>BQMF02000348.1:0-486743 GCA_027922465.2 Turritopsis dohrnii | reverse complement strand
AGGAGTAAATGCACACAGGATGCAGTAATGCAGGGCCCTCTTTGATAACAGTACCTTAAGGAACTGAAGAGGCTATCCTGGAAACATTCGTAAATAAAAAAAATAAAATAAAATACGTGCACGAACACATACGAAAAAACATGGATCAAAAGAACTGTACAGGTGCCATGTTTATTGACCTACGTAAAGGTTTTGATACTGTTAGTCACGCTTGTCTACTTAGCAAACTTCCTTTCCATGGTATCACTGGAACTGAGCTTGCAGTGGATTGCAGATTTCTTCAACAGAAATCAATACGTCAACCTTGAACAGACCTCTTTGGAATCAAGTTCAATAGACTTAGGTGTGTCACAGGGATCAATCTTAGGCCCACTGCTTTTCCTCATCCTAATCAATGATGCGTACCAATGTCTCGAAAAATGTGCTCTTATACTCAAGTTCAAGCACCAAAAACGTAACGGAAACACTATGAAGAGAAGGAAAATATTACTTTTAAAAAAGCAACAAGAAATCTCTTCCTCCCAACAACAGAATATCCTTCACACGTAATTTTGACATTGCAATTGCATTTGATCAAGAATATATTAAGAATTAAGATTAAAATCAAGATTTAAAATGGCTTGATTTTAAATTTAAAACCAGGGAAGACAGAAACGGTGATATATGGAACTGCACAGAAACTAAAGAACCAAACCTCACACCTGAAGTCATCGTCAATGAAGAAATTATCAACAAAGTGAACAAATACGAATACCTTGGGATCGCCTTTGATCAACATATGAGTTTCTCAGAACAATTTAACAATATTTCCAAACGCGTATCACAACGATTACACATGTTAAGGAGAATTAGGGAGAATATAACACCTGCAACTGCGAATAATCTGCCAATCAATGATCGTACCTATAATGCTTTACTGTTCCCCAATCTACCACGGTCTTTCTACTTTTAACCAAAAGCTTACGAAGCCAGAGAACAGAGCATACAAAATAATCAGAGCACCCCTTGATAATCATCGAAGAAGCTAAACAAAGATCAGCAGTCGAAGTTTTCAAATACATACATGAACTAAAGAAGAATGACCTAAAATCAACTTTATCGTCTTCCAGCATTCCATCCCAACACGTAGTAATGTAGACAGTTATCCTGAAATCGAAAAATGAAGCAGGTCGACGTTCCTTAAACATAAAAGATCATTAGCGTTCAATTTGTTACCGGCATATATGAGAAATGAGAATTCGATTCACAGGTTTAAACGCTCAATAAAAAGTCTTAAAATTTTAATTGTGTCTACAGGCTGTCTACACTATTTTAGTCTGTCTTATTTCTATCGTTTTACAAATCCTTGATGTCTATTGATATCTTAATTCCATTTAATTTCTTTTTTCTTAAATTCCTACTGTGTAATTCTATTTCAAATTTTCCTTTTACCTGATAGAATTTAGCAGTGGTTTTAACAGTATTTACTTTATATATTTTACTATTATATATTTTAGGTTTTTATAGCTTTGTTAGGGTCCTTTATTGGTAACAGATTTTATCTGAGAGAGAGTCAGCCTGTATAAACATGCCAAACAATAATAATTGCCCCCGCAGCGATCGTAAGCGAGCGAGGAGGCATTAGTAGTTTCACGAGATAGGCGAAAGTCGCTTTTCAATTTTGTTCATCATCTTCATCATCATCATCATCATCCAAGTTTTTGTGTTACTGTTACACGCTGGTATATGTCCCGTTTCAAAGCATAGTACTGTAAGTGGGAGACAGAAGGTTTTTTCGTATCTTTTTCCTAATTTACTACTATATTATACTGTGTTATTTAGAAAGTTCGTTTGCTAAAACTGCTTAGACATTTTTCATATTACTTTTGTGTTGTTTTCATGAAGGGAGCCCCTGCTACATGCTAGTAATAATTTCTTGTGAGTATACACATTTGATTGTTATACCGACTCCAGGATAAAAACTTTTGGTTATCACGGACCTTTGTCTATTTTGCCATATGTTGCTCCGATATTCCCGATTTCAAAGCTCTTCTGCAAATGCTCATATTTCTAGGGGAGCGTGGGTGTATAGACTGAACCGTACTAAAAGAATTGTCTTTTGAGCAAAAATGAGTGGGACGCTGTATTGAAGAATGCGCTATATAAGGCGCATGCGCAACTTGCCTCGATCACTACAAAAATAATGAGTTATATGAATATGGTTTTTTTCAACTGATCATTTTAAACTATATGAATATGTTACGTTGTTTTTTTAAGCAACGGCGCATCTTTATCAATTAATTCAATTCATGCCACACTCCAGCTCATTCATCAATTTGTATAAGCCTTGTATTAGTGCGTTGGTCTTTCATGATTATTTAATGATACGAAAGTGAAAGCCACTGGGGTAATTTCAAATCAATTTCTGACGCCACATGAATTCAGGTATTCTAAACATCGAGTGAGAAATTAGGTTTGAGAACAGCAGTTGATTTACCTTATCGAGGCTAATTTCGTCGGGGAAAATTTCGTTATTTTGCAAAATTTTGCTAATACTTTCTTATAAATTTGGCTTTTTCAAAATTTTCATCGGGGAAAATTTTTCTCACGAAGCAAAAAATCCGTCCCTTTTCCCCGACGTAATTATTCCCGATAAGGTATTCAAGATGTTTTCTAACATTACATTGTATTCTCGGTTTTTTTTCCTTACTCATGCAAACAAAGCATGAAATCAAAGCTTGAGTACACAGACGACGAAGGTTCATATAGTGAAAACTTCATGAAACGTTGTGAAAAGACCTCTTTTCGTCTTGCTCAATGCTTTACACGCAGCTAAACCCCTGCAGGTGGAAGGAATATTTTTCAGGCTGTTTCCACAGAATAATTAAAAAATCTTTTATTATCAATACGGGAAAGGCCCAACAGAATATTGGGTAAATTTGTGTACTTCATAAAGCCGATATATGTACTCTAATTCAAACGAAGTAATAGTTTACATAATGAAAGTATTATTCTGTGCGAGCATACTGCTGTTAAATAAAATAAAAATACATCTATTTACAAGGTCCTGTAAAATGCTCTATAGCATAATTTAGTGTTTTGAATATGACGATGCTTAATAAAGTCCAGTAACATCACTCAGATGAAGAGTACGGAAATTTTAATTCCTTTTTCAACGGAAAAGAATCGAAAATAACATTTTCTTTATTGGACAATTTTTGAAGATGTTCCATCATTATACACGAGGTACTTGGCGGTTCTTTTCAATGTCTTTCTGAAACATTAATAAGTCTTCAAAGGTCTTGGAGGCAGAGGTCTGGTAAGTTTTACGGTACACGTAGGCAGATTATTTCGGCGATAGAAGTTTATCAGTTCGATCAAGTTTGAAAACTCGGCCTCTCCTTTCTTTAAGAAATACTTCTCCTACAAAACACAAAAGACGATTGCCGTTTATATGTATTTTGCAAGGCGGAAATCTAGAATCTATCTCACACTACTCAACAGAATTAACAAAAGTGAATTATGAAGAAAGTTGTATGAGCAGTTAGTGCATATTGTTTGAAAATCTTACATCTTTATAGATGATATAATGCAAAGCTTTCCCATTCTGTTCATCTGCTAGTACTGCCAAAGCATCCATCTGTAAGAAAAATGAATTACAATGAAGCACTTTTCACACGAGAATTGAATTTAAGCTGCAACCATCCAACTTAGGAAGGCTTATTTACAGGAATAGATGATAAGCAGAGGGAAAGAAGATGAGAAAGAAATTCTGATCATCGATCGCTGCACTTAGGTACTGTGATGTGAAGGGATTTCTAACTATAAGAAAAGGTCAGTTTCAGAATTCCAGCTGACACTAAGCAGGTGGCAATTCCGTGAAACTGTTGGTCAAATAAGCCTCATTTCGGTTACCAGATTTATTACATAGCAAAGTGTCAGATATTTTGATTAATTTACAAACATCGATGTTCACAAGCTGTTACTGTTTTCCACCGACGAGTCAACTAAAATTCACGCCCTGATAAAAGGTTGAGAATTACTATAAATACTTACGCCATCTGTTCTTCCTGTTCTTATCAGGTACGTACCAACAACGCCAGCACTTTTGAGGACACTTAAAAACACAAACAATTGTATCATACTTCGTACAGAAGGTGGAAGGAAATGTGAAGAGGAGGAGTTCTGGAATTAATATTACCTTGAGCACTCATGTTTTTCCATGCCTTTTCGAAAGACTGAAGGAGGAAGTAGATCGTTTGAGATTGAAGATTTTTTCTATGATGAAATATACGGATTCTACGTAGTCTACATCAAATAAGTAACATAGCCCATAAACTTAGAAGATATAATTTTTGGAGAATAACTTTCTGTGAGGTATCTTCACCCCTTCATCCAACGTTCGGCAAAATGTTAGAGGAAGAATTTTTAAATTTGATTGCGAACAAAAGGACAATCGATATCGATTTTGTAGAAATTTTACTCATATCTTTACACTGATTTCTTGGTTGCTTTTCGATGAAGAACGAGCTGGGAAAATGATTACCTTTGAATCAACACTCAATGACCTAGAAATCAAATAGGGTTACCGTAACACAAGTAACTTGAACAAAGAGGAGAGGGTTGGACAGCGAGAAAATTATCACAACTTCAAGTTAATTTTGTTTATCAACCAGAAACAAAATTGCAAAGGACAAACAAACCTTGATGGCGGGTGTAATCCATTAGTTGTTGGAACAACAATACTTGATATCATTCGTGGGTCCGAGTGCCTCCGATTGCTTTTCGGAACATCATAATGGTCTTCGGCTGTCATCTTTTCGTAATGGTCCTCGGTAGGCATCGGTTCGTAGTGGTTTTCAGCTTCCATCCGTTCGTAATGACTTTCGGCTTCCTTCTGTTCGTAAGGGTTTTCCTCCGTCATCTTAACATAAAGGCTTTCCATGGCACTCATCTCCTCATATGTAGTTTCTAATTGATTTTGTACAGAAGGGTTTTGAGGGTAGACGTTTTTACCTCTGTTGACTGTCACATAATCGTACGGATTGTCTCCTACATAATTATTATTATTTGAATGGTTGGTTAAGCTGGATTGCTTACACTCTTCCACATTATCGTAATGGTTTTCGTCTAATTCTGAAAAATAACCAAATGAATGCGAAAAAAGTCATCAATGTAATCAACACAACTATAGTTTGATTTCCTCTATTAGAACTGGTGGCCAAAAGGCTTTATCAGTTCTTAGTTCAAAACCTGCAATTTGGTATAGATCCTACTCCTTTTGTACTTGGGAAGGGACTTCCCTTCTCCCTTGTGATCTGTCACAACCTCATAGTAACTATCACTGCAACGCAATGCATCCTTCCTTCAAAGACATTGATTGCAAAACGTGAAGGTTAATTATTAATCAAAAGTATACGGCAAAGTATACCTGAAACCTGTTTGAGACTTCTCTCCGGAATAGCAGGTGGTATCATCTTATGTTGCCTTGGTCCAATGAACGTTCCTCGAATTCGTCTGACGCTGCTTACTCTTTGATATTGATGGTCTTTCGGCTGACTGTACATGAAGTCATCGGGATAGTCGACCACAGCCAAGTTGAATGTCTCGGGATAACGAAATTGTATAATACGATTGATTTGTTGCACCCAGTTCTGAAAGGAAATTAGTTGTATTCATTTCACTCAAGTTCATTTCATAATTTTCAAAACTTTCTCAAATGGAATCGGTGGCAGAAAGACCATGCATTCATGCATTCTGTAACATAGAATCAAGAGGTCATGGTTTAAGATAATCTCTTCATTTCGTCGTTTGAAGAACTATCAACTATGATAGATAAAAAGTTCATCACTTGACAATTTCAATGTCAAAAGGAAGGCGATAATGGTTCATCACTCAACGGTCACCAAGCATATGCGATGAAACCGGTCAATAAAATCAGGCGAGCATTCATCGCATAGTGGGATTAGACATAAGACATACCTCTCTCTCCAACATCGAATAAGCTTCAAATTCTAATGTTTTCTGTTTTCCCTGTTTGTAGTGCTTCAAAACTAATTCTTTGCCATTGTCATCATTCTCAACCTCGTAAGCTCTGAAAAACAACAACAAAATCAAATAAAAACCGAGACTTAAGTGTGGCATGTCGTCATAGCAACTACTCGTTTGGTAAACAGAAAAATGGTAGAAAGGCTTCCTAACATTCCCTTCTCGTCTCAAATTCGAATATCAGCGATGTTCTTTTTGGCAATATAAAATTATTTGGCAATAAATCAAATTTAAAGAAAGCTAGGTTCTGATGATGACCACTTTTTTTTCTTTTTTCTTTTTTTTTTTTTAAATGGGTTGCTCCCTGCAAGGCCGAAGCCACTACCAGCCAGAGAGCTACAAGATGAGAAAAGGAAGAAGAGTTATAAAGACGGAGCAAGGTGGTAGTTTACCCTGGATTTAAAAGATTGCAGATCACACTCAGCAGGAAAGCAACTATGAACAAAAACTACTTGTTAATATTGGTCGAATAGTAAGAAAGAAAACATCTCTCCGTTCTTTCATTCTAAAAATGAAGCTTCTGTTTATATTATTATAAATTTCCCCATGGGCGAAATATATGGTAAAACCGGCAGTTTCCTTCTTCTCCGTTCACTTTGAAATTTGGCCTAGCCAAGGCAGATAAGAAAAGAGGCTAGTCTTCAGAGAAGTAGTGCGCCATTTTTTTTACAGTGCAGTGTAGTTAGGAAGTGAAAGATTTTCGCTTTGTTTGCTAGCTTTTTAGATGATTCAAGAGACAGAACGTTATGATGGAAATAAATCGTTTTAGTTCTGTAAATAAATCTGAATGAACGTGTAAAAACAGAAAAAAGCGATATCAATATGTCACTGACGCTTCGTGTTTTTGTTGTTGATAACAATAATGGGATAATTAAATGCTTGGAGCATAAAAGCGTAAATCGAAACATATTCCAACATATAACAGTCTTTAAGTTACTTTCAGCTGTTTAGTGACTTATGGATTATATTTTCACTACCAAAGTATGTTTATATTTTTTTTCTTTTGGGATTTATGAAGGGGTCATCTTTATCACAAAATAAATTTGTGTGAACATATTTCTTTGAATCAGAGATGTATATTCGGAATACTTGAATTTAATTTTATAAATTATCATTTTAAGTCCTTCTCCTTTTTAAAATAACTCTTTTCGTTCCTAATTTTAAATGCTTCACATAATATTGGTTTGTAGAGATTGGTTTTTGATTGCCTTTGATAGTTATTTGCTTATCATGTCTACCCCAAAGGTTTGAAAATTTCTCCATTTCCTTTTGTAAACCTGTATACAAACTTGGTCTGTTGAATTACATTTTCCCTGCGATTTTATCATATAAAGGATGAGAAACTCGTCAAACTTTTGCAGGAATAAAGATCATACGTTTATTAACAAAATTGCCATACACATTTGTGTTCTGCAAAAAAACTATTCAGTTGTTTAAGGGGAAATATTAGTCCCATTTAGGTTATTTAATTTTTAGCCACGCCCATACTTCTCAGTTACTTTTTAACTCTTGCCAAAAGTTTTGATAGAAACCTTATCATTTAATGCTCATACATTTTCATTTCACAAGTTCAAATAATTTTTTTTGTGGTATGAAGTTCAATTCCACCCTGATTAGTATGGTCAGCATTTTTATGTGAGTATCAGGTTGATGGTAGTTATACCCTTGTAATTATTTAATGATACATTTTTCTTTTGGCTATCAATGTATACACAATAATTGATAAAATTTTTGCAAGTTTGGGGAAATTTAAGTCGCATTTTTGCGAATCTTGTTTATAATGAAGTTAGGCTTAGATTTCAGTGGAAAAAAATCAGTTAGTAAAATATCGATGAGTAACAGTCGAATTTTGTAAAAGTTAGTCAGAGTGCCAGAAAGAAGCATACAAACCTGTAACCAGACAATCCATAAGCCCCACAAGCTCGCACTGATTTCGGATTCTCAAAACAATACAAATTCCCATTAGCCCCAATGATGTATTTGTCATCAACTAAAACGTAATACATTCCAGAGATTCAAAATAGTTATTGGGAAACATTTTTGAAAAGGCCGATGACACATGCAGGATAATTACATGGATGATATGTCCTTGTGTGATGATTCTGCACCAGAAAAAGGCCGATCAGTTCCTTGATCTCTTATTGATCGATCTCTTCTCAAAACGTCATTTAACTAAAACCTTTACCCTAACCCTCATTCCCAGCTGGCAAAATCGTTAAAAAGTCTCTGCGTTGAAGAGCGTTTCCATTGAATTTGTATGGATATTTCTTTAGAAATACTCTCCCTCACAGTGACATTTCAACAAATTTGCCCAGTGGGTTCAGTGTAATGTAAATCACTTAAAAACACACACATTCAAGGCTTTGAACTTCTGATACATTCAATAATCTCGATACTCTTGAAATCATTTGCGTTGCACACAAGAAACACTAAAACAAAATGAAGATATATAAACTTATTCTTACATAAGTCATACTGATTTTTCATCCTCAGCCAACCACAAAAATCTGGCCTGGATTTTTGCAGTTCTTCTGACGATACATTTAATGTTGAAGCCATCACATGGTTCGTTTCTGACTTATTTTAAGTTCTAAAAAAGAACAGATCTTAAAACTAATATAGATTTCGAGTATCAAGAACATAAAATGTAGAAGGGTCTGTGTTGAAACAAATACATGGGGAATTTTGGGGTATTTAAACTAACAGTACATCTTACATGGAAAACTGAAGCGACGTGAATTATGTTGAAAAAAAATACAAATGCAACTTATTACAGAAATAGCTTGCGTGACTAATTACATCATATTATTTACAATAAAGCTAAATCTACAAAATAGTGTGTGTGCATTCATCTTGTTCACAACCTCCACTTAAGTAGTCAAATTTTCAAATGACCGATTTATCTAGTTTGATGTTCTTCAACATATGGATAACTCAGCCTTTGATAGCAATTCGGAAGACAATTAGTATGGTAGTAACGAAGAAGATCATAGATTCCAACAAACTTCATCTCATGCTCCAGAAATATCAAGTCCTGTAAATGAATGAAACACACAGTTTGAAAGTATGTCAAAAGAGGAAATGTTTCTTTTAGATTGATCTTACCACAACTTACATTATCAATGTACAAGATGTAGTGACGGACCTTAGTTTCAGCATGGACACTTAGAACTTGTTGCTAAATGTAAAAGAAAAAAATCTTTGAAAGATTCATACAAGAAGCATACTTAATCCCATGATAATATTAACAATGCTTTACTTTTGTTGAGCCTAGCCGAATCAAGTAAACACCTTCTTCTTCACCAATCAAAAGCCTAGTATGAAAACGTTCACAAACTCTTATACACAGGCTGAAGGCAGCAACATAAAATTCTGGTTTATGTTGCTAGCCTTTTACTTTTTATTTCATTGGCTATTATTATGGAGTTGAACTGTTTCTCACCTCTCTACACTTTCTCTAGACATCTCAAACACTTTCGGTAAAAGTGGATTTGCATATAATAGGTCAATGTAAGAATCCTAAAATATATAGATGAGAGATGAGATAGACCGAAACAAATATGATTGTAAGATTCAAGCAAACCACAAAAAAAAAAAAATAAATTTTGAAATAAATAAATTTTACTCCCTGATTTCACTCCCAATGTATAAACATTGCATTGCATTTTTACCTCATTCTGAGTTTTATTATTTGTGTTACAAGTTTTTCCATTATGGTGGAAAGTCGACTTAATCTTCAGTTTGTAGGTGGAAAAGTAAAAAATATAACAAAAGGAAATTGTGATAAAAATTAAGAGAAGAAAAATGTCACTTGCAGTATTGCATGGCCTACCGAAACTTTTCAGAGCTATACCCATTATCATATTCATGCAGTTCTTATATCACAGCTGGGCTAGAATTTACTTAAAGACTGTTTGTTTGTTTCTTATTTGTTACAGGTCCTTCATAGAAAAGCAGTGAATGTTACCTTTGTTTGAACTCTCACTTATATCATGTTTTATGTGAAATGGTCGGTATACAACTGATTTAAAAAATGATGTAGCAAACCATAGAAACGTTTACAGATTTCCAAAATGTCTTTAAAATAATTGTTCCAAAACATAGTATACAACTTTGAAGAGCCTTCAAAACTTCAAAACAAAGCTTGTTTCTTGTTAAGTTGATTTGAAGGATATCCGAGGGAGAACAATCAAGAAATTTTAAGAGAGTAAAAGAAAACAAACAAATCATTAAAATTTCTAAATATTTTGTTTTTATATTGGCAAAATTGATATTGCTTGAGTGTTTTTTTGAATTGAGTGGGAAATGGTTTTTCTAACCTGGTTGTTATTGTGATTTATTTCCACAGGTTCAGTAACCATGTCCATGTTTGATTTATCATCAGATCCACTCTCCAATGGGTCAAGCTGTGAAAAAAGAAAGAATACATTTCAGTTCAAAACTATAATGATATTTATTTGATTTGTTTTTTATTCTTTGTGAAAGCCAAATAAAAACTCCTGCTGCAGTTTATTTCTCCTAAATCATGACATGACATTACTCAGCATTATACAAAAGCTGAAACCAGTCTTCATTGTTGTGGTGGAGCCCAAGGTTGTTTCATCAAGAAATTACTAACAAAATGCTACCAGGTTTCACTTTTGAACAATAGTTTGGTTCCCTTCATATCATTGATTCCAGAAAATATTTGAATTTCACAAAAATCAATACACACAATGCTTTAAACTGTGAAATTCATTCCAATGAAAAGATGGAGAATGAAAGTGAAATTTAGTTTAAGATGTAATTATGACATTGCGAAAGGTCGTCAAACTGTATACACAAATATTTCAACGTGGTTGCTGAGTGGTTTCTCTCATCAAAAGACATTTTAAAAGTGAAAAAAGAAAAGAAAACGGTTTTGAAGCCAGTGATTAATTGATATCCTACGTTGAGTATTATAGCTTTTTTATGTGAGGATTCCAACAGTTTTAATTGTTTGAGAAACTACTAACGAATATGAACTTTCACAGTTTGAATCCAATCTTATAGACTATTATGTCCAGAAAGGTCATGGTTTATGGATGACCAAATAAATACAGATTGCCTCTCCAAAGTAATGAAATGTTTTTCTATGATGAGATAATCACCTTGTTATCATGCAGACTTTCATCTGGTTCTGTAACAAAATAAATGGTTGATTTTTCATCTGGTCCACTCTCTGGTTGACCAAGCTGAAAAAAATAACAATATTTTCATAACCATTTTGCAACTTAAGAAATCTGCTCAATTGAAATCATGCAGACTATCTTCATCAATTTTTTAAAAATAGTAATAGAAGAATAATAATTAATGACTCCAATAAGTTTAGAATTGTTGCACACAGGAACATTATTCCAAAACATTAAAATTAAAATGACATTCAAGACATTTCATTACCACACCACTGTGATACCACAACTCATTAAAAGCAAGCCCAGTACATACCAAATGTACTTTCGGGTTCAATTGAAAAAATTAAATTCTATATGTGATACATCAAATTTAGCCCATTGTTGCAGAAGCAATCATGGGAGACAATATCTGACAAAGGACAAGGTTTTCAATCCAATGTAAAAAGTTTTTTACTAATCTACTTTTTTGTAGGTTTTACCTTTAACGCTTATCACATAAACCTTAGAAAAACACCGAAAACACAGAACAGTTACCTGATATCCCTTTTTATTATCCAACTTCTCAGCTTCGTGATTGGTCATTGAAATCCATTTCTTAAACAATAACACTAACAGTACAATAATTATCACTAACAGTTGAATCTTTAGACACCGTACATAGTATTAGATCTTATACTTTTAGCACTAAATTACAAAAACAGTAATATTGAAAGTCCAAAACAACAACATACAGTTAACTCAGTAACTGAGGAAGCAGCAAAAAAATATCTCCTTTGGTAGCTAAACTGTGCACACTCAAGCTCAAAGGCCCAATCGTACTTTGCATGCCTTTCTTCCGATGCCCTATTAAAAATTGTAGATAAATTAGAAAGATTTATATCAATACAGAATTAAATGTGTAACAACATGAGAGAGTTGATTATGAAAACAGGCACAAGGATATCTTTCAGTTAAATCAAAATTATCTAAAGTCAAGAACAACTTCCTGTTTCCATGTGACGGGTCTAGGGATGCACATTTACCATCTTAAATTCCTATGGCAAGATTATAAATGATCTCCAGAGAATTACAAGATTCAGATAAAATTTCCGACTCTTTCCTTTAAAATGATCAGACCATCAATATGTTACTCTTTAACAACATTCAAGTCTCCTATAGAAAGTTGCGTAAATAAGAGTTTTTGAAAATGAAATATTAACATTTGTACACTGGAAAAAGTCTTATTGAATTAATAAAAAAAAAACATAGATCAAATAACACTTGCAAAATAAATAACACTCAAATAAATTTCAATAAATTTAAAAAAATCAATAATATTGTATTTTTAATAATAAAGAATAGAAATTTGAATGGAAAGGTGGTGTGAATGTAATAGCTTGAAGTAGCATTATAACTTGTAAATGCCCATCTGAAAAGGGTTGAAATTACATTCCTGAATTTATAATTAGTTTGTATACTTCATACTTTAAGCTGGTAAGCACTGATCAGCCAATATTTACACTTTACTGAAAAGTAATTATACATAGATAATAGCTTGATTTTAAAGATGTTTAAGGAGAGCTGTTTTAACCCGTTAATTGTTAGCAGAAATTATAAAGAACCAATGCTGTCAGAAATAACAACTTAAAGAAACTCAAAAAAGAAACTGTCTTAAAGATAACTTTGGAAGTTAACAAAACAACTGAAAATCAAGTTCGATTGGAGTAAGAACTTCCCTTGAGAAACATTGTCAACTAAATCACCATTCCTACAACCAAATGCAACAGCAACTGTTTTGTAATATTATCGTTTAAGTTAAACAACTAACCTATATCCATACAAACTGAATCCTCCGCGAGCTCTTTTGCTATTGTCATCCTCAAAATAAAAGAAATATCCCTTCGTGATAACGCAATATCGTTTTTGCACTAAAAAGAACAAGTAATAAAATACACTTGACACACAATACCGAAAACTTTTAATATTGATTTCTAGAGAATGATAACTTAAATTTGTTAAATATGATATAAGGAAGCTTTATATACATCTAATTAGGTATCATGGTATTTTAATATATGATATTTTTTAATACCATATGTTAATCCTTTTTACAATACTGCTATTTTTATGTCATTTATGTGATCAGTGACTCGTAACTAACACCTACGATAACTGTACAAAAGAAGATAAATAAATGTATAAGACTTTGATTCATCTAACATTCAAGGAATAACCATAGAGTTCAGATATAATTCTTTTGATTATTTTTGTTAAACTTCCTAAACTTCTGAAGTGAAGCAAAACAACCCCTTACTTTTGCCTTTTTGATTTCGTTTTTTCAACCATCCATGACAATTTGGCTTTGATCGCAATAATTCGTTGGCAGTTGCATTATTAAGTAAAAATTGTAATGTCATTCTTTTTAGTCTCTAATAACTCTTCTATGCATTAAGAAGAATAGTCTCTTAGTAAGTGCGGGTATTACCTGCTTAAAAGGAATTTTCTGAAGAACAACTTACATTTTATCAAGCTGGCACATTATAAAAAGCCTTAAGACATTCATGGACATCTATTCACAAATGATACAGAATTGCTGTCATGCCATACAAAAACAGTTTATTACTCACTATCATTAGGATATCACAATCTAAAAGATATCACTATTGGTATGTGTGTTACTTGTGACAATTCAAAGGAAAATCACAAACAAGCAGTCGAAATAGCGCCTGCAGCGAGAACTTGTGCTTAATTTATTGCTAACATTGAAGAATTTAGTGATACTTGGTACCGTTTGAAAAAACGGAGTTAGTTTTATAGTTATAAATTATAAGCACTAAGAGTGCTTTCTTGTTTAATTGTATGTAAATAATTACTTAATTTACAAAATCAAATAAGACATTATTATTAAGTTTTTATGTGAAGAATGTAGTGATAAATTAAATACTTATTGTCAAAATAGCACTTTATTATGATAAGAATGATAGTTATTATTTTGGCAAAAGTGATATACCGGGTGTCACACAAAAAAATCGATTTTGTATTATATTTAATTATTTGATACCCTGTTTTTTCATCTTTTTTGACAATTTTTGAAAAGTGATCTTTTAATTTTTCGGTCATAACTTTTTAACCAATGAACCAAATTTAAAGTTTGATACGTCAAAATTTTAAGTGAAAGCAATCTCTTTACGATGAAACAAAAAATATAAAATCTATTTTTTTCGGCCCTGGTAATTAATCAAAGATTTAAAGTTTTTTGTGTGACACCCGGTATAATGTTGAAAAATGATAGAACTACAACCAATAACTTCATCACTAATGTTATTATTACATCCTTGAAGAAAACAAATTAGTACTTAAGCATTATTGGTCTATTCGTACTTGGTATACAGTACTCTTAACAAGTGATTTTCCTTTGAACTGTCACATATAAAGAAAAGGTCATAGAGTCAAACATTCAAGAATTATACAGAAATTATATCAAAAAGTCATGTTATAAACATAAATTTCATTTACAAAACATACAAGGTCCACATTATGTAAAAAATTGCAATAAAAAGCAGAAATGAAATTTTAAAAATATCATACAAATCCTACACAGGAATTTTATTTAAGTATGATTCAACTACTTTCTAATCTTAAATGGAGTTTTATCCAAACCTTGGATGAAAGGCTGAATTCATTTTGAAAGCTTAAAAAGTTTTCCTGTTGCGTCAAAAATTTGGGTATCACTTTATTAGGATAGCATCCCATAACTATAAGATAAAATTTATAATTGATATAATTTTAAAAACTTGCAATAATAAGAGATGAAATAATGAGAGAGTTTGATCATTTTCAGTGGACCAGCATTGAAAATCATTTGGTCACTGACCCAGTGGACAAATTTGTTAAAAAATCACTGCAAAGAAGTACATTTCTATAGCAATATACACAGTATTTCAATAAAACTACTCTTCATCACAGTGACTTTTGACACAAATGCCTACTGGGTACCTCTTCTCCAGTACTGTGTAAGTATCCATCTTTCCAGTTTTGGAAAGAACAGAAAATGCATCAGAAGTCTCTTCGAATTATTAATCTATCAAATTAAAAAGAATAGGAAGCTGTAATAATGCAGTAAATCACCAGGAATATGGCTTAGATAGCTTCAGTTGATGACTATTGTTAGATGTTGGCAGGTTGTTCATCATATAATATCGAATCAAATGACCAAGGGTTGTGAATTGTGGTTCAGGTGGAGGCCCTAAAAACATCATGTCCTAAAATGAAAACAAAAAATAACCAGAATCAAAATAAGAAACAAAAAAGTTTGTTTAAAAAATTACGAAAATCTGTCATGTCTTACATCTTGTTGAAAGATGATGTAATGTTTACACCATCCTTTTCCAAAAACACAAAGGACTTGTTTCTAAATTGAAATGGCAAAAAGTTGACATCTAAACGTAAATGCATATCACCAGATAACATGTAACAACCATAAAGATAGAACCTTACATTTTCTCTATTCTGACGTATCAAATATAATCCTATTGCACCAGCGTTTTGAAGCATCCTGTGAACGAGACAGTGAAGAAAACTTAATGAAAGGAATTAGAAGAAGAAATAGGCAAAACTACTAGTGTTGAACTGCTTCTTTGTTTCGATTGTTACCTTGGCATCAAGACAAATGTGCTAAACAAAATACCTGCATGCCAGACCCTGTCGAAAGAAATAAAAGTGTCAAGAGCTAACCACTCCACTTTTTCCAGTGAAGACAGTCAGGAGATCAGTAGTGGAGTGTGTTTTACGAAAGCCATACTGACAATCTGAGAAAAGATCATGGCAATCTACTAAGGGTGGAATTAATGAGAGATTCAAAGATATTATTAAAAACTGAAAACAAACCAATAGGACTAATAACAATGAGGCACAAAACCATCACTGCCAGCCTGGATCCACTCAGTGACAGCCGAAGCACAACACTCGACTGAAAGTGTAAAGACATCAAGTCAGGGAGCATCATACAAAAAATCAAGTAAGGAATGCCAGAATGCAAGCTGATAGTTGTAGGACATTTGGTGAGAAGGATGGTCAGTAGTTTGACTAACATTCTGCTGTAAGGAGATGGATACCACAACATGATTGAAACTACCAAGAAAAGGCTCAGGAGAAGCTTTACAACTATTTGACTCAGAAACCAGACAAAGATCAAGTGAAGAAGGAGAGTGGGCATCATTATCAGGAAAACAAGTAGGGAAGGTTACAGAGAGATTCTTTGATTATAAAATTGTAAGCTTCCATGTCAGGATCATCTGTTGATCCTAGCCATGATGGACATTGCAATTACCATAGACAACAATGTTAGCTGTGTCGATGTTGTCAGAAATGCATCCAAGAATAGAGCATTCCTGTGAAGAAGGAAATCGATAGAGGATATTAATAAAGGAAATATAATGGAGGAGAGCAAGTTAAAAACACCAGTAAAAATGAGCAGAAGATTCTGGTTCAGAAACGGGAACAATAAGAAGAGTGTCTCTAACAAAGACACCAAGACAACGCATGTGTGTATCAGAGTCCATACGAATAAGAGGTAGGTAACTATCAACATGAAAGACAGACGAGGATACAGAAAGATCAAGGTCAGTTTCAGATAGACCAAAAAAGTCAAGTGAGTGAAAAGCCAGGAAAGACTTGACAAAAGGAAAATTAGTTCACAAACAACAAACGTTCGAGTAGCATTGGAAAAGAGGCTGTGGTGATTTGGAAGTAGCAAATAAAGGCTTGTCCATGATCTGTGAGGAGCCAATCCCGTAACAATGGCAGAAATAGTGGCCTCAGGAAATGCACTCCTGATGTGAGGTAGGGAAACCACTTCATGCACTACAACAGAAATTTTACAATTAATGATAGAGCAGCCTCTATCAATTGCTACAGAGGAAGTTCGGGATCCTGTACTGTCAGTTGGCTTGGAAGCGAACAGCAACCACCCAAGGTGGTACCCTCTATCAATGATGCTAAATCAAAGAATAACTTCACCAGCCAGAAAGCAAAATTAACCGAATGAAATGACAAGGGAGGTAAAGAAGGACAAGCAGTTCAACACCCTAGCAAGAAAACAGTATGGACTACAGATTAGACCATTCCATAATCTCCTAAGCAGGCCTTCAATGATTATAGATTTGTTAGAAATGTTTCAGTTTTATAGTATTATAAAAAGTTTTTTAAAAAACAGAAATGCATGAGAGATGGCATGCAACCAAAGCAAAAAATTTCATGGTAAAACCGAAAAACAAAAAACACTTCATAATAACAATCAAACAATCAAAAGTCAATTAAAAGAAAAATAATTTTATGAAAACATCAATTCAAAATATCAACATTAAACTCAACAAAAAACATTCAAAACTTCTACTTTCACATTGATATGGCCATAAACAACGATACACATATGACCAATACGTATCCAATATTTTGGATATGAAACAAATAACTCACACTTCCGCTTCATCGCGATTCAAATTCCCTTTGAAAACAGAAGCAGGTAATATAGAATCATCAGAAAGGTCTTGATAACACTATGACAGGGTACAAAAAATTTAAAGTTTATTTTTTCATCATAATGCAATTTCCTACACATTATATTAAAAGACCACTTACAGAATTAGGATTTTCATAATGTCCGTCATTGGAAGCTTCATTTCCAGCACTCATATCAACATAAAAGTCAGAGGTGTGACCATCTAATGAAAAAGAAGTCCACATTTATTTATTTAAAATGTTGAGGTTTTGCTAAAATCCTAAACATTTACCTTCACCTCATAAATAAGTGTAATAATCTGTTATAGTAAGAAGCATTGGTGTGTCAGACTTTTATTTTAAAGAGTGATTGTTTTGATGAAATTCTACAGTCAAGTTCGTACTCAAGTAAAAACGCATAACGAACCAATGACAGCCAAGTTCATAACAAAATTTCATTTACATTGGTATTGAATGCTATATACTATAGTAAATAATTTGAAGAAAACAATGTTTTTTTACGAAAGTATTAAACATTAAATTTAATGAAATCGGGTGCTTACAAAATGTTTCAGCAGCAGTAAATAAGACTCCTGATTTCTATTGGAAGGGAACTAAAGAGCTTAACATCCATGAAATAGAAATCTTTATGGAACATCTAAAGTTTACCTTCACCTCAATCTAAAATATACAAATCTTTTCAAAAGAGGACCAAAAAAAAACATCCGCACCTTCAGTGTCAGCAGTTTTTTCATCACTGTCTGTTTTTTTTTTTAAGTCATATTTGATTTCATATGATCTTTTCCTTGCATCATCAGAACGATAATCTAGTCAACAGAATCATAAACATACACAAAACTGAACAGCACAATAAAATATTCAATGAGAAGATACTGCACCTACCTGGCTTAGTCAATGCCGTGATAATAGGTTTTGTTGGTAACATTGGGGATTTCTGTCCTAATAAATTAGGTTTATCAGATCTTGGTGGTGGTTTTGGCAGAGTTTTTGATACAGGCTTTTCATCATCACATGGCACAAATCTCGGGCCTTCAAAAGAAGGGGGTACATATCTAGCAGCTGGCTGTCTTCTTGAAGTTTCAAGGTTTTCAAGGTTTTCAGGGTGAGAAAAGCTAATATCATCAGGTATTTCTGTGGTATAATCGTATGAACCATCAGAATCGTCACAATCTTCTCCATCACCCACTCCACGGTCCATGGGAGGTAGTAAAGATTTATCAATTTCTTTGTTAATGGTGGAAATCCATTCCTAAAAATCAGCAACAATAGATAAAAAGCATTCAAGTTCAACAAGACAACACTCACTTCAACTGGAAAACATACTTGCTGTTCTCTCGAAGAACCCGCTGCAAAAGTATACGTACAAACTTTGTTAATACCAGCAGAAGATATTTTGATAACATTTTGATTGTCTTTAGTACCATCACCTTCCGAAGCGCTTAAGTTTAAACATTAAACTTGTAACTAAGTATACATATCATTTTGAGAAATTATTACACTACGTCACATTAAAAGAATACCTGTATCCAAAAAGAGGAAAGACACCTTTTGCTACTTTGCTTGTTGCATCTTTGAAATAATAAAAATGGCCACCATGCAATACACAATAATACTTCTGTTTATCTAAAATGAATGGCTTAAATCAATTTTTTAGTTTCTCACGAGTCAAAATTATGAGATCTTGATTACCACCGCAGATGGAAAATGCATTAAGGTTATGAATATTAACGTAGTATAGCAACAATCTTTAAAATTCAAATCAATTAAATACACTCACTAGAAAAAAGCCCTCTCTTAACCATTGTTAACCATGCACCATAACCTTGGGAATCCAACAATTGCTGAGCACCTAAATTTTTATTCGGTTTCATTGACATTTTTACCTATAACTAAAAACATAGTGTGCCTTAAATTATATACATCTTTTATGAGCATGCTCCAAAACACCATGTAAGACAAGTCAAGTTATTCTGGTATAATTTCTACAACTATATCGAAACAAAACTCAATGTGAAAGCATCATCATTCCTTGGAATTTTTTTCCAAGATAAAATGGAAAGAGGTTTTTAATCAATTTAACCTCGAATTGATTAATCTCATCATTATGAAAATAAAATAATGTTTATTGTTGCGTATAAGAAGGAAATGTTAGTTAACGTTTATGATATCAATGAGTAGAGTAGTATTAATAAAAACATATGGAATAGGCCTGAGTAATGGAAAATAAACCAAGCGTCTTAATGTTTACTGTCTATCATTCATGAATTATTTCATATAGCTATTTGAAAATATACTAGAGAAACCATAATTGTGTGCATCTTTAACATTTTTCCAGGAAACCAGGACCTTATGAATTTCTGTTACTTGGTTGGTTTTTTTATTTCACGTGAATTGACACCATCCACCTGAAATGTTCATGTCCTTCACTTACCATAATACATTGGTTTTACAATTATATACATTAAACATAGGAATAATTTCCAGTCCTCTTTCATTTACAATTTACAAGAGTAAACAAAGAATGCCAGATCATAACAAAGATGATAAAAATATGAGACTGAATTAAAACCTTATGAAATGATTTATTAGCTTTGCAATAAATGATTGTAAAGAGGTATTAATATTTTACAATCATATGAAAAAACCACAAAAGAACTCCATAGAGTTATGGAAAAAAATCATTTCTATAATATACGGAAGGTATGTATAGCCAAGATGTTTTTGTTTTTAATATCTAATTAAATTTAATTGCTTTTATTTCATCGAGATTGAATTCATTTTTTAACTGTTATTTAAAGAGAAACATTAACATTAGCAATAAGTCAGAGTTTTTAATCACCACAGCAAAATTATCCAAATTCATTTTTATTCCATCATGAAGCAAAACTAAAAAAAATTATGCTTTCATTATTGGAATTAACAGAGATCCAAGCTTGCCTATTATTGAAATTTTAACAGGATTTCTGTAATGTCTTGATCTGATAAACTTTATTTTAAAAACATATCTTTAAGATGTCTCTAAGTGTTTTGTAACTTAACGACAAAAAACTTTAAAACAAGATATGCTTGGTCATATTTCTCAGTCAACACCATTGTGTACCTTAACTGAACTTGTATGACACATATTAAAAACTTGGAACAGTAAATGCAACATGCCAAAAGCTTGCATCATTATATTATTATAATGTTGTTTAGTATTTTCCCCTTGTAATTCACTGTTTTTTGTGAAGTTTTTAAAAATAATTTCTTTTCACTACATCTATGCATTCACCTTAGTGGGTATACATAATAATGTATTATCGTTTATTTCTTGCATTCGGGATTAGGATTTATAATTAGGAAGATTGTCAGTATAATTAGTTTTACCCCAAAGCTCAGAAATAAAACCCACACTAGAAACTTAACAGATTAACGTAAGCAAAATCAAATTATATTATGCTGAAGTCTAATTAATGATCCATTTGTGTTTTTAGGTACAACTGCAATTGGAACAATGTCAAACTTTGTTATTCAAACCAAAGTATAATACAAATTCCAAAAATAAGAATATGACAATATCAATACAACTAGTACAACTAGTAACCTGGGTAAAACTTTTTACTGTCTAACTTCACAAAGATATGCCAAATCTCTCTTTTGCCAGTGTGAACCCCATGATGAAAAATAAAATCCAGAATTACAAACAGAAAATGTGCCCATATTGTAGAGCTCAAACAATTGATAAAAAAATATATGAGATCGCTTCGCTACAGCCAACCATTATATACAGAGATATCGTCAATCAAACATTTTACAGGCTTGTCCTCCAAGAAACTTTTGTCACCCCATGGCCTGTATCACAGACGCCAAAAAACCTCAGTTATCTCTAGTGGTTCTCAAGATATTTCCGAAAAAGGTCCCGTTTGATTGGGGATGCAATGCAATGGTTTCCCATCCTGATAGAAAAAAAATAAACATCACACCACGTATGACTATACAATACACGTTTTTTTTAAATTTTATAAGAACACGAGCCTCAGATTTGGCCAAAAAATAAGAATAAATAAAAACAACCTGAGGCTCAAGTCATTGGCCCAACCCAGCCTGCATGGATTGATCCAGAAAATGATTTTAGGCGTCGGTAGTAAAAGCAACACAAGGGTGAAGGCCTTTTCAAAATGCAAAGGTGTGTACTTCGGGTGAAGGCCTTTTCAAAATGCCGAAAAGGTGTGTACTTTGCTTTTTGGGGGTCTGGAGTCAGAGCCAGGGATCATAGTTCCCAAATTTCAGCGTATACATTTAAGCTTTTAGCAGTCCTGTCATAATAAGGCGCAAAATTGTGTTAGCGTTCGCTTTAATGCTCCTAGAGTTAGTTAAGATGAGCTTTAAATCGAGCAATCTAGATACTCATTGAAAATATCCACTTTTTACATGAACTAAAACATGGCCAACTTATTATTATTAGTTTTTGCACTCAATTGACAACAAAGGATAACTTGTTTTTTAAGCAATTATTAGCTGTTGGTAGGGAGAATGACCACCATTGCTAAGGTAATTTTGATATTTTATTTGTTCACCTAACGAAAGAATATGAAAAGTAAGTGGTACCAGCAGGACACATTTTTGTATTATTGAAAGAAATTAAAAAGCATCTTAATTTCCAGTCCCCTTTACAATAACACAGTGAAACGGAAGCTTAATCAGGATTTCCACAAATGGAAATTTGCGTAAGTTAAAACAACAATTCTGTCGGCAACCCTGTTGGCTGATTGCAAAAATCTAATAACTAGACCTGATAGTGGTGGAGAGTAAAAAGGATTCCAGGTATGCTTGGAAACATTATTTTTCGTGGTGGTCCACGAAAACAAGTCAACACTGAACGAGGAATAATAACTTTTTACCGTGGCAGATTTGGACATCCTATCATGAGTTTGGAAACAAGATATCCGGCCGAATATCTCAGACGTGCAGCCAGGTGTTTAAACGCCCGGCCTGGAGTTTGAGATGTCTGGCCGGGCACTTTGAAGCTAGTCTTGAAACATCTGGCCCGACATCTTCACTCAAAACATCCTGCCGGACGTTTGTAAAAATCTGGTCCTGAGAATTGCTTAGAAGTTCAAACATCCGGTCAGGGATTTACTATATCCGGCCGGATATTTATAAAAAAATGCTTTTTGACCTTCACCAATCTCGATGTTCTGGTCCTTTGTATACACTTAATACTGTCAAGTCTGTAAAGTTTTTTTTTTTAAATCACTCGTCCCACTCAAGGCCAAAGCTACTACAAGGAGTGGGGCTACGTATTCCAGATGTTCAATCATTGCATTAATCTCCCCGACTAGCCTTCATTTTCTCCGAAATACATCAGGGAATCGAGCTAGTTGCAGTACCTCCAGGAGTCATGGCTTTTTCAACATCCAACCTCAGCGGGGTCTGAACCCTCAATATTGAGTTCTTAAGCTCAATGCTTTAACCACTAAGCCACTACTGCATGAAGTGTATTCAAAGTATGTATTCAAAGACAACCGGCCAGACGAACAAAAGGTCCGGCTGGATATCAAGATATTGATGAAATCCACCAGTCAAGCGTTTCAGTTTACTTCATCCGGCCAGATGTTTGAGATACTCGGCCGGAGATCTTGACCTGGCTGGGTATTTCAAAGGTCCAGCCGGACAAAGTTAGCTGGTAATTTTCAGGACCAGATTTTTACTAATGCTCGACCGGATGTTTTGAGTGAAGATGTCCGGCCGGATGTTTCAAGACTAGTTTCAAAATTCCCGGCCGGACATCTCAAACTCTCGGCCAGGCATTAAACACCCAGCCAAACATCTGAGATAACCAGCGGGACGTCTTGTTTCCAAACTCGCGATAGGATTCCAAAACTGCCACGGTAATTTTCAGATAGAGAGAATGGCCTGTTATGTTTTTATTATTATTAAGAATTTTAGCAACAGAAGCAATCTAAAGTGTTTCTGTTATTATTTTTTGCTCAGCTACTAGTATCAAATTTGGGCACCCAAATTTGATATCCCCAAAATCAGTATACCAATGTTGAGATTGACCTAAATCAACCCCTGACCTGAGCTTGAATTGTCTTGTAAAATAAGAACAGCTCAGGATGTGAACGCTTACAATTTTTTCTCAAGCTACCTTAAATTGTTTTAAAGTATATAATTATTTTCACTTGTGAAATATTTTTTTTTCTCAACATTATTGATGAAGTCTTGTGCACATACCATAGTAGGTAATTTAGATGCTTTCAAAGCATTTTCTGTTGATCTTTACCCTGAGCTGAGGGATCATTTTGATAAGGTAAGATGTTTTGACATTTCAAAAACTACTATTTGTATGTATATGCATTGACGATGATTTTTTAATCGAAAAGCTTCTGCTTTATTTTAATAAAAAATGTCTCTCGACTTTTATTTTTAATACCACATCATCAATACATTTGGCTACATTATCAACACACAAATTTTGATTATTTCCCAGTTTGTACAGATTATTATAAGAAAAATGCAATTAACCAGACATTTAAAAGTCATGTATAATATTTAAAGCAAACCTTGAAGTAATGGAGCCAATTGTTGAGATTTCGAATGATTGAGGTTGTTCTTCTTTATGTTCGTTACTGCTTGTTGAAACCTTTTTCCTTAACTGTTTTGATTAATTTCATATTCAATTACGTTCTTCTCCTTAATCCATTCATAAATTCAAATTCATGTACTTTGCTTGTTTCGAAAGCTCTCCTCCTTCATAAATCAAACATTTACGATAAACGAGATGTAATAGCAAATGAAATTTAGGTGAAAGCCTTGTAATGAAGTACCAAGAAAATCGAAACTGAAAATAAAAATTTCACACCACAAAATTAAGAGCATACTTCAGGTAAGACTGCATGAAAAGGATCCGACAAAAGTAGTGGCAAGCAACACAGCCATAGAGGGTGTCTGCACAAAATGGATCCGACATCTGTCGGACTAAACAAAATACATCCGACATCTGTCGAACTGCACAAAACAGATCCAACATGATTCAAGATAGTCACCCAAAAGACTGCGCCTGAATACCTTTTTTATTTACCTTATTGGTCCTTATTACGCCAACGTGTTGGCGTTAATTTTAATGTGGTGGTAGCGTCAAAGGGATCGGTGCTAGTTGTTTAGAGAGTTAAGCCGTGGCTTTACAATTGCAACAACTAAGTCTAAATTTTAGGAAATTCAAATGATTACAGACGGAGAACGCACAACCTAGTACTGGAGCCTAGTGTAGCAGTTAAAAAAAATGTACTGTTAAGCTGTATCATTTCAAAATAACAAGGTTCCAACCTCGAACCCCTTTCGAAGCCCTTTCGATATACGAATAGCGGTTATCCGTATATTGAAAAGGCAAGAGACCCTGGGTTCGAGGTTGACAAGATCCTATTAGTAATTTTCGAGAAAACACAAAATGTACTAGTGTCGCATAAAATATAATTCTTTGGAATTCTTGCTATGATGTATTGTTTGTTATGTTACAATTTTACAAATCGTGCGAAATATGAATTGTGGTTGTGTTTTTAGTTTCCCATTGATACAAGGAATTTCAGGGATTTGATAAAATCGAAAGTTTTCACATTGTCAAAAGTAGTTTGTATGGTGGCATACCACAATCATTGCATCTTGCCTGTCCTGATGACGCTAAAACGGCGTCAGTTGCATAACCTCGTCCCCAGGGCTTCTTGACTTACTTGTCCTACATTTCACGTTCGTTCATTTGTTTACGAACCGCGGAATGTTATTATACGCATGCGCTAAATTCATCGCGTTTTGGCATACGAAATGTTGTGCTGTACGAAATGGAATGGCTTCATGCACCCTCGTTAATTAGGGGAAAATCTATAATATTTGGCGGCAGCGAAAAACACATCGTTAAGGGGCCGTTCAATAATTACGTCACTCTGATTTTACTGTTTTAGAACTACCCACCACCTCCATCCACGCTCCGTCACGTTTTTGTATACAGTCGATTCCCGGTTATTCGAACCTACAAGGGGTATTAAGATTTAGTTCGAATAAACGTGAGTTCGAATAACTGAAAAACCACTTTGAAATGGTCTATTTCTAATTTCATGAGATGCTTTTAGAACTAGGATATATGTACTGGTATAGTGAAAGGTATTACTCATTAAAAAGTACTCTATAATAATAGTAACAATATGTAGTAATTATTTTTCTTTAACAAATGAGACTTTACATTTCTTTTAAAAGATATTCGTCCAATTTAGATTGTCTTTTGGACTCTAAACTGAACTTGTCGAATTTTTTTAGGAGACTATCAAGAGTTTCTCTAATTTCATATCCATCGTTATCATATGGGGACCAGCATTCAATTCAAGTCTAAACCACCAGCAATTTTTTACTTTTTAAGATCTGATCCATTAAAAAATTGCTGTGTTGTTAAAATTACTTGAAAAGCAGTAAACGTTGACATGGGAACGAGAATCTCATGTTTAATGACAGATGATAATATTGCTACAAGAACTGGTGAATAAAATATTTTAAATATGATTATTTTTTACGGTAGCAGCGAAAGCGAATACCGTATTAAAACACCCTTGGACTCCTACTACTACTCCTCCTCCTCCTCCTACTACTACTACTACTCCTCCGGCCGAAACGGCAGTTTTTAGCCTACGATTTAGAGTATGCGAGTCCCCACTAAAAACTCAATATACATTCTAATGAACGAACGCAGCCTTTTGAATTTTCGAAGGTTTTCAATCACATACATTTAAAATACGTTTTCTTTGATATTTTATCACTTAATTGATGAAGGAATGGATATTAATCAAATAGGTCTACATAAAACTGGGACTTTTAGTTACTTTTATGGTACTGAATCAATGAACTTTGGCACTTGAAAATAGATATGTTTTTCGTGTCAGTAAAGCACAGATCAGACTTTCTTATTACTTTCTACGTTTGTTAGCTATCTGTTCTGTCTTTGAACATCAAGGTTTTCAAAAATCGAGTTAAAAAAAGGCTGTTATCTGTTTGAATTCACATTTTCGGTTTCAAAAAATTATAATTCAAAACATACATTTTTTTTTTCGAAGAAACGCGTTTTTTTTTTCTACATAAAGGCCCCATTACACGAAAGAATAATCACGAAGAATAAGGCGATATTTTGGGCGCACCTGTTATTTTTAAAAGATTTTTTAAAATTCTTTCGTGTATTTTTATATACGAATAAAACTTGGGGGTTTCCACTTTCTTTGTTTCAATATTCTTCACATCGTGAATTCATTTGAACTGATTCAAATGAATTCACCACGAGAAGAATATTGAAACAATAGGAAAGCATGTGAGTTAATTGTGTTTTGAAATTTAAAGGGAATTTAAAGAGATGTAAACGAAAAACGAAGAAAAAGTAGTGATTTATGTGACTGCTGAGGAGAAATTTTAGGCAGACTCATATGGTTTTATTTAAAAAATGGATTCGTGGTAAGCAACAACGGGGCAACAATTGAGCAAGAAAAGTTGTTCCAACGCGATTATCCAAGTCATCACTAAGTGTTAAGCCAAAGTAATAGTAGCACAAGTGGCAATTATTACTTCTTCTTCTTCTTCTTCATACATCATTGCAAACTCAACTCTTGTAAACACATAACGTACTGCGCGCTCTTTTTGTTTTGATATTTGATTTGATTTTTTTAATATTCTTTGAAATTCTCTCGTGTATTTTTTTCAAGAATTATAAAAGAATAATCAACACTGAATTTCTCAAACGTGTTATTCTTATTAAATTCCTACGTGTAGATTTTGAAAGAATAAGAAAAAAATAACAAAATATCGTCTTATTCTTCACGATTATTCTTTCGTGTAATGGGGCCTTAAGCTCTTATAAAAAAAACGTACGTTATAAACAGCTCATGCATGTATAATTCTTTTGTCTTCTAATAAATTAATTGCTGGTGTGTTGCGATTAGACCCTATTTACACGAGTTAGTAATTTTAAACATAATATCGTTTATGCCTGTTTTCCACCAGTAAGATATCTCAAGAAATAACGTTTACAGAACGTTTAAGAACTTTAAGTAAAATTTCAAATTTAAAAGTATTCTTGTGGCAAGTACTTTTGCTGCTACCGTTTTGCGCCATCTGGCTCTTGTTTCAAATAAAATGGCTGTGTAAATTTCTGAATTTCTTAATTGGAAAAATTTCGAATCAATACAGGGTTTTATCGCCAAGAAAGAAGACGCAAAAGTGGTTCGAATAAACGCAAATTCGAATAAATGAAGTTCGAATAACTGTACAAAGGTTTGTTAAGGGAAATCCAAGGGGAATGAAATTAGGTTCGAATAATCGGGAAGTTTGAATAAGTGCAGCCTTCGAATAACCGGGAGGCGACTGTAAGACCCTGCTGACGTCACGCTTGGCAGAGACACGCACCCCTACACTCCCCAAAAAACAGCAACAACAGTTAGCAGTTATAAGCATAAACTTGCGTACTATATGAGAACAATACCAAACATCTCCGAAATCTTAAAAGTGTAGATCAAATCATTTCAACCGATTTCAGCGATCACGAACGACAAACCTGGTTCCTAGGGGTGATACGAACGTGGAAGCTAGAAGTGACATCAGTTACCGCAGTTTTCGGTGTAATGGTCAACTGGCATTTTTTGACATAAGGATGTTCAACCCGATATTCTAACCAAAATACCAAGACATACCAAGCGAATGAACGTATCCTCGAAGTTGAACATGGTACGTTCACCCCATTGATTTTTTCTGCAACTGGAGATATGGGCCGAGAATGCAGCAAATTTTATAAGCGCCTGGCAGACTTGATCTCAGAGAAAAGAAAAGCCCTAGCATCATGGATCAAGAGAAAAATCGTCTTTTCATTGATGCAATCAGTCTACGTATGTATCCGGGGTAGCCGAACAACTTTCAAAAATCAGCTGGCTGAATCACTGTCCTGGTGATGCCGAGGCCAGCGAAGTCAAATCAAACATGTAAATGATGTAGAAATAGAAATTTTCTGTCCCCATAAGAACGAGGATTTTACTGGGAATAAGGCGGTGTCCTCAACTGTTAGTACGGTACTTCTAAAAACCAGATCAGAGAATACGGGTTTGAAATTCTCTTGAGGTCTAAAAAAATAAAAAAATAATAATAACTTCTTTATTTTGACTAATACAAAAAATACTTTAATACTGTGATGTCTCGGGCTTGAACTAAAGTATACCCACCCTCTTTTTTACCTAGTATGACGTAATTATTGAATGGCCCCTAAGGCAAGAAGCCCAAACGAGTTCGAATCTTGCATTATATTACGTTTACAAACGCAAAAGTCATTCATAGGTCTCAACGTGTCTTACCATAGAAATTTCGGGGTTTTTTATGATCTTACCAATACATTTAGAAATTTTCATATCACCAGCTTAATTTTTTCACCATGAAAATGTGTTTGATGTATCTAAAACATGGCTAGGATTTTAGGTGCCATGTTTTGCTTGTAATACGTGGCTGGAATATTTTTAATTCACGGATAGGATTCTCTTGTTTTGTTTATATTTAATGAAATTCTATTGGCTG
The DNA here is from genome assembly GCA_027922465.2 of Turritopsis dohrnii. Classification (NCBI taxonomy): domain Eukaryota; kingdom Metazoa; phylum Cnidaria; class Hydrozoa; order Anthoathecata; family Oceaniidae; genus Turritopsis; species Turritopsis dohrnii. The sequence continues at coordinate 457,500 of BQMF02000348.1, read as the reverse complement.
TAAGTGGACACGGTGAGTGGCCATGTAATCAACTGAACCCAACTTAATATTGCCTCATAAAACTTTTATGCATACCTGGAAACCTTCTTCTAGGGATGCTCTTAAACATAATAAAGATTATAATTGAAGAAAAAATGAGGAAGGCCCAATATAGTTTCCGATGACCGTCGCGGTTACAGGTGGATTCTATCTTTATCATTAAAATTTAGAAAGTTACTAGCAGGACGATTGACGTACATTTATCAACTTCAAGACTGCGTTGGATACGGTTTCAAAGTTGTTTTGGAAGGTGCTAAGATCAGTTAGGATGAATGGGAAAAATTCAAAAATCTCAATTGACGTTTGGTTTGCTGATGACACAAAGAAATTTATGTGACGAATGGAGTGTGAGTACAAAAAAGTGTAAAAAGTTACATATCTTGCCTGTACGTATAAACCCCAATCTTGCAAATGAGGTGTTATAGCATTTAAAGACTCCATTTGAGCTACGGAAGATGTATACCGTTGTTCCGTGAACCTGGCGAGATAAGGAGGATTGCATCACCTGCTTTTGAACGCCTCACATCAAGTTGTATAAAGCACTCAAAGGATATCATAAGCACTGTAGGTTCGCACGTATTGTTCTTTGGTTATACAGTATGAGTCTAAAAACTGGAATATAATAATAGTATTTACACTGTTGGATAGGAAATTTAGCCAACTTTCTAATGATATAAAAATCGCGAATTGAAAACATGACTGCTGGCTGGAAAATTCCTTCGGTTCAACAGAGCGTTAAGCTTTCATGGTCATGGTCTGTACATAAACAAAAATGTTGATTTTGTTGACTTTATGTAACAATATGCAAGTCGGACTAGATCATTAATAATGGGCACTTAATAGCCCTAAATTAGACCCTTAGAAACGCAACAAACCCAGTGGGCAAAATCGTCAAAAGTTCACTGCGACAGAGAGCACTTTTCTTGAAATTGTGTGTATATTTCTATAGAAATGCACTCCTTTGCAGAGGTTTTTTAACAAATGTACCGGATGGGAATAATATCCAGTGCTTTTTCATTTACCTTATGTCTTAATCTAAAAAAAAATTTTACGTTTTCATAAACAAATTTTCCTTTTACCTCGTAACTTAACATAGAGTATTTCAACATATTTATTGCAAAAAAAAACCTGAAGAATGGTCTGTAATAGAAGCACATCATCGCCATAGAATGAGAGAGAATAGGTGGCAAGAAGAGATGACGATGCTTTTAAAACTCTTAACAAAATACAGTTAATTTTCCAGCGTGTGATTTATTTGACCAGCAGTGTATGTTAGATGCAATTCAGTATCAACAGAAATCTGGGACATCTTTATTACTAAACCATTACCATAGCATCGGTAGAGCTTCAAATGTATTATTTGTAACGTCGATAACCCTTAATAGCAGTTTATTCAGATCCCAAAATAGCTAATAACAGACGCTAATGTGGTTACATTTTGCTTACTTAGATAAATGCAAAAGTGTGTGGTAAGTGTCTAAAATTTCCTGTTTAACAATTAGTTGAATAAAAGCTTCCCTCCTGCTAATGATAGATTTTCTTTGTTCCTGATCTATTCCGCCAGTGTATTGTTCCGAACGCCTCCGTATGATGTTTGTCATATTACTATTTTATGTTACTCAATGTTTTGATAATTTTCTATGAATATTTTTACCACCCATGTGATTAAGAAAAAGATAGAGATGGAGAAGATATTTTCACTACACATCTATCGTGTGCAAAAAAAACAAATTTACATGCTAGTGCAGTGCAGTGTCGATGTCTATTTTCATTTTTATTTATATAATAAAAACTTTCTATAAATGTATACTGATCTAATCTATTGTTGTCGTTTATCATTTCTTTCAACATGTGCCAAAGTCGATTTTAATGAAGGTATATGTTTTTTACCCATCACCCATTTCTGACGTTTGGTCTACCCATAGCCAGTCACGTGACAAAGGCGATCAACTGAAACTTGAAAACACAAATAACTACATTAAAAAACAAATCGCAAAAAGATGCACATAAAAAATAACAATTTACCGACTGGTGGGCTTGTGTTAAGAGCGCTCACTTCCACTTTAAGTGGTCTTGGTTCAAACCTCGACAGACTATAACAGTGTGCATCACTACTCTCTACTAAGCACTCAGAAGAGAATAGGATTGATTCCTATCAGTACATCTTTCGTAACTCAAATAGAGTCTTTAAATGCTCTAGGACCTCCTTTGCAGGACTCTCATTGATAACGGTTACCTTAAGGAACAGAAGTGCTAAAAGAATCGTGAAAGTGATAACATAAATGACTGACAGTTTCACAGGATATTTGCAGCCCTTTCAAGCATTTCTCAAATGATACGATACTCCTCACGGTTGCTATCCAGCACATGCTATTGTCACCGAAGACGTCTGTTTCTTGATAATGCTGTTGTCACTGAAGACGTTCCCTTTCCGTGAAATTTTCATTTTCCTGAACATTGTTTATTTCCTCATGTCGTACCACGCGCGAGTGAATGTACCATAGCGCCGGGTCGACCCATGCCATGTGAGGGAAATTGGGTAGATGATACATCGGGTGTTGCAGGAGGTCATCCAGAAGAGCACAGGTCCTTGATTGGGTTTGTAAAAAAAACAAAAAACAAACACTGCAACCTAGTGTAACCACCTAGTGTGGCAATTTTAGGAAATGTGCTGTAGCTATGCTAGTGCTGCATCATTCCAATATTTCATGTTGCTAATTTATGTAAGATCCTTGTAGTACTGTTGCTTAACTTTTTGAGAAAACCCAGTGTTACTAGTGTTGCTTATAAACGTGTTGCTTATAAAAAAAACATTTGTCTATACGACCGCTTCTTATTTTCTTAACTTCATGTTGTGTTTGTAGGGAATTCGATCATCGGGGCGTTCTTTATACAGACCGAGGCGTTGTATTCATAATAAGCGATACTATAGCCAAAACAATATGATGTCATATATCATACATTAGTTCAAAGCATCAATGAAAAATATTTTTGAAACAAAAATATTTGTATAAAAAAACAAACAAATTAACTTAGTTTAAAGTGCATCATAACAAGAACATGAGGATGAAGGTTTTGTGACGTAGTTTGTGATATGCGTAGAATATCACTATACTCAAATCTCTTTATTCGATCTTTTCAGAAATCGAATTTTTTTTTTTTTGGTCCCTTGCGTGTTCGAGTTGGAGAGAGTTTATTGTACGTTTACTGTAGCAAGAAGCCCTGAGGACGAGGTTGGAACAAAAAGATTGGAAAAATTGGAACAAAGCATGTCATGTTACGCATCGCTGGAAAGATTTTATGCCGATTAAATCACAAAGGAGAAGGTCAAAAAGGGTACTGGGAACTAGTTATCCTCATTTGAACACTTGCAGACGGAATAGAAACATCGAAAACAAGACTTTTGAAAAACATACCATATATCGCTGGAAAGGTTAGGGCATTTAAGAAATAATTTATTGACCAAATATTAAATATGAATAAACTGTAAATGTTTGAATATCTATATTATGCTATAAAAGTTTAGAAATCACAATTATAAAGTAACAGTATAAATTGTTTACATACAAAATGGTAGTAATATGTTTGCTAGCGATGATAATATACCACTTGGTACATGGTGGATTTCATATCAATGTTCCTGACCTGTTTCCATGGATTGGTCACGAGATGTTATGGATACTGATCCTGACATGGAGTTGATGACAGGTGGTATCGACCCTCTGTCACCAACACTCGATCCAGTTGCTACTCCTATATTGGTGAGAAATAAAGAACATGCCACAAAAGAAGTTGTGGATTCGCATCACAACAACGGCCCTGGCTACCTCATTCCCCATTTCAATCGAGGTGGTGCTGCATTTGTCGTGGAAAATAACACACATGTCGAGAAAGAAGTTTCCGATTCAATTATTACGCAAAAACTAAGTATTTTTCCTGTTTGTTTTTGACAGTTTTATTTTTATTTTGTTGTTTCTTTGAGTAGATCTGAAGCCTATCCTTCATATGAAAAGAACCACGTATATAAGTACTGTCGTTTACTGGATCCAAAATCTTAGTTTTCTAGCAAAGTCCATGGGGTATATATGCGGAGCAACAAAGTACACAAATTTAGTTCTAGATCTTCTTATCATTTATAGAGAGTGACCTAAACTATTAATTCTTTTCTGACCAGTTAAAACTATGCCAATAAATTCAATCCGATTTTTCTTTTTTAATTCGAATCAATTGAATCAATGTCACATGGTTAGACGTCAAATATGAGCATGCAGGCAGTATGGGCTCTGAAATAGTAATATCAGTACAATAGAGACAGTACAGCAAAAGAGATAGTTATGTAATTGGATACAACAACTTAGAATTGAACTATAGTATTGAAAGTTTTAAAATTCTATACTCCGCGCGCAATACGTAACTCCTCACTTGATGAGATTTCCTTCAACTATTTACGTTACAGGACATGAGTAAGGATAATCGATTGATGAGTATATATTACCAAACAATTAAGTTTGAGAATACTTTGGCAACGTTAATCATAGATAAAAATACATTAACAGGAAGGAGGTAGGTTTCCTGTCCATTAAACTGCTTACATGAATCTTTCTTAAAATCAAAACTAATCCAGCTCTTGTGGAAAATATCGTTTCAGAACTGACACTTTTTCTTGTAGTTTTTCCCAACAGGGCCAGCGACGCAAATTGACATACGTTATGCAGGAAAATGAAACCGACATTGCGTCACCACCCATCCAGGGATTTATCTACTATCACATTCAACCATACAGACATTAACCGAGTACGATTAAACGCTACGTGTGCAAAGATGTTCTTAAGAACCAGCAAGCCGCATTTACTCTTCAAGACACAGATAGTTAATGGTTAGTAGAAAATGATATGAGCATATGTTACAGCGAGAAAAAAATTTCCCATACACTTAAAGATCCCTTTTTTCCGTCAGTTTCATGAATAGCACCCAGTTGGAAGAAAACAACTCCTTTCGTCTCCTCGGCATCACTTTTTCATAGGACTTCTCCTGGCGTTCCTACATTGAGGCAACATTACATTAGTGGTTTTAAACCTTGTATTGAGCGATTAATTTTAAAAAAAGAAAAAAAAAACCTCTTTTCGTTTTTTGAAAATCAAATTCAATTTAATTTTTTTCGGACCAATCAAATAAAAAGGATTCTGCGCTTGATTACGTATAATTCTCATTAAAAATAATGAACATAAGGTGTCAGCAGTTTTCTTGCGAGATAATCTCTACGAGAGAGCCAATCAGTTTTTACTTTGTTTGAACGCTTTGTTAATAATAAACAGCTGTTGTTCTATTTCTACTGACATCAGCATAGTGCAACCCTCAGCTCTATATGATAACAGTTCATTTATCTTTAATAATGTTACACGGAAACTTTCCGTACAACCGGTAATTGATGAAAAACATTATTGAACTTGAATCCTGGAAACCAGTGAATTGTCATTTAGTTCATGCACACGGTTACCGGATTTCTGAATGTGTTTGGATAGTTTTGAACAAATTCAAACGTGATAGCACCAGTCATTTAACACTGTCAGTATCGCACAGTTGACTCTTGTTATCTTGAACATCACGCTATCACATTTACAGCACGCTACTAATCTCGTTATCTCGAAGTTGCGATATCTCAAACTTTTATTCGGTTAATTGAGAGTTTCGAGTTGGACTTGATTGTATTTCAGAATCATATCTCTTATACAGTATTAGTTGCGCAACATCGAAAATGTTGAGCAATTATTCCAACCCTCAGTTTTCCAATAAAATCACTAATGTTGTAGCTGTTGTGCCAAACCAGGAGAGAAAAAGTAGTATTTCGTTACGATCTGGCAACAAAATCTATCCTCAAAGGTTGCGATAGTTGATTAACTTAATACGTATTTCCTGTAGAAATGATGGCTGGAAGACAGATTTGATCTTGATGTCAAAGGATAAAGGGTCAGCAATATAGCTTGCGAAAGGTCTGTTGAGTTTTATATTTACCGCTATCCTGCCTACGACATCATTATCTTTATTGAGAAAACGATGGAGAATGTCATAACTGCATACCAAAAAAAATAGGCTGTAATTATACCACGCAAAATTTTTATTCTTCTCTATAATTATTATCATTACTGCAACCACAGGGCGATCAAAATGTGGTCAATGACTACAAAGGAAAAAAAAAATAGACGTGAGCTAAGAATTCTGGATAAGAGTGGATCTATGTAGACTAGAATGATTACAAGTGCTAATGACTTAATGAACACTTAAGATTGAAAAGAAATTTTGTTTAAATGTACTCCTCCACTGTTTTTTTACTACCCCTGGATCCGCCTCTGACTGATTCATAGTTATTATCCTCAGTCCCTACTAGTCTTACTCTCACATAACGTATTCTAATCATGACTTCAGCTATTACATTACATCAAAATTCATGCAAGAAATGAATAACAGATTCACAGGGCGGGGTTTAACTGTAAAATCTCATCTCAGCTTTTTACAACAGGAGAGACGATTCTCACATAACCATTGATACATTTACAATTACAAAACTTAAAGCTGATATGCCTTGGAGAAAATTGTACTGTCATTCAAAACAAACAAACAATTTCATTATTATAATTGTCGCTGTGGTTTATGAAAGTCCTTCATGATCCATTTTTTGCCAACCAGCTCAATTGATTTGGTCGAGTATCAGAATATCGCATGACCTTAGGATTTGTACTGACCATCGCGCACAATGCTATCATAGAGGATTTTGCTTTTTCGATCAGATTCTTGAATTCTGTGTTAATAAAATACATTCTGAGTCTCAAAATATAAGATGGAAATGTTTATATACCTTTTGTAAACAAATTATTATCTTCAATCAGCAGAAATGTGAAATCATTATTTATAATGCTGATGGAGCATGACTGGGAAATTGATAATTCTAACGAGGTATAGTTTAGTTGGTGTACATAAGCATATATCATAAAAGCCTTGCGTACGTGAAGACCGGATTTTCATTCGACAAATACCGACGAGCGAGTTAAATTCGTGACGGTGTGCGTGAAATGCGCATCCATATCGAACCGAAAGAATGTTACATAAGCATAAGGTTATATCTCTTGTAATGTTAGATGCTCTTATTATGAGAAGGATTACCATGTATCAGTGTAACATGTGTTCGTAGGAGGCAAGCATGTCTTACTGAAATCGAGAAAAAAAGGAAAATTTTGCAATTAGCATTTTCCTGTGTGATAGCAACCACAGTTATTGACCGAGTAACACTGCGGTGCAATTACATGGAAGTAAGTTTCTAAGGAAGTAGTTTGAACAGGTAGGCATGTTAAATTACTAGTGCGGATTGTATTACAAAATTGATAGGAAAGTTGATAAGAAAGATCGAAGTTCATCAAGCCATAAAACTTGATTTGTATCCTTGATCTTATACGAAAGATCACGATGATTTCATAAAAATATATGCTTTATCATCACATTTTGCCTTATCTTTAGTGTAAATCAGAGAATGTTCATTAAAACCATAAACCTTCATCAAATGAAACGGGAATTACATGTGGGAGTGTCGATCCAATTATCTTGCGTCATTAGTTGCGTTTAATTTGTATAAATAGCTGCGTTTTAGTGGGACTATAAAAAAATTTAGACAGGCAGTCGAACAGTGTAACTGATAACATATGATGGTAATAATCTTTTTCCACCAACCTTGCATTGTAATGTTTTATAATATCTTGACTCTACAGCCTTACATTTTTTTCAGGATCTTGTTGGATTTATTCTTCGAATGGTATTATTCTGTGTTGCAGCGTGCATGGAGGTTCCTCTGGGAAAACAGACAACAAAGCTTTCCCCACAGCTTCAAACATTAAAAAATTTCAAACTTGTCTTTGGATTTAGCATGGAGAACGGAAAAGACAACACGCAAGTTTGCAAAAGAAAGGTTTCTGCAGAAGAGCGTGCTTTAACGAAACAATTGAAGAAATTAATACGAGAATCAAAAAGAAGTTGCAAGAGCAAAGGTACAGGATTCAAAACTGTCTACATTCATATGTTTATTGTTCTTTAGTGCTATTAAAATATTACACAGAATATCATTTATACTTCCTGCATAATAAAACGAGATGATCCTTATCTATTATTAAACAAACAATTTCATACTGCATAGATGGTTGAGAAACAAACCTTTTGTGATGTATGCATATACATTATGATAGATGTCACTGTGAATACTTCAAATCTCATATCATGATGAACAATTTTTCATTTAGAAAAGAGTAGAAGGAGAAGAAGTGAGATTAATCGCATCGATAAAGTGAAAGAAGAGTTTAGTTCTTACGGCAATGTAAAAGTGACCGAAAAAAATCAGTATGAACGGGGAAGCGTCCAGCCAGACGGTTGCGTTGAAAGTTGTACGCATCACGTTTACGATATTGAATTACCAGAAAGGTAAACGTGAGACTATTTCTTTTCGAAACAAACCTTCACCACTCTCTTTCATACGTGCATTACATCTCTTTTCCATCTGTAGTAATGTAGCTCTACGATCGAGAATAACGTAATGTTTTTATGATTGCAGGTTTTGGCCAAGATTTCATATCCATCACACTTGCTTTCACCTGGCATCCAACAATGTGGAAGATCGATCTTGTTTGAATGAACAAGCGAAATGCATGGACAACGCGCATTATATGGATGTTAAGTTCGATGCGAACTCGGACGGCTTTCAAAAGATTCATCTCTGGACTGACATCCGAATGAGAATTGTGACTGGTTGCTCGTGTCAACTTAAATCAGAATTCAAAGATTTGTACTTCTAATTTATTTCTCACCTGAATCATTTATTATATTTTACTCGCATTTATATTGTAATTTAATATATCTATATACATAATGTATCTTTTCTGTAATTATCAAACGAAAGAAATATATATGATTGCTACTCTAAAGACTTGCACCTAATGGCGAGTTCATCTAACCTCCAACCGAGATTTATTTGTGACAAGAATTGACTGAAGCTGCACTTCCACAATGTTTATGATGTTGATTTTCTGTAAAAAGTTCAACAGTTTTGTCCAGCATTATAGGTGTAAATTGGTTTTTAAGAGGAACTGGGATAAAGGTGTATCATACTGTATAATAAGTGCCACAAACATGATGCACTTGAAGCATCGCAGATAAAAGGTTGTTGATTGTTAATTTAATTGATCATTCCCTGAGTGTTATTTTCTCCTAAATACAAAATACAGTGTGTTCCAGAAGAATCCGGCCTGAGATCACAGCAATCTATAATCCTTTACACATATAGCAGATTTTAGCGATTTTTACACTATTCGATAGGATTTTGTTCAAGGATTTCAAAATTATCAATATCCAATGCGATGAAAAAAATCATTAGAAATAAAGGAATAACAAGAGGGTTTTACGAACAAAAATGATATTCCTACGGCCATTTTAGAACTGTGCTTGAAATTATTGCAAAGCAAATAATTGTAGCATTAAATTTTAATGGTTGTTATCTGTGATCTAGGTGAATCTTCCAATTTGTCGAAGTTGAGTTAATACTAAAATGCGTTAAACCGATTTAAAAGAATTATATTATAAAGTGGTCTAATGAATCAAAAGGTTTCAAGGGGAATTTGTGAAAGCCATCACTGTCTTTTTTGTAAGTATTAATTGGTGTTACTTATTCTATTGCAGAATGGAAATGACAAGTGAGTTTGAACAAGTGATGACTTTAATGTAATACAACATCAATATATATCGAAGGAAGGGGAAATTGACAGCAAGACACAGGATAAACGCTAGTGAAACTTTATCGTGGAACAAATTAAGAAAAATCATCATTTTCTGCACAACTAGGTTCAGTATGAAGAGACAAACTTTTTGGTCAATTAAAAAGTTTCACTATTACTATCACTTGTCATTTTTTACTCTGAATGTTCTAAACAGGAATTGAGATACGCAAACATCGATTACACAGACGATTTTACGCCTGTTTAAAATATATTTCCAACTTGTTGCACAAATACTGGAGTCCTAGTACCCTGATACGTCGGTCACAACACACAGAGCATCAAATGGAAGCAGAATAGCTAAACGAAAGTGGCAGGATAGAGCGAATACTTTGGATGGAATCCAAGTCCAAGCAGACAGCCAGTTCCAAGAGCTGGGTAAAAAGTGAGTAAGGAATATAAAACGAGTCCATTAATCAAACCATTATCTTTGATGTATAAAATAAATAAAATTAAAAAGATGAAAACAATTACACACTTGATAAAAACAATTAAATACTGGATAGAAAGCCATCAAAAAAATAAACAGAAATAAAATGAGCAAAAAAAAGTTATATTGGAATCCCAAAAAAATTGTTGGTGTGGCAAAATATACTTTTTCCTAATTAATGTAAATGTTTCATTTGTTGAACTACGTTTTAATACACGATTAGGCATTGTTCACAAATGACGCCAACCATTTTTTCAAGATTTCTGGCTACACGATGGCATGGAAAAATGACCATAATTGATTTCAAAAATACCACTGGCAAAATCTCATTAAATATGTAAAAGTATAGTCTAAAAAGCATAATTTTAATAATGAAAAGTATTGATGAAAAAAACAAATAGTATTTCTTGAAATACTGCACAGTTTAGGTGTGACAGTGAGTTAAATAGTGAAATAGCGCATAGTATCATAGTGAATTAAAATCACCTTCCAAAATAACTGTTGAATACTTCTCTCCTTCAATAATAACAGCATCATCAAGCTAACAATTTTAGAAATGCGCTCCACATTGCTTGGCGAGCATACTCAGGTACGACATATGTCGTCTTCTCATTGGCAGACACAAATCGATGTCAACCCACGAAAGATTAAGCTTTTTAGTGTAACTCTGAAAGGAGATTACAAAGATAACAGCCAGAAGCTTACATAGGGAATAAGCGCGGAAATAATGAAAGAAAGAACTCTGGAAATGCTTTAGAAATTAATGAAAATATCTTGGAGAATAAACTTACACTTTGCAAATATTTATCGATAATGTTTCCATCTTGATCGTGAAAGTTGATAACCGTACTTTCAATCCAAGCTTCATCTGTATTGCGTGCGTCCTCGATCGTTCCTTTCCATATCTAAGCAAGAGCGCATTAATGCGTATAAGGTCTACTGGAAGGATAAATTCTTTCAATGATAGTCAAAACGGAGTGTATTTATCCAAGTATCGTGGCAAATAACCAAACCATTTATTGAAATTTCATGGTTTTGCCGTAATGACAACTCACCTCTTTCCTATTTGTAATAATTTTGTTTTTCTCCTCTTCATACAAAGCAATTCTTTCTGGTTCCAGCCATAATGTTTTGTCTTTAAGATTAGCAACTTTCAATAAGTCAGCTAGAACGGGCGGCAACAGTGAATCTGCGGTTGCATTACCCTACAATAAAAAGTTTCCTCTACAACCAAACTCGGGACTATACAGTCCAAACTTTTTTCTAACTTTATTTCCGACAACATACCATGGGTAAAGCATAAACTCCCAACAAATTGCTTCGTTCAACTAAAACCTGCAGAATCTTCTTTCCAGATCGATCTTCGGCAACATCTGATAGCGACACTTTCCACCTATTACAAAATGCGATATTACGTGAGTACTACCAACTAAGCCAGGCCTTTTCGGATTGAAAAAGTAATTCACCTTGTAACAACTGCTTCAGTAATCTCATTGGCTCCATACTTGCTTAAACGTCCTTTGCCTGTCACACCAGTTCGCCCTAAAGGATTCCTGAAGAACAAAGACTTTCAGTTGCATATGTTTCTAAGCAAATCATCGAATTAACATGAAATGAATGCAATACTTTTCTAGCAATGAAACATCCACAGTTTTCTCTTCTTTAGTGACATTTTCATCGTATCCTGGAGATGGTGCCTTGGAAAACAGTAAGGAATATGTCAAGACAGCTCCCCTTCTCGACATAAAAGTCACTAGGTGATCATAAAAGTACTTCTGCTCACATTCCATGCTTTCTCGTCGTCTGCAACAGGAAGTCTCTTTTTGTCAGACAAAATATAATACACGTCAGCAGGTAAATGGAAAAGCTCAACTTTTGTCTTTTCATCAACGGAATCAACCTTTAAATTCAAGTAGTATGGTTAGACTAATATATTCTGATAAAAATTGAAATCTCAAGTTCTATAATTCAGAATTGTAAGAATAATAAAATTATACAAAATTAATGTGGTGCTTCTTTTTTGATAATTCGGGGTTTTCTTCTAAACAAGAACTCGTGTTCGAAATTTCAGCTTCATAGCATGATAAGGCGAGTGATGAGCAAATTAAGTTTGGTAGCATTTTTTCACTGTCAAGTCACGATAGAAGTTTATGATCATGCATGTTAATGAATAAAACTGATTCCATTGTGTAGACTTTTTCTAAATACCAGTTTATTTCATAATGAAACATATTTGAGCATTTCTTTGGACCTGGTTCTCATTTTATGTTTTACCTCATTTCTAGTTGCATTTTTTTTTATATTATTTGTTTCATTTTATTCGTTGTCAACATATATGTTGATATTTTTAAAACCTTATTCTCAATTTATTGAATGGCATTATGGATACAATAAAGGTCTATTTTAGCCAAATTCGTCTTCAAATTAAAAATTAACTTCTTGAATGACGTAATTACGCCATAACTGGAAATTGGATATCTGTTATAAAATTACCAAACACCTGTTGCAACTTATAAAAAGGGAAAGCTGGTATGTCCATGGAAATTGCTGAAACTTATGGCCTACCTCCTGAGATTGCCTTTGAACGTTCTGGAAAGGAACTTCATGTATCATTGAAACGTCACCCCTACATATGAAAAAAGATCTTAAGTTTTTGTCTCCCCATTATTATCATCATAATCATATCCAAATGGTAAAAATGCTCACAATTTCGCTGTTTCCGACGATTCATCAGTGTTTGATAGTTCGTCTTTCAGGCATTCATCTAAGCAAGCCGTCTGAAAGCCTTCCAATTCTTCTATGTCATCAGCAGATAGATCTAAAAAATAGGAAAGCCAAGAATTAAGTAAAAAACAAGAATTCGAACCATCTGCAAAAAGATCAACATAAAAGAAAAGAGACGGTTTAAGAATAGTTCTTCTGAATTTTGTTATGTCAAAGTTACTCATGAACATACACGAGAAAGAAAAAACAGCATGAAATAACAGTGTTTTAAAGACACAAATTTACTGATATTATTTCGCTCTCAAAAATTAATACATCCAACATACCAGTTTCTTCATCTTTAATTCCTCTCACATAATCAGATGTCCATCTCGCAAGCATGTAAACATTCACAAGAATTGAGAAAGGTGGTGGAAGCACAGATCGATCGGTGATTTCGGTTAACGTGTAATAACGTCCAAATTTCCAAATAATGGTCGACTGATCCTGCACTTTGCCATACGTGAAACTGAAATATAAACAGTGATGAGATGTACCATATGGCATTTTAAATGAAAAAATTAGATTTGGTACATATCGAAGAGATTAACTTCAGCATTTTCTTGAATTAAGTATGATTTATTACATTCAAACAACTGATGCTTTCCAAAGAAAAGGTAACAGGAATGAAACAAAAAAGATGAGTTGAAGGAAGATGGTTATTGCTAGATAAGAATGGACATTTTAGATTACTGACAGATTAGGGAAGAAGCAGTTAGCATCTGAGAGATTGGAAAGATATGACAGTGAACTTGAATAACCATTGTGGTACCTTAAGGGGATTTTTTTTGCGTGGACTAATTTTTGCGAGCGTTTTGAGTGGATTAATTTTTGCGGGTCAGAACTTCTCAAGGAAAATGTTTGGATTTATCTTTGTGAAGGTACACAAAGTGCTATGCGTGTATTTTATAAGTAGCAGCGAAAATCACCATTTCCATGCCTGTCACATCGCAAAACCAATGGGTGTTTGATAACCACAAGGAAATAGTTAATACGAGAGGTACACCAAGTCAAAAAACGAGCAAATATAATCATAAAATTTTGCGTGGATTTTTCTTTGCGAATCGTTCATGTCTTGACGTTTTGTGCGCATCTAGTTTGCGAATTTGACCAAAATTCGCAAAAATTAATCCACGCAAAAAATTCCCCTTAAAGGAGAACGAACGTTAGATTTTTCATGTTAACTCAGTCTTTAATATCAATAACAGCCTCCAAAGTTTTTTTTTGCAAAACTCATTCAATTTGGTCCCAAACTAGCACTACTTTGCAATAACTTTCGGTGATGTGACGTCAATGTTGCGGATGCGCGTGAAATCATTCTGAATGTTATTATGCAATGTTATCAGTGATATTAAACATGGAAGTGTACCAACTAACTCATTTGTCTTTTTGCATGGTGCCTGCTTATTTATGAATTCGAAAAATTAATTACAGTCTCTGGCGAAGAATATCGCATATGTTCTATGTGTTATTGTCAACGCTGTTTGATTTTAGTTGATTTTTTCTCAAGCATTCTTTCATATTCGTGTTTATCTATGTGACAAGGAAACTCAAATTCAAGAACAATAAGTTTGTTTATTAACATTTAGCACTTTTTTCACAGCTTTTGGAAAAATTCCGAATTTAGTTTTAATCGTCGATAGGTTAAAACACGAGTTCCATGTTATAAGTTTATTGTTCTTGAAAAAAACATTCAAATGCTGTTCAACTAACATTTTTCATTTTTACATTTTGGTGCTTCATCGCAGGCGTTTTTATCATTCAGAATACTTCTTTTTCAGATGCCGTCGTGGTTGCCGCAGGCGGTTGAAACAGTTATTTACTACGAATAATTAATGAGATAAACTACCTGTGCACATGTAGAATATGAGAAACGAAATAACAGCTTTCAGAATATTTGTGAAAAAAAGAAATGCAGTAGGTTGGGACACTCCTTGCAACATTACACTCCACTAATGATAGCATGATACAGTAGAGTGTGCAAGAACACCAGTGTATATTTTCTGATCGGCTAGAATTCCCATCGTCATCTGCGCTTCCGCTACCGTCAGAAAAATCACTCTCTGAATCTCCACCACTACACAGGGTCTCCATTTTTTGCAGCTCTTCGTTCGAATACTCCAGTTCACATGAATAACTTTCAACGTATTAGCAATCATCTTCTTCATCAGAGCTATATTCAAAATTTTCATCGTCGTTTCACCGTTTCTTGCTCTACGTTGCCATCTGTTCTCGTTCCGCTGTTCCGCAACATTGACGTCATTATGCAGCATTTTTCAAAATAAATCGTGTTAATTAGTTTCACTTTCACGGACAAATCAAAAACAACTTAAATTGTCGGTAACACTTGTAATATCTTAATATTTCTAAAATTTAATTATTCGCAAAAAAAAAAAAAAAAAAGAGTCTGGAACTGGGGACACCGATGGCGTTGAATAGAAGCGCGAAACGAAAGGATTAACAATAAGGTGTCAATAAATTGAAACGAATTGTTTATCTTTCTTTTTTACATATCTCTGACTGATGTCATATCAACAGATATTAGGTAAAAGTTTTTTCTGACGTTCCTTCTCCTTTAAGGTATTACATCGTGATGTAAAATCGATACCTGAATCTTGCAATCAGAAGATTGATAAGTAAAATAGCTGATAGCAATGTATACAACCCCATCAACACTTCCACTATGTAAACAGCAACTGAACTGTACTCTGCACCAAAAGCTGTTGTATTCTTTGGTACTGAAAATGTAAAAAGAATCAAAATCTTGGAGCCGATAAGTAAAAAGATGCAAGGGGACAAATTAGAAAAACTTGATGGTACCTTTGACATCTGATTCCTCTAATGAGTCAGCAAATATCTGCCGGTATGGAACAGTCCATATCCCATCCAAAGCAAGTCTTGCAGAGTCATTGTATGGTGAAAGTATTGCAAACCTAGCAATTCCATATCCTAACAGAAATACTGCCAACACAAATAAAAAGTGAGTCAAATCAACCAACTGAAACGGAAGAGGGATCATCATGAATTTTAAACCTCCTCTCAACTTCAGTAGAAAATGAGAAATGAAACTTACCATCTGAACAATCATTTCGATGTATGGTCCTATAGTGGGAAACAAAGTGAACAGTTTTAACAAACGAAAATACCACAAGGAAACATCAATTGCATAGAGAATATGAGCTTCATTGATTGTTCCCTGGTTTAGACGTAGACCAAAAGCAACAAAGTAAAGTGTTAATGCCATCCAATCCAATATATTTGATCGTAAAGTCCAGTAATATCTGAAGCGTTGATACAGAGAATGACCAATTGGAGCACCAACAATCTAGACGTATGACAAAATAGAACAAGAGGTCGTGAGATCTGAAGGTCAACGCTTTCAGCAAAGTTGAAAAATGTTGGACTGTGAAACAAAATTCCAGTAAGGTAAAAAAAAAGGAATTCATGAGTGATAACTAAAATGGTTATAGGACATTTCAGTTAAAGAAAGGAGACAGGTGCCCTCTCAAAATTGAGTGTATACTTGGATCAGTGCCACATAACTTAATTCAATAAAATCTTCTGCAAAGAAATTAAAGAGACCAAGCATTCACTCAAATACTTATGGATACCTTATTTGTATATACCTGGGTATATATATATATACATATGTAAAAACTGGTAAAAAAACTGGTACAAAATGAAAGTGTCTGAATCTGAGTTCCACAAAGAGAGTGAATTTTATTAAGGTAACAATGGCAATTCAATTAATTTGACTGCAAATTCTCCAACACTTGCAACAGTTGATCTACCTAAGTCCTCTTCTCAAAATTGACGTCCGTATTTACTTTTTCAGCTAAATCAATTAGAGACAAACGATGAACATAATGTGAATGACCAACTATTCATCTTAAATCTCATCACCACTTCAATTTCATAATTTCATTGCAGTTCCATTTCTATGTCAATTTTGCTTTAGTGGTTTAGTTTATTCTTTCATCATAGAACTCTAAGCGCCCCCTCAAATATGATGCTGATATCAATGCTTTTTACGGTAGCAGCGAAAGCGAATACCGTATTAAAACACCCGTGGACTCCTACTCCTCCTCCTCCTACTACTACTACTCCGGCCGAAATGGCAATTAGTCTGCGATTTAGAGTCTGCGAGACTCTACTAATAACGCAATGTAAGTTCTAATGAAGGAACGCAGCCTTCGAATTTTGGAAGCTTTTCTATATCAAACATTTAAAAGTATAGATTGCGTTTTGTTTTAAAAGTACATAATCTGATATTTTGTAGCTTAATCCATGAAAGAATGAATTCTTATCAAATAGGCCTACATAGAAATGGGACTTTTAGTTCATTACGCTAACTGAAAATACATGTATGTTGCTTTTCTTGTTAGTAAAGCTTATCAGTTCAAAATTTCTTATTACCTCATTTGTTAGCTACTATACACTGTTTCTGTATTAAGACTTTCAAAGATCTAGTTTGAAAAGGCAGTTATTTGTTTGAATTCATTTTTGGATTGATGAAATTATAATTAAAAACATTATATTTTTTTTTCGAAACGCGTGCTTTTTTCTACACGTGGTCTTACAAAAAATTTTCTTATAAAAAAACATATACATATGGAACGCCTTGACTGCCTTTTGCGATAATGTTGTTCGGTTTGATTTCAACTTTATGCGATTAATTCATTTGGTTATGACATCATCGCATTCCATTATGCGATCGCAGTATTCGATTATGCGATCACAGTATTGGGTTATGCGATCACAGTATTGGGTTATGCAATAACAGTATTCAGTTATGCGATCACAATATTCGATTATGCGATTACAACATTCGGTTATGCGATAACAGCATTTGGTTATGCGATCATGCAATTATGCAGTTTCAGCATTATGCGGTTCTATCGTTATGCGGTTCTATCATTATGCGGTTTCAGCATTATGCGGTTCTATCATTATGCGGTTTCACCATTATGCGGTTCTATCATTATGCAGTTTCACCATTATGCGGTTCTATCATTATGCGATTCTATCATTATGCGGTTCAATCATTATGCGATTTTGGCGCCCTTTTTAGAGTCGAATATTTCTGTTTGGTATTTCATTTGTTTAACTTATTTCAAAATGGTGTCCAACGAAGCATGCGTCGAGCCCTTGAATCCGATTGAAAACATTCTTACTGAACTTGCGTTAACACAATTTATTTGAAAAATTTAAAGAAGAAAAGACACCACGCGTTTAATGTTTCATTGATTAATGGCATGAATACAAAATGTAGTGCTGCAACATCATAACTACTCAAAGGATCTAAAATGTTGTTTTCTTCCATAAAATTGAAAATTTCGTAATAGAGTCCTAAAACTCCATCGTACACGTCTCTCCATAAACGTTCAATGCGCTGATTGTGTGTGCTTTTTCCAGTTATCATGCTTCCTCTCTCTGTCCCACGGCTTTGAATCATGAAATCTGCAACAAGCACATTCTCACGACCTTGGTCAGATCGCACTCGACTCGGTAAACCATAAAATCTGACAGCCTCTCTAAAGCAGTCTAAAATAGTTTCCGATTTGTTATTGTTGAGGCACTTTAGTGGCAACCATCCATCGATTGCTCCAAATATAACAAAATACCAGCGAATTAGTTTGTGATTTGTGTCAATGTGCCACAAGTGATTAGGACCTTTCACGTTATAAGTTCTACGTTGTAGACGCCCACGCTTTCGTTGTTCAACGCCAGTTTTATCAACTCTGTGAATACTGTCTCTCAACCTGAATCGTTGTACAGTGATACCAATGTTTTTCAACAACTGGCACATTAATACTTCTCCACAGTTCGGAAATCTTTCAACTGTATTCTTTACTACAGAATCAAGGTTGTCATAACTGATATCAGAAAAACTTTGTTTCTTAATACCATACTCAGACATTCAACGATAGATTGTCCTCTCTGACCCACCTAAAATAGAAGACATTTGATAGATGGTAAAACCTTCATCACATAAATTTTGGATGAAGGGCTTTGGTATAATATATGTTTTTGTTCCTTCAACTTTTCCAGGAACATTATTGCCATATTTTATGCATTCAGTTCTCAGTTTCATAATGGTATTTCGATCCACCAAGCCAAGGCTTCGAAAGTCTTCAAGTGACAGTTTACAAATTATATCTTTTGATATCTTTTCCTCATAAAATCATTCTGATAGCTTTTCCAGATCCAACTTTTTCAATATGTCGAGCAATACCTTGTCAGCCATAGTTGAACAGTTTATTTATTTGGAGGCAAAACTTTGTATATATTGCCGAACAATATCAAAATATGCATATTAAGGAACAAGTTAAAAGCAATAAGTTAAAACCGCATAATGAAAAAGCCACATAATGAAATATTCGCATAATGATAGAACCGCATAATGGTGAAACCGCATAATGATAGAACCGCATAATGCTGAAACCGCATAATGATAGAACCGCATAACGATAGAACCGCATAATGCTGAAACTGCATAATTGCATGATCGCATAACCAAATGCTGTTATCGCATAACCGAATGTTGTAATCGCATAATCGAATATTGTGATCGCATAACTGAATGCTGTTATCGCATAACCCAATACTGCGATTGCATAACCCAATACTGTGATCGCATAATCGAATACTGCGATCGCATAATGGAATGCGATGATGTCATAACCAAATGAATTAATCGCATAAAGTTGAAATCAAACCGAACAACATTATCGCAAAAGGCAGTCAAGGCGTTCCATATATACAGCTCACGCATGTATAATTCTTTTGTCTTTAATAAATTAATTTCTGGTGGTTTAGGATTAGACCCTTTTTACACTAACTAATAATTTTGAAATATGCCTGTTTTCCACCAGTGAGATATAAAAAACACAAGCCTCAAAGAACTTTGTAGTAACTTTTCATAACTTTAAGTACAATTGCTGCTACCGTTTTGCGCCATCTGGCTCTTGTTTATTCATTATTATTGCTTAAGGACAAAAAATACGTTCAAATTATTTGTCTCAAAAAGTATTTCTGAAAACATTTTTAGATATTCGTTATTGAAAAAAAATATACCCCAAGTAAAAATAAATCAATAAGTATCCTCCTCGAATAAGCGCCCGCCCTAAAAGTCAAAAGAATAAATAGCGCCAGGGCCCTTAATCGAATCTTTACGGTAGTTACAAATATCCACTAGAATTCAGCTATTTTAAAGAAAGATATTTTACCTGCATCACTTCTTCTATCACAAATGCAATGCAATAAGTGAATATAATCCATTCAACTACTGATGGATTGGTGTGCTTCTTGTGAGTAAGAACATAAGTAAACAAAACCAAGAAAGCAAAATAGGAACTCTGAAAAATAGAAATTATAATAATCATAAGCCATGCACGTGCAGTTCTTTAAGTAAATCAAACTGTTGTATGACACATTCTTACATAGTTCAAAATGCATTTAATGACAGGAGCAGTATAAAAATACTTGGTTTTTTTCCAGACAGTCCCACAACTAAAAGTAAAAACAAATGTGAAGAATGAAAAACAAAATCAGAACAAAACTGGAAATTGAACAGGAAATTGAATCTACTTTAAAAACGTGGACCAATACAAAAGAAAAAAAATGTCAATCTGTGATGTGTCAATGCTGAAAAAATTGATATCAGATCAATTACAGAAAGATTCAAGTCACATCAACCATTAACATATACTTATGATGGCATGTGGATGGTTAATATAAGTAGAGTCTGTTAGACTTAATATATGGCTCCATAGATAGGTATTTTGAAAAACTTGCTTTTGAACACCCAAAGAGTTTTCCTCAGAAAATACAATTTTCCTTTGTTGTCATCAACTTGTCAACTCCTTCCAAAAAACAAATGAAGAAAAAATACATATCAATTTTACTAAAGCCTAGTGTCCACCAACGCGCTAAAAATTAACGCAAATGATCAACGCCAAAAGAAAGATTCGCGCGTAGATGGACACCTTAACGCAAATAACTAACGCAAAAAAAATTAGGCGCGCGCAAATTTTTAACGCCAAAATTTTGGTTATAACCAAAAATAAGAAATGAAAACTTTTTCATTTCTTATTTTTGGTTATAACGAAAAAATATTCAGAAGTCAAAGAAATGCCGATGATCTTTAGCATGTGGTGCTATTCAACAACAAAAAATCTATTGTGATAGAGGAATGCGTTTAAGATATTTTTTAAAACTCGTGGAAATGTGAGACAAAATAATGCCAAAAACGATAAAAATAAAACATAGGAAGAAAAAAAGTAATTAAAAGTAAAATAATTGAAATAGTCCTCCCTATTCGAAACTCTCATTTTATTAAAAAGTCTTGTTGCATCATACACTTCTTGGTCCTTGTAAATATCCTGTACCCAGAAAGCCCTCTTTTTATGAGCATTTGTTCTTCGACGACGTCTTTTTCGCAGCAACATTACTAGCAAAATATCAAGTGCGTTTTGTTTTCCTCTTCACAATTCATTTCTGCTATGTTTCTCTATACTTGATCGTTTCAAAACATTTTAATAAAATTCAATGGACACGTTTGCGTTTAGTTTTTGCGCCAGACATTCTGGCGCCGGCGATAAATTTTATATCTAATTATTTGCGTTTATCATAGGCGCTTTGGTGAAGCTTTGGTGGACACTCAGCTTAAGGATTCAAACCTTTGAATCTCTGATTTTCCTAATAAACTTCCTTACATTATTTTAAAATATCAGACACTATGTTGGAAAGTAGTGTTGTTTTAATCTTTTGAGAAAAACAGATCCATGATTGCCTGTTAAAATAAGGAAATAAATTGTATTCACAAAAGCAGCAGTCAGGTTATATAAAAAACCAGTACCTGGACTCATCTTGCAAACTGTGATTTTTTATATATGTCTCGGTTTTCCCTTCAGATCTCTCCCTTTCATCTGTTTTATATCTTAACAACAAATACAGTGGTGGCAGCAAGCAAGGAACCATCTAAAAATAATTGACACGTAAAAAGAAACGAGAGAATAGAACGATTGCCTTTATGGTTAATTTTGTTTGTACAAAACCCTTCATACTTTTAATGCTCTCCATAACCAATAGTTACTACCAGGTATAACAAGTTTACCAAACCACACATCATCTGACAATACGACTTGGCAACTATCAGCAGCCACAAATTCAATGTGATTAACAGAAGCTGCCAGATTGAGACATGTCTTACATGCAAACTTATGTAGTCTCTGGAGCAAAATACGACGAGTGAGCAATTCCTGTTTCTGGGAGCACTTTTGAAGCATCTTAAAAGCAAGGTCTCTAAAGTAACTAGATAGAAAAGAATTCATCTCTGACCAGTAATAAAACACATATAACAACAAAGGTATTTTATGTATGATTTCAGCTTCAACATGATTACATTAGCAAAAATAAAATCAACGGTAGGGCAAGCAGGAATAGTAACAACACATAAAAATCCTGTTTTACCTTTCACTAGAATCCAGCAGCATTTTCACTTTCTTTACTTCAACAGGGGTATGTCTAACATAATACTCATTCATTCTCTTGAAAATTTTATATGCGAATAATATTTTGGCCAGTTTATATTTTCCATATCGTATAAAAAGAATAGTCATTTCTTTCATGTTGGCAAGTAAACAGTAATTTAAGAGAGTCAGCATTGGATTATTTCGGGTGTCGAACTCCTGTAAAAAAAAAGGTGAATTAAATAATTCAAGAACCAATGCTACACCAAATTATGTTCATTGGGACAAATATCAATGAGTAAATATGTTTGAATACCATCAATGAGAGTGCTTGACAAGAAGGAGCATAATTATAGTTATTTAATATGTTATTTAACAAGACTTGAAAAATATCAATTCGGGCAAAAAGTTTTATTATAAATAATACCACCAGAAGCTTCACTTTCGTAAAGAAAGAACACAGAGATGTTATGTTTGTAAGAAAGAAAATATAAAATCTCTCTGTTCTCTCTTCTGTTCTTTCTTGTAAGAAAGAAAGTAAGAAAGAAAACATAAATCTCTCTGTTCTTTCTTTCCAAAAATGAATCTTTTGGTGATACTATTTATGATTAACAAGACTTAAAAAAAATCAACTAACATCAACATCTCCAAAATCTTTCAATAATGGATATAACTCTGTGTTGATATCATCGTCTGTAATGGTCTAAAATAAAAACATGAACGAAATCTCATAAAAAAAGCCCATCTCTTTGTAGCTTTGACTAAAAAGAAAGCTGAATGTTTAAAAACTGCATGCTAAGTGAGACTTGAAAAGAGAAAGAAAAACATTTTAATATATTTTATTTTCTAGGAAAAGTGTTGTTACATCAAATGTAGTAACTCCGTCAAATGTAGTAAATTTTCTACGACAAATGTAGTAACTCCGTTAAATGTAGTAAAAATCTTACGACAAAGGTAGTAACTCCGTCAAATGTAGTAAACACCTTTAAGTTTGGAATGAGCCATAATTAGGAGTAACAAGTGTTTCAAATTAAAGAAAAGATCAAGGTTTGTTATCACAAATATGGTTTTGAATATTGTTGAATGCAATAGATTCAAACATTCTCAAAGAATTATAAATAAAAGTGACTTTTCAGACTAAGGATGACGGCAAAAAATAGTAACTGTATTCCAAGAGCAATTTTAATACAACATTTTGTCATTTCTATTAAATTAACTGATCATTTCATGAAGAAGAATTAATGAAGAAACAAGAACATACCTCCTTAGTGGTCATCAAATGTAATATATTACGCCCCAACTTACTTCGAGCCTATATGCAGACAATTTTATTAAAAACAAACTCTTCCTTGACAATATTGACTTGATATTAATTAACTTCATATTTACTAACATGTTTATACAGCTTTGCGACTTCTCTTGCTACGGAATTCTTGAAATCATTCTTACACTATAGAAAAAATTAAAAAAGTTGAAGAAAAAAACTGTATAACTCAGTTATACATTATTACTTGCTATTCGAGGAACTTCACTTTTTCTTGTCTCCATAATTGTGTAATATATTTCCTTTAATAACATTTTGTGAAAAGCTTTTTTTTATATATATTTATATATATATATATATGCGAACACAATATAAGGATATGTTCCTGGTGAATAATTTAATGTATTCGAACACAAAAGTGGATTTCACCAAACAAGATAACGAAAAAACAAAATCAAAGATTTTAAAATGTGTAATATTTCGGTGGCAACATCGGCTCACCTTTATCAAACAAGCTCTTCATATACAAGTTAAAAAAAAAAAAAAAAAAAAAAAAAAAAAAATTTATATATATATATATATATATGTGACGATTTCAGGGAAAATCATCACTTAGATAATTTATCGCATATTATTATCGCACCAAAACAATAGATTTAATGCACATTTATCGCATCATTAAACGATAGATTCGTCAGTAATGATAAAAGATGCGATAGTTTATCGCTTATTTTGCTTTAAGCGATATTTCTTGCGATAATATTCTATGTTTTTAATTTATACATTCGATTTAGATTTTACATAATACCGTGAAGTAATTAATGCGCTTGTTGAAAAAACAAATACAACTTTGTGTTGGAATTCATTTTACCATAACGGCTATTAGTCATGATATACTTCCGAATATCAGAATGTAATAATAAATTCTTTCATCTGCTACTCACCGTAATAACTTTTGTTTTACAGTTCGTTGAACTTTAGCAAAACTTGCTCTTGCCATTTTATATTCCTCTATTTACACACGGAAACGCATGCGCGACTTACCACGAGGCCGCCGGACTTGGAATTTCAAAGCATCGCAAAGAAAGACGAAGGTATTTTCTCAAAGATCTCCATATTATTTTTACGTAAACATAATACACAGCATAACAACAAGAAGATAATTGTAAGTATGTTATTTTCTGTGGTGAACAATTAAGAAAGGAAAAGTTAACAATCATAATCAGCTTTGCTTCTTGTTTATGGAAGTTTCAAAAAAGTGTAAGCAACACTCTGAAATACGTTTTTTTATATATATAAGCATATAGACTTATAGGCATAGAAAGGCTAAAAGCTGAGCCTCATTTTTCAAAATAAAAGGTAGCAGCTGTATGCTTTCAAGAACTACGTAGTATGATGAGTAGCACTGAACTTAAATACATTATATTTCATGACTGTGAAGTAATACACTTCTTAACAGCCCCAGCGCTAAAAGTGAACTCCCTATGAACATGTTTTTTTTATTAAAAATAAGCATGGTATAAGAATTTTTTCAGTAAAGTTAGAGGGGCTCAGCTAAGCATGTTGTTATTGAGGGTTAGCTAAAAATACACTATGCTTATATAACAAAGAAAGAACGTGTAAGGTGAGAAATAGGGAAGGCATTACTGAACTAACA
Source organism: Turritopsis dohrnii (assembly GCA_027922465.2). Classification (NCBI taxonomy): domain Eukaryota; kingdom Metazoa; phylum Cnidaria; class Hydrozoa; order Anthoathecata; family Oceaniidae; genus Turritopsis; species Turritopsis dohrnii. The sequence goes on along the minus strand of BQMF02000348.1, from coordinate 432,068 downwards.
GAATATCAAATTTCTGTAGTATATATCGCTAATAGTACTTACGTTTTTATACAGATCACAAAAATGAAGAAATTATATGAACCACCTACAGAAAAATGGTTGGAAGAAGAAAACAGGTATTCTGATATTCATATAAAAAAATGCATCTATTGGGATCCCTGGTTCAGTTTTACCCTGTAGTTTCGTAGCCTGGTTTGCAGTTTTTCGTAAACAGCAAGCCATTGACCCTCAGTTATACTGAATTTCATCATAGTTTGCTGCTTGATCCAGTTCACTTGTTGTGGATCAAGTTTCTTGCATCCCCGCACGCCTTTCAATGATGAAGTTTTCAAAACATCTGATGAAAATATGCTTTTGACCAAATCAAATGCATAACTGGTCATATTTGTGGAAATTGATGAACCAGAAACATTTCCAACTGTTGCAATCATTGACATTGGATTAGGGAAAACTGATGTTGGCAAAGTCAAGGGAATATACGGATTATTTATTGGGTTGGTAATTGGAAAGGTTGGTGGTGGTGGTGGCAGTGATGCTGGTACTGGGGATGACTGGCATGGTACTTCCTGGGACCCCATTGGCAAATCAATGTCTAAATCGCTCAGTGTTACCAGTTGCTTTTCATGATGAAGTTCCTGTACGATAATATCATGTATTATATATTTTTATTATTATTATTACTGTAGCAACTAAAGCTACAATGAGTACAAACCTTTTCTATTTTTTCTTCCAGGTTATTTAAAACTACCAGCTGGCGACTTTCCTGATTATGAAGTACCTATAAAGTTTTTGTATTGTACTAATTTATCTACCATATCAATGTTTAGCATTTTTCTGAATTTAGCAGGTTGCCTTTGTAATAATGTTCATGTTTTTTGTAATGTACTTTAGTACTTACCTTGTCTAATTTATTTTGTAAAGTAGACAGAACTGAAGTAATTTGTCTAATTTGTTTTTCAACATTAGACAGTCTGTCGGTATTTGGGGTGGGGCTCATCTGGGAAAGTGTTTGGGTCGCTTGGTTGCATTGTTTTTTTCCATTGTAGTCGCTTTGCGCATTAAAACTTTCGATTGAAGTTATTGGTTGATGCCACTAAAAACAAAATGTTAAATAATTTTTCCGGCAATAACGGGTTGATGTTGGTTTATTCCGATGAAAAATCCTTACTTTGGATGAAATATCCCTTGCAAAGTTCAATGACGGAAGAATTGTGGAATTCTATAAAAGATTATTATGCTGATATGTTAATACAAAAAGTTTTTTTAATCAACTTTAGTATCAGTAATGGTATTTTTAAGCATTTTACCTCCATCTCAAAAAGCTCAAAGCTGTGACTTTTTTCCACAATTTGAAGATCATCACCAGAACTCTAAAAAATGAAAGATTTAAGTAAGGTGTTCTACCATGAGTGAGCGTAAAATATTATACATACATTTTATCTAACAATTTCGGAACACCAAATCTTTGTGGTTAAACATTGTTAAATTTGTTTGAATAAGTGAGCCTTAGATCATGTAATAATTCGATTTTCAAATTTTTAAAGAAGGTTAAACAATCTATAGTAGCACTGACCATAGCATCAAATTTTCTTTTCTTAATTTGATTTTCTTTGTCTTCAGTATTCTAAATAAGTAAAGTATAGTGGAAAATTTTGCGGATACATAATTTCGCGAATTTTTAGTGAAAATCGCGAAATTTTATAACCGCAAAATTTTAAATCTTTATGGTATTATGTCATGTATATATCATGTATTAGAGTTGAGTTGATTATATTCTAGTTAATTGTTCGTTTTGAATAAGTTTTGTTAATTACCATTATTGACTGCTCCTTTCCAAGATTCTCCGCTTCCCAATTGTCAAGCCAATGTGTATCATCTACAGAAATATTACTCTGATTATATAGGGGTATTATAAGCGGCGGGATATCATTTATACGTGATCTAACTTACCACTTAACTTAAGCATTTTGCCTTTAAATACTTTTCCCTTCAGCGTCACTTCACAATCACCACCTTTAATTTCGGTGGCATTCACAACACTCGTTTTTAGAACCATCGTGGACTGGTCCTCTTCAAAGAAAATCAGGGCGTAGGTGCTAGACTTCGTGCAGAACGAGACATCTTTTATCACTTCTTGAAGTCAAACGCGAAGATTTTCAATGTTTTTCTAGCGAATTCTCGTTACTAAGTTGGCTCCGTAGGAGTGGTTTTCACGACGATTTGCGTCGCCGCCCTAACATTAAAAAGTATTTTCCTCTAGCAACCTTACTTAAAAACCTTCCAGGATGCGTGAAAAAGAATTCTATAAGCGAGAAACAATTGGTATACAACTGTTTTAGCAGAAAATTTATTTTACACAGGCCCTGACAATGGTAGAATAAGGTGATGTATTATAGTTGATCATAGAAACCAGTCTCGCAGTCCCGTGGGGGAAACCATTCCTATGACATTCGAATACGATTCGAAAATGATCACGTACAAAATTAATGATAACATTGACTACGAAATGGCTGCCGCAGACGACGTAGAAATGACATCAGATTTATCCGACATCAGGAAATTCGTCAATAAGGGCTGTGGCTGTCAATACGGGCCAGGTGAAAGCCAGTGCATCAAATCCTTTACGGAGGAGGAAATTCTGGAGTGCCGGGAATCAATGATGGAGTTAACGAACGAGGAAAAAGATCTTTTCGTCTTATCGTTTTTCAAACTAAACACTACACAACAGGTTGGCAATACAAAGCATTTGTGCTTTTCTATGCACGGAAAACGCATATGTCGGAGAGTGTTTTTATTGCTTGTTACCATCGGCCAACAGAAATTTTATACGTTGTTGGATCATTACAACAAAAACGGATTATCAGCAAGATCACACGGGAATAAAAACCGACTACCCTCGAATACACACACATTTGAAACATTTAAATACACGAAATCATTCATCGAGAACTATGCAGAAGAACATGTTGCCAGGACGCATTCCCGGCTATCGTGATCAGGCAATTTCACTGATACCGTCTTCCGACACAAAAAAAAAACATCTGGGAATTCTATAAAAAAAGTTGCGTGATGTCCAATCTTCCGTTTCTTAGCTATCCAAGATTCACTGTGTTATGGAACGATTTGCTTCCATGGATAGTCGTAGCTAAGCCATTAACCGATGTTTGTGCCGTCTGTCAGAGTAACAACAATCTGATATTCAAGAGTTCCAACACAACAGACAACCAGAAGTCATCACTCTTGAAACTTCAGCTGGATCATATCGACACAGCTAAAAAGGAAATAGATTACTACAAAAATCAATGCTCAATGGCCCAAAACTTTGTTTCACGAAACCACATCTCCTACAATCATTTTCAAAAACACTTCCCATGTTCTCTAAAAGGTCGCATCCACTACAGCTGGGATTTTGCTCAACAAATCCACTATCCCCAAGATCCTTTCCAGCCCGGTCCTATCTATTTCAAAACCCCCCGAAAATGTAATATATTTGGAATTTGCAACGACTCCTTCCACATACAAACAAATTACCTGATAGATGAAATTGTGTATACCGGGAAGGGAGCAAATGCAACTATCTCCTATGTTCACAACTATTTCGAGGACCATGGTATGGGTGAAACAGATGCAGACATCCATGCTGACAACTGCACAGGCATTTTTTTTTCACTGATTATCAGTACCTAAAAAAATAATATCATTTATCATTTGTGCCTAAAAGCTTCAATTGATATTGAGTGTGGAGAGTCATGAATGGATTGCATGAAACCATACAAAAAGTATAAGTAAATTTTAATTTTATTCTAACCATAGGTCAAAATAAGAACAACTTTTTTATTTGGTACTTGATGTGGAGAGTCATGACTGGTTTGCATGAAACCATCAAGTATTCATTTATGCATGTGGGGCATACGAAGTGCAGCTGCGATCGCTGTTTCGGGACATTCAAAAAAAGAACGTCAATCTGCGCTTTGTGGACTTTGTACGACATTGGTAAGGCTTGCGAAGACTCAGGAAAGTGCAATATCAGCAAATTTGTAGGAACGCACGATGGAAAAGTATTGGTGCATGCATATGACTGGGCTGCAATGTTATCCACGTATTTTACGAAAATACCATCATTGTTGGAATATCATCATTTCCGTTTCAGTCGCCATGAACCAGGTATTGTCACATGCCTTACCAATCTTGACAGTGAGCCAGTAAAAGTCAACATTTTTAAGCCTAAAGTGAAATTCGCAAGGGAATTTCCAGATGAAATCATTCCGATTGGTTTCACAGATCAAAGAAAGAAATATCTGTACGAAGAAATCAGACCATTTGTTTGCCTGGAACTGAAGATGTGGTAGCCCCTCCTCCATGAAGTGACTTTAATCATGTTTCAATGTCAGAGGTTGATTAGGGATTCATCAATAATTTCATCACATTGACAAAAAGTTTTAGAAAGCATACCTTTATTCACTCAAACTACGCATAAATATAATTTTGACGCAAAAAACACGAAAAAATGCATGCACGTAAATTGCAATTTCAATCTTTGTCAACTCATTTATAGTTAAAGAGAGGCATATTTCCATAATTGAATGGTAAAAATAACCCAAAAATCGTTATTTCCCTTGTGCATGAAATTTGAGTGAATTAAGGTATATTTAGAGAAACTTTGTGGAGAAAATCATAACAAAAATGATCCAAAGATAGTTAGGAGACATAACATAGACATTTAACTTTTCACAAACCTAATCAAATCCAATGACATCAACAGTAGATAAAAGTCACAACATAGAGTTGAGCCAGAGCTAGTAAATTTTTTTTGATTTGGTATCAGTATTTCTGAGTCATTCGCAATTTTTTACACAAGAATTAGTCTAGTTGACTTATATAAATTGACACAATTTCAAGGGTAAATAAACATCACCAAACTTCTGCTTCGTTTAAGTTCACAATATCGTAAATCAATTAAAGATGAATTTATATTTAGTATCCTTTTATTAGTAAATCATTATTTAGCATATTTGTTGGAGTTATAAACTAATATGATATATAAAAGGGTTAGTAGAGAATTTCAAAGCATAACAGTTATTAGATTTATGACTTGATGCAGAGAGGTAAATGAGCAAAATGACAAAACTGTGTGCATGTGGTACAATTAACAATGTATGTACAATGTATTATGTTATTAAGAAAAAGAATTGACGTACATGTAAGAAGAAAAATATGTATGAGTATTTTGTTATATTTCGTTGGTTTAGTAGCCATGTAGTTTTGTATACTTTTACGTTGACCAATATGTTTAATAAAATGTCTTTACATTTTTATCAAAACATCGTCAATCTTGATCTCCAAACCAAATACACACATTACTTTGCTAGTAATAACATACTGAAGATAAATAAATTTAAAAGACTTTCTCAGAGAAAAAAGAACCATCATAATGTCACTTACCAGATCAGTGTTTTTCATATCTTATTGCCAATTGATTGCTGAAATACTTTCTTGGCATTTCCTAAAAATCTTTGAAAAGTATAAATTAACGGCAACAGGCTAATTACATCACTAATAAAAACAGATATCGCCAGATTTAATTACCTATTCAGCCTTGGTAGCTTTGCCGCAAGCATGGCATGGCGAGAAAGAAGCTTCCGAACGATAATGGCAGCTGAAATTGCCGACCGAATGATTCTCTGCTGTGATTGGTTATTAGAAAATTATCATAATTATGCGATATTTGCGAATTAATTAGTTTTAGTGAAGTGATAATGATGCGATATGTGATGCGATAATTTTGCATTAATTTAATGCAAGATAGCGATAAATCCTTAGTGATGATTTTCCCTGAAATCGTCACATTATTTATATTGTATTTATAAAGTAATAACCATACTTACATCTTGATGCATAAATACTGACAATAAAAAATACTATTCTAGTCGGTAAAAGTTTCGTTTCTTAACAACAAAAAAGAAAAGGTGTGGTGGTCATTAACCCTACACCACTAGGTAGGTCAGCCACTACACCTAAACGAACCATGAGGAAGAGGACAAGAGGGACCCTATCCAAGAGACATTGAGTTCTGCAAATCACACTGGTTTCCCCTCATTGTAGGACTGGGTCACACACCTCCACTGTTCTTCTATGGCTCCCAACCAAGGGAACAGGATCATACATAATCGGAAAAAGATCAGGACAATTCAAATCCTTTCACAACATGTAAAAGGATTAAAAACGGACACGGAAACCGAGTTATTGTTTAACATCATGAAAAGAAGAAACGCAATTGCGGCATGTCTCCAACTAGCAGCAGTGGCATAACGGTAACGTGTTCGATTGGCACATCAGAGGTACCGGGTTCGAATCCCCTCTGGAAAAACACAAATTCTACTGGCCGCGTCCCTGGTGGTACCAGCACGTTCCCCTGTGAAGTCTTTGGATGTTCCGGGGTTAATATAGCTGGGTGAGGGGTAAGTTAGAAATTAGTACCAAAAGTTGAAATGATTGTCAGCTGGTGTGTAGCTCTCTGGCCTAGTAGTGGCTTCGGCCTTGTAGGGAGCAATCAATTTTTTAAAAAAAGGAACCTGACAGACTGGTTTCAAACTACTTGAACACGATTCTCTCAAACTTATCTCGTCTGGTCATGAGGAACGTTTACAACTTGGGAAGAGGCTCACAAGGAGTTGTTATTGTGTTAAACCCTGACGGTGTAAACGCATGGAAAGCAGCAGAATATGAAAAACACAGATTGTAGCTATTTGCATTCTCCTTGATGATCAACAGAGAAGAGACATCAGTCTTTTCCTAATCTTTGTGTATAACCCTACTGGTAGTGCCACAGAGGGTGAATGGGATAGCTATCTTGATCAACTAACCGAATGCATCTCATCCTTTTGTAAGTGGTACAGATACAAACTTTAGTATGGGAATCTCTTGTGATAAGGACGACCCTAATGGTACATTCAGAATTCCACATATTAATGAATCTGGAAGACGTTTTCGTTCGTACCTTCCAATGAACAATCTTTGCGCCATGTCCACACCTGGATACATCCCAGAAATAAACAAAAACATAACCAACCACTTCTTAGTAAATCGAGAAATGTCACACCAAATAATGGACGCTGGAATTAGTTCTTGGCTCCTTGATAGCAACCACCGGGCATTGTCATGAAACGTTTAAGAAAGAAAATTATTGTGGAACCTCGTCTTGTTACAACTCAACCTCTTAGGACTGTCTGATCCTATCGATGGCTTTAGACCAGAGAGGGGCTGTATTGATGCCATTCAGAACTAAAAATGATGCAAAAATGACAGGTCACAGCTACTGAGCTTATGGTCACAAATTCTCAGTAAAAGACTCCAAGTATGCAAAAGACATTGCTCTAATCTTCGAATCTCGAATTGATTGTGAAACCAGAATACCTCTTTTCATGAATCACTTCACACCCTATGGAATGGAATTTCATTCTGGACCAATCGAACCAAGGGATACATCCAAATCTGTCAAGCTATTCTACTCTAAACCACCATTATATGTAAAAAAACCCAACCACCTTTGATGATACAAACCTCTCAGACATTACTATTTGGAACAAGTATGTCCCAATTGTATCCAATTTCACCTATTTGGACAGCATCGTTAGTCGATTTGACCAATAGGGATAACTGAGGTTTTTTGGGGGCAGGATACTTTGAAAATTTGGGTCTAATTTTTTGGGGGGACGGGTCCGTGAATTTTTGATCGGCGATATCTCTGTAACGGTTGGTCGTAGCAAAATTACCTTAAATTGTTTGGGTGCAGTTGCTTCTACAAAATTTTTATTACCATAATATGAAATTCGAGGGAAACTTTAATGAAAAACTTATGATAATAGGAATATTTATACATATTATTATTTTCCAAAATTACTTGCTCACCTCGTCACTTAATGAAGCCATATTCAGGATGCTATCCATTATGTAACTAGCCTCTGCATGTCGAGTACCTTTTCGAAGAGCGTAGAGCATCAAATTTTTCATGTCCTAAAGAAATTCACAATAATTGATAAGAAGTTATAAATAGGTATGATGAAAACTCAAAAAACATCTCAGAATGCTCACTTCAAATGGCACCTCTGGTTTCGCAAGTTCTTCATCAACTAACTTTTTAGTCTGCTCAATAACACCCCACTGGATAGCTAGGTAAATTTGATCTTTCACATCTTCAACTATAAGAAATATCAAAAGTGCGACATGTTTGATGAATTCAAAAAATGAAGACCTATTTCTCACTTATTTGCCATCATAATCATCATAGTAAGAATCCATGAAAAGTTATGTTTCAGCTTTTGGAGAAAATAAAACTTTGAGTAACTATTGGGAGCTCAAATGTGGATTAAATATGTGTGAGTGGCAATCTGTAAAGAGCAGTTACGATGGCATTAACGAAGACTTAAATGTTGTCACAGGGCCCTCTTAAAACTTAACAAAAGCAATACGAGTTAAATCATTACTTTATTAGCGATCCCAAAATGTGACCACAAGGCTTCCAATGTTACTCTTTAACATTCCCTGTCTCAAACTTTCTCAGGTAAAAAGATATTTTTATTAAAGCTTTGACCAGACTGCATCAAATTAGGTTCACAAAATTGTTACTTTAAACAACCATGATAATTACAAATAGCTTCAAAAGTTATTAGAATAACCCTCTTGACATGTAGAACCATTACTGTTAACTTATGTAGAATAGTAAATAGCAATAAAATTTATAGTGGTCTTTTAATTTTTGAAATAATTTTTGATAAATCATGTATTCAATTTAGTGCATCAGCAATGCACTGATATACTGGATATACTTGTACTGGACAGGAGGCACTGCATGAGAGCATAAACACAAGACCAATCTTACAGCTCCATTTACCAGTGTGTGTGTGTGTGCGTTTGTGTGAGCATGGTATACATACTTCATACTATTCAAGCTGAAATGGTGGTTCCTTTTTTGCAAGTACGTATAAGACACAAAACTGTTACTTAAAATATTTTTGCATCCATGAAGGTATTTTACACTCTTGACATGTTACTTTCATGACTTAATACATACAAAAACTGCAATTTTGATACGCCATGTTTACTTAATCTAGAATTTTATACTATCATAGATGAAAAAAACCCACCTTTCAAAAGGGCATCCAAAATTATTCTTTCCAGAGGGTAATCTTTTGCAAGTGTTCCAATAGTTATCTAAAGACGAATATCTACTTCCGATAATTGTCTGCGGACCAGACCGGATTATTGAACAATAGACCACGTGAAAATTTTACGTAATATTTTCACGTGGTCTATTGTTTAGTGATCCGGTCCGGTTCGGTCCGGTCCGCAGACAATTATCTGAAGTGGATATTCGCCTTAAGAAAATGTTAGATAGAAGCATGAATCATTCAGAAATTATTCAATTGAAAAATAAAATTATCAGGCCATCATAAAACTGAAAACCATACATATTCCTTCAATTTCATACATTCCATGATTTTGCCATAATATTCAATTTTCATTTCTTGAGTGAAATCAGGATATTCTTTTCCAATCAGTTCAATCAAATATTGATGTTCCTCAATTTGCAGCAGATTAGCATCTTCCAAAGATCTCAGTTGATAAGCATATGAAAATAATGTAGCAGCTTGGGTTGTTCCACTAAACAGAATAACAGGCATACCAAACTTTATTGTACTCAAAACCAGATCAATGGTAGTGGGTCCACCTCCAACAACTAACTTCACAGCAGCAAAGGCTTTATTTCCTACAAAAAAAGGGAAAGAGATAACAAAAATACACTTTTAAGTTAATTTTAGTTGGTAATAATTGAAACTCACTTTATGTGTAACGTTATAATAAGTCCTTTGCTTTAAATTGTGAAGAAAATTAACACAACAAAAAAAAAAAAATGTTCTTACTACTTTTCAATTTTTGATTATCAGATTTCTTTTTCTCCATTATCGTTTTTTCCAAATTATGACGGAAACCTGTTTCCGAGAAATAATTATTGGTTGTCCCATCATCAACAAATAAAAAATGAGTATGGTTAGGTTCCAAAAAAGACTTCATTGCATTGATAGGTTTTCTTTTATTAACAGTTTTTGTTGAACTAACATGATCTTGTACATCTTTTGGTAAGACACCCCATGGTAGTATGCCGACACATCTTACTTTTCTTTGCTGATCATGTTCAGATGCAGTACTGTTTAACTGGGATAATTTTTTTAGTGTATTGCCAGTTAATTTCATGATTCCAACATTCGAACCTCCAGTGAAAACCCAAGCATGGGATTTAGTAGCAACCTTAAAAGTAAGCCGTGTAATGACAGGTATAAAAAGGGAATTTCAGGTATGACCTATGCCAATTTGATGTTAATGTGTGTAATATTATTGGTTGTCTCTGGAATTATGCTTTGATTGTTTTGTTTTAATTTTGACAGTTTTAACCTCAAATGGATACATAAAAAATAATTTTACCCTAGCCAATCCTTCCTTAAATATATCTTCAAATGTTTCATTCTGCACATAAGCACTTGCTGAACCAATAATTGATATCAATAAAGTTGATCTGGATTGGTGAAATTCTGATGTATCGTATAAAAATTCATACACATCTCCCGGTTTGGTAAGGCTTGATAGTCTTGTGCACTGAAACAGAGATCATTGAGAATTGAAAGTCTTGGAAAACTATCAGATTATAGATTTTAACCGTCTTATGATCTATGAATTGATTTTGTCACCCAAGGGTTTTGATGTAAAGCAATAAGAAATCAAGGGATTCATTAACTTAAATGAAAATGACTATGGTTATCAAATCTGTAATTTGGGTAATTTGGAAGTTTTAAAACAACTGCTAAACTAAAGGCTTCCATTATTTTTCATTTGAGATAATTAATTCTACCATGATGAACAAAATCTTGAAATAATTTTACTTCAGCTTGTGTGGTCCCCTCATTTCCATTGAAAGTAACTATTTCTCTCATAACATCAGTATCCTTTTCCATAAATATACAGCTTGATTCTGGCGAGGTATTAGAACAGGTACACCTAAAATAAAACGTATGTCAATCAAGCAATGCTGTCTGCATCTTATCATGTTTTTTCTTAAATATTTAAAAAGATTTATGTTTATACACATGCCGTTAACAAATACTTAGACAATTTATTTCAAGAAGCAGAGACTTTACACCTACACTCAATCACATGCCTGTTATTGCTTAAATCGTTCCATGATAAATCTTAATTCAAACTTGTCTTACAAGTGGACAAAAAGTATGAGTGACTCGTTATGTTTGTATTTTTATATGGTTTATTCTGTTAAACTACTGTTATAAAAAATAGAAAACCTGTCATTTTTACTGCATTCAATAATTTACTTTCAAAAATTTAAACATGTCACAAAATAACAAGGGATTATATTACACAATACATTAATTAATGGGCGGTTAAATTGCACAGGGGCACAATTAACACGGTTTTAGAAATCCGCGTTAACTAATTCCCATGTTAATTTCGTGTAATAAGGTATTTTCAACGTCGAACTTGGTACAAAAAATGAAATTGAGTGGGCGAAAAAGCCGAAACATTGCGCCAATTTTCAGTTTTAACTAAATGCTTAGTATTTTATTATGATTCGCTGAATTAACTTTACAAAATGTTAAGTGTCACTAAGTTACATTTTTTCTATTGTGGTCATCATGATTGATTGTGGTTGTCACGAAGAACATGATGTGATCGCTAATTTTCAAGATTGCTTTTTGCAATCATTATGATCACGATAACATCATGGATCGGGCCTGTTGCAGATTATCCATGATCACAATGTTATATGTCCTGATTCCAGTACTGTACTGTATCAAAAGGTCAAGAAAAAAAGTGTATCAGCAGTTTTCTTGTGAGATAATCTCCACAAGAGAGCCAATCATTTTTGACTTTAGCTGAGTGCTTCGTTAATAAACAACTGCTAATTCGCAGACCAATTGCTTCATTTCCACTGACATCAGCATAGTCCAACCTTCAGCTCTACATACCGTAATGCATCGATTAAACGCCCCCCTTCTTTTAAACGCCCCCCTCGAATAGACGCCCTCCCTTTTCAGGAGATTTTTAAATGAACGCCCCCCTCTATTAGACGCCCCCCTCGAATAGACGCCCCCTCTAGAGAGGGGCGTTTATTAGAGACACACTAATTAAGGCATGTAGAACTACTACATTGCATTGTTTCAGCCTCAATGTTTTCATTTTGTATAAAAATATGGAAATTTGCGATAGACACCTTTCTTTTTAAATTTTAAACTAACAGTTGGAAACTTTGTCTTTATTGACGAAGATCTTGAAGTTTAATTTTGTATATTTTTTATCGATGTTTATGTTTAGTTTATACTTACGAAAAAGAAGAGTTTCACAAAAATTCAATAGACGCCCCCCTCTTTTAAACGCCCCCCTCGAATAGACGCCCCCCTAAAAATTCAAAAAATTTAATAAACGCCCCGGGCGTCTAATCGAAGCATTACGGTAATAATAGTATGCACACTTGCTATTATATATAAGATCTTTATTGGCAAAAAATGACATAATGTTTTTTGTAACTGATGCGGTTAAAAGGTCTGTGGTTTTACCTAACAATTGCGAAAGTTAATATATACAAAATTCAGATTTTCTTGTTAATTGGATTATGTTAAATGTTAGAAGAAAGAGTTATTAACAACTGCTTAATCTTTTTATCCTTTGAACTCCTCAAAACATAAGCTAATAAAAAGTGAAGTCACAGCTGTGAACCCTTTGTAGGATCAGTTGAATAGTGTTAAAAAATTCACTGTAATAATTAAAGGGGCACTAAACTAAAAAAATCACAAGTTCATTTTTGTGCACTATAGTCAATTCGCCTAATTATTCCGCACTTTTTGAAAATTTACGAATTTCTTGTAACCGTTCGGGATACCCTGCGCAGTACCGTTGCGAAAACTTCCGTCACTTCTCTGCCTACCATTTTGCACTTAAATTAGCAGCAAACAATTATTCAAAGTGACAAAATAGCTGTTTTTCGATGCGGGATGATTCGATCCAAAAAGACTCTAATTATTTTTTTTTTTTTTTTTTTTTTTTTGTAGAAGATACAAATTTTTTTAAACTAACACAGAATACATTGATTGACCGTTATATAAAATAAAAAGTATTTTCTCTCTATTTACAATTGTATAAATATTTTTTTTTTTTTTTTTAATTATTATTTTTTTTGTTATTGTCTATTCATTCTTTCAGACCCCATTGGCTAAGGTCATATCTAGTGCGATGCTATCACCAGATAGCGACGTCCCGTTAGGGTTGCTTTTGATCGTTCTTGAACCACGCAAGCACAATAAACATGATCTCATCAGCGCAAACGATAGCTTTATCCGCACCCACGATATGGTAACCGAGAGTTGTTCAGTTTTCTTTTCGGCAATCATTTTGCATAATCGAGTGATAAATGAGGTGCATTCACGTCCCATTCCTCCTTGAATTGTAAATACGAGGGGTGTAAAACTACCATGTTCGATGTTGAGGATACGCTCACAATATGCGTTTTTCTTTTCTCTCTCGTTTTGCTGGTAACACTTCTCCAGACTTCGGGCTGAGTACCTAGAGGCGCTTGGGTCAAACACCCTTACGTCAAAAAATGCCTTTTGGCCTCTCACCCAAAAGTCTCTTGCGCTGACATCCAGTCTTGCATCATCGCCAGTTTTTGCAGTTCTCGCTTCAATATGATCTCCATTCAGCGGTGCAAGTGAAGGTTCGATTGCTACATCTTTGCATACCTCTGATAATAGAGAGGCACACAAGTCGCGTACATCGTTGTGGCGGATGGTTACAAATCCTCCCTTTTTGCAGCTCATACTGTGTTGCACGCTGAAGACCTGGCCACAGCTGCATGTTGTTGGTAGTTTTGGAATCGGCCATCCATACCTCAACCGAAGGGCGTCCCGGAATTCTTCTCTATTTAGGTCAAAACCGTGCTTTTGAATCGGCAATACGTTTAGCCAGTTTGAAGCACCTTTCTCGCAATTTATTTCGATTAGCTTTTTTTTTGTCTCGGGTAACTCCTGCTTCAGCTGGTTTAGCTCATCTTGATGTTTTTGTTCTTTATTTCGCTTTATGGCATTCTTCTTTTTGACAATGTCACTCTTCTCCACATCATAGTCAGTCTTTTGATGTAATATTCCATTCACTAGTGATGATGTGACATTTCTTGAATTGTTGTATTCGGACTCGCTGATTGCCGAGAATAATGGGATTCCAAGGCCACCTAACCGTGGTGGTAACGACAGAAGTTTTCTTTCGATGTCAGAACAAATATAGCCGCCTGTGATAGCTGGTATAAAGTTGTTTCTAATGACGTCTTCTACTGGCATTATTAACGTGTGTAAACCCGAGATGGTTCTCATGAAATAGGAGAGTTTGTGCTTAAAGCCCGACGTAAATGCAGCATATGCAGCTTGTGGTTCGATTTCTGCAATTTCTGATAGACGTTTTAGTTGTTTACACCAGTTGTCAACTAGATCATCCACGTATTTCTTCTTGAAGTCCATACTACCTATTACTGCTCCTAGGTGGCGTTCTCCCGAGCTGCTAATATTTATTCCACTGCCATCGAAGATTTCTTTCGCTTTTTCAAAGTGGTGTTCTTTAACTATTAGGTGAGATTTCGATGCTTTCGGGTGGTAACCATAGACTGGACCAGTGTGTTTCATCTCATCCCAATATGTTTTCAGACTGGCAATAGTGCCTGCAGCTGTGATGTCATCAGCAAAGGCGACTTCTTTGGCATCTAGATTTTTTTCGTCGATCACTTTGAGGAGCGTTTGAAGGAGTGGTGTCAGGCCTAAAGCATAGGCAGCCATAGCAGTTGGATCGCCTTGGGTGGTACCTTCTTTCGACAAAACTTCCATTCCTCCTAAGACGAAAAGGCGTGATGGTATATTGTAGCAGTTTTTGATGTAGGTGTAAACTATCGGACATATGATTGCTATGTTCTGAAGCATCGCTTTTCGATTAATTGAGTTAAATGCATTTTCAGCATCGATTAATAGTACTCCTTCTGTTGACTCCTGGTTATAAAGATCAGCCATGGCATGTATTGCAGCTTCTGCACCCGCATCTTGACCGGCACATACTTGAATAGAACCAGTCGACTTTACTAGGTTTAGCTATGGCCATCACTACTTTACCGGCAATTCTTCGAAGCACTTCCCCTACTCCGATCGGTCGTAGACCAGGATTTTTGTTTAGAGGGACTAGTCTGCAAGCAAGAAAAGCATCAATTGACGTCGACCCTCCTACTGCTTTCACTTCCTCAGTACATAACTTCTTTATGCACTCTGAGAAGGTCTTACGAAGATCGGATGTAGCTTTTCCATACTGAGAAGATGTTAATATATGGCGCCAACCATCGGCATCTAGACCAGAAGGTCCGGAACCTCCTTTTGTTAGTGATGCAGCCTTCAGTACAAGGTCTTCGTTAATCAGTTCGTACGCAATAGGATGAATTCTTTGAATTGGACCGTTAAATATTGTACCTTCTTCAGCTGGCTTACTTTCAGGATGTTTCTGTTCTAATAACATGAGTGTTTCATCGTTGAGTGGCAGTATACCGTTTTTCATATTATTTGTTAATAGTTTTATAGCTCCATTGACATCTCCCTTTCTCATCCGTGCTGCAAATTGACCAGAAACTCGGCCAATATCGTTGGTACCAGTTGCTGATTTGAGGGTTGATTGTATGGTTCGTCCTTCTAGGTACAGTTCATCAAGATTACCTTCCTTCCACAGATTCAGACGTCTTTCTAGGGCTTTTGCGTGATCCTTAGACTTCGACTTTTTACTTGGTTTTTGAAGCAGTAGCGAAGGCATGACATGAATGGCAGTGAAGGCAATATCTTTAAGAGGGGAGTCATTAATCCAGGTGTTCATCAATCTCGTTATTTCTTCTATGTAATGCTTCCCAGCATTTCCACTTGGTAGCATGAATAAATTTCGCCTCCAGTAAACGATTTTTTCATATATACAGTTCAAGTTTTTGGTGAACTGCTTCCCATTAATATCTCCCCATTTAAAATCATGTTGTAGCTCATCTTCATATTCATTTGCAGAATTAAGTTCATAAACGATGGTTGCTCCTGTCGCATGATTGTTGATTGCTCCTTTCGAATTGCAAGTTGCTGGCACTTTACAGTATTTAATATGTTGCATTAATCCACGATAAGTTTTAAATGTTTGGTGGCATGTTTTACATGCGTTGTTTTCAGAAACGGTAGTGGTATGTTCTTTATCTGACGGCTGTTCCATTTTCAAAACGTATATTTCACATTAGTAATTCGATTTGCAGATAAACTTCCAGTTTAAACGTGTATCGACGACTGTATAGCTGCATCACTTTCACTTTTGTTTTTTTGTTTTGATTTTGCATCCGCCATCTTTAACCGTCAACCGTCAATTATTATTCCGCATTTTTTCCTAATCATCCCGCACCATATTTTAGCGCGAAAGAAAGACAACCAATATAATCTTGCTATTTACGTTTTTGGTTACATTCGATTCGAAGATATTCGAACACATTGTTGTGTCGATAAAACGATGCAATAAGAATTACTGTTTAAACCTTTTTCGACCAATCAAAATGCTCCATGGCAGATCCACAAGATTAATGCAGGATATTTAGGCCATGCGCCGTTTAAAAAGGTTTCCACCGGGTTAACACATCAAACAGAGGTTTAAAAATGCTTGCTTTGCCTAGCTATTCCTAGTTCTGTTTTGTGTGACCAATTTAGTAAAAGTGCGGGATGATTAGGAAAGTCACCTAATTTTACCGCACCTAATCATCCCGCACCCATTTTGAGCAATCCGCCCGCTCAAAAACCTTTGAAGTGTGTATTTTTTGAAAGGTTGTTTAACTGTATAGCCTTTAGCAAAGTTAATTTCCCGGAATTGAAGCCCCACAGTGCATCAGTTCAAAAGTTGTAAACTCGCTCCGAAAAACAACGTAGCAGCCATTATGGAGCATAAACTTTGAAGAGCTGTTGTTAGCTGGGGGACGAAGGCAGAAGTAAAATTTGAAAGGGAGAAGGCAGGGGTATGTTTGAAATGCATGAATTAAACATCACTTATCCTAAAAGAAACCTAGTTTCGTGGATATTTGTATTTTTAAAAGTGCGGGATGAATGGGCATGCGGAATAATTAGGCAAATTGACTATATATGAAACAGCTTTAAAAATGCTGAAAGTCAGTTTTTGAATTTTCAAAAAATCATATTTCGTTCCTGAGATATTGTTGTTTAAAGTTTTTTTCCGAAACATGATCTCCATGGCAACGTGACATCACAACGTTCAAGAAGATATTGCTGACATTATAAATATGTGAATAATAACTCAGAATTTTTTAATGATTTAAATTGTTAGAACATTGCATGTATAGTGGTAAATAACTGCAGTTGTGAAAATAGCAAAGAAATTTATTGCCACTGTTGCTACGGCTCTGTTTCAGGTCTCTATTATTTTTTGCTGACAAGACTATATATCAGCATCCAACACTGTTACTAGGGCGTATTTTGCTTTATCTTACGTCCAGAAAAAACTGTTCCATTTTATAAAATTTCTTTTCCCTGACCTGAGCAGATCTCCATTTATAGGCTTGTCAGGAAAAAACAGAAGAGACCTGGAAACAAACCCAGGGTAACTATGGCAACAATTATTTTTAGTAATTCAATACCTATAGGTGTTTCAAAATTCTAGCAGTGTATCACTAATATTTCTTCAGTTATTTACATATTTGTATGTCAGCAATTTCGTTTTGAACATTGTGATGTCATGTTGCCATGGAGATCAAGTTTTGGGCAAAAACTTTAAATGACAATATCTCCGGATCGAAAAATGATTTTTTGATAATTCAAAAACTGACTTTCATCATTTTTAAAATTCTTCCAAATGGTACAAAAAAAGAGTGTAGTTCCCCTTTAATATAATAGTGTTATACTATGTATCTTTTACAAATGCAGTATACACTGCTGTACGGTATTTTTCATTAGGAAATTCTGTTTATTATGAAGTAGTTTTCATTAATTATTTCATCTCTCTAAATTATAGTCCATTTAAGATATCTATGATAATACTTTCATTCAATCAGTATTGATTAACACATTGCCTGTTACCGTAATGCTTCGATTAGACGCCCGGGGCGTTTATTAAATTTTTTGAATTTTTAGCGGGGCGTCTATTCGAGGGGGGCGTTTAAAAGACCCCCTCTTTTAAACGCCCCCCTCAAATAGACGCCCCGCTAAAAATTCTATTGAATTTTTGTGAAACTCTTCTTTTTCGTAAATATAAACTAAATATAAACATCGATGAAAAATATACAAAATTAATCTTCAAGATCATTGTCAATAAAGACAAAGTTTCCAACTGTTAGTTTAAAATTTAAAAAGAAAGGCGTTTATCGCAAATTTCCATATTTTTATACAAAATGAAAACATTGAGGCTGAAACAATGCAATGTAGTAGTTCTACATGCCTTAATTAGTGTGTCTCTAATAAGAGAGGGGCGTCTATTCGAGGGGAGCGTCTAATAGAGGGAGGCGTTTATTTAAAAATCTCCTGAAAAGGGGGGGCGTCTATTCGAGGGGGGGGGGGGGGGTTAAAAGAAGGGGGGCGTTTAATCGATGCATTACGGTATATTCTGTACAATATTAAGAGAAACCTAACCATTTGTTATAATTAGATCTCTGCATTCATTAGACTGATAATTACAACAAGATTGAAATGTCACAAAAATATTATACATAGAATAAATAGGCCACTACCCCTCCTCGAAACTTAGGGTTTAGCCATCGAAATCACTGGAGTTTCCTTTAATTAAAACAATGCAAAGTTGTGTATCTTTGCAAGATTCTTTAATGAAAAATAAACAATTACTACTAATTATCACCACATTACAATTTGTATACTAGCAAAAACAAAATAATTGAAAAATACCAAAAAAAAAGAGACATAGAAAGTGCACGTGAAATATGGTTGTTTACTTCAAATTTATTGTGGTGGACATTATTTGCTTGGAAATACTTACTTTTCTAAGCCACATTCAGAGCTCTTCTCAACCATTTTAAATTTAACCTGAAAAAGAAGACTTCTGTTATGCATAATAGCCATTTTCTCCAACTCAAAAGCAAAATTCTGGAGTATTGTAAAAATACTGATTGGTTCACTTATGAAGTTATGAATTCATAAGCACACACTTTTGGCCCCTGATTGTGCAGTAAACATACTTTATTTATTTATTTTTTTAATTAATTAATCGCTCAATACAAGGTTCAAAACCACTAAAGTGTATTGAGGTATAAGGAAGAAAGGTGATGATGAACATTGCATTTAAAGCGTTGAAAATTATAATGAGGAGGAAAAACAGACTGTGGTAAAGAATTCCAGAGAGTGGAGGAGTGAGGAATGAAACTTTGTTGGTAAAACGTTTTAGTTGACTTTGGGATGTTGACAGTGTGATCATGGCAATTAGATGAATATCTTGTCTTTCGGGTGAATGTTTTTGATGCAGGGATGAGAGAAGAGTGGCATCAGGGCTGAGGTATGCTCTCGCACAAAAAGGGAGCCCACCTTCATTGAGGCTGACTTAGCAATTGCCTCAATGTAAGAATGCCAGGAGAAGTCCTGTGAAAAAGTGATGCCAAGGAGACAAAAGGAGTTGTTTTCTTCCAACTGGGTGCCATTCATGGAAATTGACGGTAAGAAGGGATCTTTAGTATGATTTACAGAAAGAAGTTTGGTTTTTGTGAAATTGAATGCGACCAGGCATTTCTCTCCCCATTCAACTATAGATTGCAGATCAAGCTCAATTTCGCCTGCCATTTCTACCTGGCTGAACAAATCCATTTTGGAATACAGGAATATATGGTTGAATCATCAGTATAGATGACAAGCTTAGAAATAATGTCATCAGGCAGGCAGATTATTGATGGAAAGAAGAAAAAGGGTTGGCCCTAGGACAGAACCTTGGGGACCTCTTGCATTGATGGAATGTGTCGATGATGATTGCCCATCTCAAACAACCTTAAGCCTACGATTACCAAGGAAGGAAAATGATCTCATAAAGTGGACCCTTAACTCCATTTGCAGAAAGCTTTTTCAAAAGAGAAGTATGCCAGACTTTATCAAATGCCTTGGATATGTCAAGAGCATCAGCTCTTGGCTCCCCAGATTTATCTAATGCAGTGTAGATTCTATCAGTTATCAGTGTAAGGAGGTCATCAGTTGAGAGCATTGGGAATGAAAGCCATATCTGAGGCTGCAGGGGACTTTCAAAAGAAACCATAAAATATTCACAGTTTTCTAGCCTGTTATTTAGCAAGCATTGTTTAATTTTATTCTTTTCACATTGTAGAATACAACATTTTTCTGTATATTGTGTGTGTCAAGATATAAAACGATACACGATACTAGCAAGTCTCCTGTTTGAAGGCTTTACTTAGTCGACATTTAAACAGTTTTTTCAGTACTTTCACATTAATAATAACTTTAGCTAAAATACTTTTTAAGTTCACTTTTGATAAAATGTTTTTGCTCTCTAATGTTCTGCCAGTGTCTAATCTTAGGGGTGTCCTGACTGTCTGATTCGGGTCACCAAAAGTTTAGAAATCAGTGTTGTGGTGGTCTGACATTCATTTGTGAAAATGATTTAAGAAATTTCATTACCACAGATTCGAAACAAACAAGAACAAAAAAGTATAACTTTTTTAGTTTAACAAAGAGTTTTTACAAGTCTTTTTTTCCTTTGAGCAACCTAACTGTTTGTATTACGTATTATAGATAAATATTATAACAACACCATGTCTTTAACAAGTAATGAGAAACATTGATTTGATATGTTTTATTATCAACAAAGATGGAGAACGAATGATCAAAACCCACAACCAATTGTGCGAACATCTAAAACCAACACCTGATACTGACAGAAACTTACCTAAAATTATGACACAAATCCCCCCCTGATAAATTTCTAAAGATATCAATGGCCTGGCCTGACACTCAGATAAAATCTTGTCACTGTCTACATTATACACTTTTATGGAGGGATTGCATTATGCCATTTGTCTGCAAAAACAGGTTTCATTTTTGAACTTCCAGCATGTCATTCACTTTTTCATGCACTTTCTTCAAAGACTGAGTTCAAAACTGTATAATACTGAACGGTCACTTTTTTACTGAACAGAAAATAGAGTCCTGAGAATAGTGTTGCAACACTCACAGAAGCTTAAAAACATACCTTCTGCTCAAGTGGATACTCTTGGTAATATTGACTTTGACGCCAGGTTGAAGTAGATGGATCTTTCAGAGGGCTACGTTCCTCTTTCCTTGTACCCATATTTAAGAATTTAAAAGCACAATTTCTTTATGAACTAAAATCAGTAAAAAACATACGAAATTGTATAATACCGTAGTAATATATAAAAAGAAATTTCACTATCCAACCTGCATAACTTTTGCAACTGATGCCGAATTCTCTATTATAAAGTTCCTAATAAATCACAGGAGTGAACTGCAATAAAGCCTAAAATCATCTCTGTCAAAATACTATATACAAAACAATGTATATATACCACTTTTGTTTTAGACACAGTGATAAATTTTGTTGAATTTTACGGTCAAAATCTTCTTAATCGTGGTCAGAGAGCTACCCTGTTTTCAGAGGCGTCCCACAAGGTTCAATCCTTGGTCCCACGTTATTCTTACTTCACATAGATGATATCGACAACTGCCTACGTCATTGTAAATCATAAAGTATGCTGACGACACCGTCTTATACGTCAGTGGAAAAGACTTTTAATCGATTCAAAAACTGTTAAACACTGACGCTCCTAAAGTTCGCAATTGGTTACACAACAATGACCTTTCTTTAAATCTAAAAAAAGGCAAAACAGAAACAATGATTTTTGGAACCTCAGCTCGTGTCAAGAAAGCAGCACCACTAAACATAAAGATTAATGAATCCAGTCTACATCAAACAACATCCTACAAATACCTTGGAGTCCATCTCGATCCAACACTAAATCTTAACAAAGATTTTAACTCAAAATACAAAAAACTGTGTTCCAGATTACGACTTCTATCAAAGGTGCGTCAACACTTGACAGAAGAGGCGGCAAAAACACTCTACACAAGCATCGTTGTTCCAGTACTCACGTACTGTGGTACTGTAAATCTAAATCTATCGAGAACGTCAAACAGGAAACTAGATCGAGTACATGAACTTGCTGTTGTGATAACTACTGGAAACCGAAACAAAAATGTAACCCTCACTCCAATAATGATTGATTAAACGTCATGCATGTCAAATAGTACGGAAATCAGTTACAACGAAATTACCATCACCCTTGGAGAATTACTTCGAGTTGATGCAGCATTCACAGTCAACAAGAAATAACAAACACACCATAAGAATCCCAAGAGTAAAAACTAAAAAAGCCCAAAATGGATTCTTCTATCAAGGTGTGATTATCTACAATGGTTTACCAAGAGATATCCGTGCTGAAAACAACGAGCAAATATTTTTAAAAAGATTAAATGATTTTAAATTTTAAAAATTGTTTTTGGAGTAGTTCAGAAAAATGCCATATTACTTTAATTGGTATTCCATCTCACACCTTCCTCGATCATTTTTCAGAACTGCACTAAAAGTAATTTTTTATTGTTTTATTATTGTTTTATTATTATTATATACTGTGATTTTACGATTTTTTATATATTCGGTAATTTCAATATTTTCGGCAATCGTGACGTAATTTTGCATCATGTTAATTCCGTGCTCTCATCAATCTCTTCGAATCTTTCACCTTTTTCTGGATAAAAATTTCTCTTTTTCTCAAACAGGACTCGTTTGGAAAGCAGTTATTTTACATTGTAGATACATGTATTTACTGAAACAACAATCCTGTATAAATATTTTAGAAATACAAATACAAATACATATTCTTTGTGAGACCATGCTCTTTTTTACGATTATTATATAGTAGCATGTGCACGCATTTTATTGTCACGGGGGAACCATTGCATTCAAACACACCTTGATTATATTTTCCGTTAGATGTGATAAAAATGTTTACCCGGGTTACTAGTATATGTCAAGGTAAATATGTAGTTAGGTATGACATAGTCAAGATTTATCTTTTATATTTTTATCTCTGATTCAATATAATTTGTGAAATATATTCCGAAATACATTCCGAATGTGCATTTATATTTACAAAACTAATTAATGCTTTTTGTTTAAAAAATCGGCTCTAAATTGTAGGTGACAGTACCAACAATTTTCCATCATAAAAAATTTAACATTTATAATAAACATGAATGGAGGATCTGTTTAAAAAACATAGCTGATTGAAGAGGATCCAACGAAGTGATCAAAAGAAGTAAAGTGTTTTAGAAATTTCATTTATGACCATTTATATCTAGCACATGACATCGTTTAACTCTAGTCTTTGTATGTATATTTATATATAGTATATATTACAATGTATTTAACACATTGGTATACACAGTATAGCTAACATTTGTTTAGCAGCAACTTATATGGTTAACAATAAATCTTTTACTTTTTTCACGCTCTGAGTTGATAGAAGAAACATATAGTATTCGTTTCTAGTTGTATTTATAGATAGCTAATATAAAATTATAGTATTTACTAAATTTTAAATAACTATATATATACATTTAATACAAACAAAGCACGAACAGCCATCATGTTAATTAACTCACATGCGTTCCGTTTACACTTCTTTACAAGGCTTATTTTTTCTTCAACGCTTTTTGTTAGGGGGTTACAAACAAAAATTAAGATCAATTAAAAAAAACATGATACCTAAGAGAAAACAAAATATACATTAATTTAAGGTATATAATGTTTTTCTTTATAGTATATAGAAGTAGTTATTATTTAAATCTGGCTATTTTAACAAAAAATACAAAAACAAAACTTAAGTACCCCCGGATCTAAAATAATCTGCGAGGGAGGACGCCTAAACAAGACTCGCGCGAAATATTCGAAACTCACAGAAAAAAATAACATGGAGAGAAGTAGAAAGGAAGAAGACTTTCCATTTCATTTATGAAAGAAAGTGCAGCGACGAAAGAAACCTGCATTATACATAACAAATTGTACGATAAAGAACAAAGGTTACGAGAATTCACAGAGAATGCTTTTGCCAAGGTGAAACATGCAAGGTAAGTGAGGTTTCTGCAAATGGGAGATTCTTTATTGCTATATAACTAGCGGTAAAAAAAAACTTCTTATAATTTTCTTTCTTTTTCAGTCAAGTTCGAAGTTCATCAATTTATTGGAAAGTTCTTTTGCTTTTCAGTCTCATTTTCATCAAAACAACTTTGGAGAAATTCCAATCCCAGTCTGGATGTGGTGAGAATGAAAGTGAGAATGATTTTGCGTAGATCAAGTCGAAAAAGAGATCGGATAGGTAAGTTTTTAAACTTTCGTTCGTTATTTTACATGTTCATGAATAAATGACGCAATGCTTAAATACGTCAGTAAAATGTATGAGCTCCTAAAGCATTTGCCATTAAATTTTCGGATTCAGGTAAAATTATCGCCGACGAAGAATGTTGCATTTGTTTTAAACGCAAAACTGATGCGTCGAAGAGCGGCTATGAAAGGCTGCATCTTTGTTTAACCGAACCTGTCGCCACCACACTTAAACAGGCGGAAATCTATCAACGACAAAAGAAAAAATAGCCTTATTAATGCTTAAGACTTTGTTGGATTTCCTCCATTTTCGCTGACTGACCCCATACGCCTTTAATTGCAACGATATTCGAAGGTTCATCCAGTATTGATTTAAAAATAGGATTACCATAAGCTTAAACATTTTCTTAAAATCAAGAAAAGATGACAAGTCTTGATTTTTACTATATATTTGGTCAGCGCCGCAAGGTAGCTGATCTTTCATTTCTCCGTGTCTGTCAGTCCGTCCGTCCGTGTGTGTGTAAGATCGCAGTTCTTCACGCCCCAGTTATACGCCCGTTGTTATTAAATTTAAATTTTTCAGTTCAAAATCAGAAAGTTTAAAGCACAACGCTGATTTTTGGAAAATACATTATTTGTGTTTGACGAAATAATATATTTACAATACAAAAAGAGTTCTCTTCATTCGAATGAATAAATAAATTATTTGTTTTAATGCACCCTCTCCCCACCCTTTATTTTAACGTAGTGCATTCTGGGAGCGAAACGCTGCTAAAACTTATAAACGAGACCAAGAAGTAGCTTTGGTTCTGACAGTCGATTTAATAAAACAACAACAATGGTTCCCCCGTGACAATAAACACTGGCCTTCGGGCAAGTTAGAGCAATGCTATACGTATCTCTGGCGGTAAGTCAACTAAAGGTTGAAATACACGATCATTTTAAAATGATAAATGACAAATGATAATTTTTTTAATCCTTTAACCCTAGTTCACCCAGGCTTTTTTTGCCTGGTGAAACCTTAGGGGGGGGGGGGGGGGGGGGGGGGGGGGGGCAATTTAGCCCCCCTATCTAACTTTTGATAGGAACATGCAATTGACCCCCCCCCCCCTAATAGAGCTAGGGTTAAAAAATGATTAGAACATCTGTTTACACGATCATTTATGATTACAACATTTTTATAAAAGTTCTATGGTAAAAGAGTACTTTTCAGTCATGGACTCCGGCGGCAGCAAACGTAGTTGTTGCTGTTATGTCCAAATGACGAAAGGGGGAAATTAAAGGCAGAAACGAAGACATTGGGTGAAACCTTGGCTTCAAAAACGAAACTTCTTAGGAATTTATAACACGCTTGTGAAGGAATTTCAAGCAGAAGATCATTATGAATATTCAAAGTTGTTAAGAATTTCGCCGGAAAATTTTGAAGAAACATTAAGTTTAATAAGTCCATCTATCGAGAAACATTGCACAGTAATGTGTGATACTCTTTCCTCTTTGGTCCTTATGTTTGTAATTTGTAGACGAAACATTCCACAAAAACTCCTCTTCCTGCCACAAATTAATAAATTGGTCAGTTGATGCTAACTTAAGGCCGGTTTCCATACAGCTGCATTTTACGCTCGAGCGGAAAAAGCTCGTGAGAATTTTGCCGACGCATGCGCATAAAATCAAAATTACCGCTGACTGAGAGATTTAGAATTCTCTTGAGCTGCTCTTGAGCTTGGCGTAAAAGTTAAACTCATTCTACTTTTGAGCGCGTATTTTTTCTCTCTCTTTTGTTAAATTTTATATCAGCCAATCATATTTGAGTATTGTTTGTTTTTAATTTTCGAACGTCAATAAAACAAAATATTCAAGATTTCTTTATGAAGGGTGAAATCGAGAAAAGTAATTCCTCGAACATTGGGGGATTCATTCTTAATGCTTTGAAAAAATATTCTTTAGCAAACAGCATTAAATATTTAACCAAAACATTGTATTACAAGGAGAAATCAAGCTTTATCATCGGCGTGGAGAAACCTTTTGTAAAATATCTTTTAATTATCTCCTTTAACATTTTTAACTGTATCAAGGGAATAAATAACATTTTTGAATTATCTATGTATTCTAGATGTTGTTAAAGTTTTTTTGTTGTGATCTGATGTTGCTTTGACAAAGATCAAAGAGAAACTTTATCAAATTGTTATTTTGTTTTGCCTTATACCCAATCAAATCTTATTTAACATTGTATATAGCCCTTTGGAAAAGCTTTCTCATTCACATTTTCAAATTATCTATCTATTTCTTTTTTGACGACAGTAATAAAATTGACACTATGTTTAGTTAAAAAAAAACTATGCAAAACTAGTAACTTTCTTCAGATCTGAATGTTTTGATATTTTTTGCACGTGCATGAAAAATAGTTAATGGAAATCAATTTGTGCTCCCGAGAAAAAATCTCCCGAGCTTTTTTCGCAAGAGCGTAAAATGCAGCTGTATGGAAACCGGCCTTTAACCAACGACATGTTTATTTAACATGCAGACTATCACTTTGTTTTTCTCCTTCATAAGCTGCAAAAACTCATCGCGTGACTATACTAAAGTGAGTAAAACAATAGAACTGACGTAATTCAATAGAGAAATTCCATCATTTTTTAAATGAAAACTCAAACATGTTTGAGTTATCATTTTTAAATGATAGTTGAAAATGACGGGTAGTTTTTGTCATTTTTTTAGCGTTTACACGATCAGTTTTAAATGATCATTTAAAAAATGTCATTTTAAAATGATCGTGTATTTTAGCCTTAATAGTTGCAAGTCGGCGGGCGGAAGAACCAACCATTACGGATGGAAGCCCAAGGACTAAAAACTCCCGTTACTTACTTACTTACTATAATCTTGTATTGAAGTGTGTTGAATCAAGACATTAACAACCACATGTCCTAATTGGATTGGATAAAAAGTAAGGAGCAAGAAAAAGTCAGGCAAGTTGCATATAATAGATTATTTATCTCATGTCACTCAAATTATATGATTTCTTTTTCTCCAAAATGTTTTGTATATTAAAGATAAGATGTTTGCTTACATACCTTAAGGGAAGACTAGGTGATTCTTACTGAATTATTCTATTTTATTGTGTTCTTGTATGTTAAACACTTCTATTTTGTAGCTTGAAATTTTACCAAAAGACCACAAGTTTGGTATAGTTATTTCTACGAACAATACAACCTGTTTTTTTAAAACATGTTTCGACATTTCTGTTGTTGTCATTAGTAAAATTAAATTACAAGCTGAATCGTTTACAAATATGTATACAGTGTGTCCACGAGAAAGTGGGCACCTAACTTTCAAAAAGCATACCTGTTTTTCGTGCTTGTTTATTTCAGTTTTTATACCAAAAGGAAGAAAATTTTTTGTTCTCTCTAAATACATACACTTTTTTAATAGAAAATAAATTTTGCGGGAATTATAATCGATTTTACCATGACACCACGCAATTAAATCAGTAATGATCAATTATATAAATCAGTAATGGTCAATTAACGCTTGCTTGAATAATAGGAGTTAGTGACTCCAGTAATATGAAAATTCATGAAAAATTAAAATATTGTGATAAAGCTGCATTTATACTTGGAAAACACATATTTTTTTTACAAACTTGAAACATAAGAGTTTTATTTCTAAAAATCTTTTACGAAGATTTTAAAAAACTTTTTAAAACGTTTTTTTTGCTTATAAAGATTTTGGCAAGGCATTGCAAATACAAACAAGACGACCGGATGGTCGAAAGATTTCGCTTATGCTTTTAAGAATAGCGCCCCATAAATAACGCCCATTCTATGTGCATACTTGAGGGTTCATTGGGTTGCAGAGCGGAATTTATAATAATTCCGTCTCCATAGTGATACGTGTTTTTGTATTTCTGCATAACCTCCCTGTTTCTGAGCCTAGTTACACTACTGATGCATTTTGTTAAAAAGATCTGCTAGTGTAAGCATAGAAATAAAAAAGTTTTATTGTGTAAACCTAACTTTATTAATAAACACATTACAAATTGAAACAAAAGAAATATACTTGTATGAGCTGTAACCATGAATTTTTTAAAAAAAATGATTTTATAAGAAAAACGTAAGCCAAAGAGATAAGAAAAAAAGATTTCTTCTTCAAAACAATTTTAAAAAACGAAAATCTATCCAAAGTACTCAAACAAAATAAACAAACCAAAAAACAAACAAATAGTTTGTTTGAAATAGACGGTTTGAAGTTAGAGTTAAAAATTAAAACTGGCTTGTAAAACTTCTTCTTCACTGCAGTTGATCTTCGAACGAAGGATATCAACATCAAAAATAAATTTCACAGTGATACTTCGAATCAAAAAAAGGAATTGAAACCTTTCTTTTTGTTTTTCCTTTAGGTAAAGATACTTTTTTTGTGACTTTGTGGTAAATACACTTTATAGCTCACGAAATATACGAAAACATATCATGGTCATGAAAGCAAGGATAAAAAGAAATAGAAATAAAAGAACTTTAAGTTAGTAAGTGCGGTCCTAAAAAACCTTCGCCGTACATAGATTAGATAGAAAGAACGCTGCCAAAACCAATATATTTCGCTTAGCGAAATCTAATAATAAAATAAATAAAAACTTAAGGTAAGTTTACACTATGAAAAAAAATTGTGCCTATTCAAAATATTTTGTATCATTACAAAATTAACAACCGTGTCGAAAGAAAAAATAGTCATTATTCTTTAAAATAAAACTTTTTACAAATAACAACTTATGTTTTTGGAAAGCTCGTATAAACAGTATCAAAACCGCATTGCATTGGTGAAAATTCGAAAAGTTATTTGTGTTTTAAACCAGGTGCCCACTTTCGTGGACACACTATATACAAGAAATTAATTAGTAATAGCCTTGTTTCAAAGGTAAATGTAAACATAATTACAGTATCAATAACACACATCAACGTATAAGAAGACAAAGATGAAGAAAAGAACATTAAAACAAAAACAACAAGATGCCCTTGCAGGCATAAGGATTTCTGCAAAACCAACTGAAGTATGAAAAAAGAAAGACATGAAAGCTGAAGCGGAAGTATGAAAAAAGAAAGACAATTGACATTCTTGAAATTTAAGAAAGATCATTTCCGCAGATCATGTACTCCCCAAAAATCTGGAAAAAACATAATTTTCACTATGCAAAACTTTATACCAATAAACACCAATAAACTTGATTATATCTGAATGACGTAATGTTCTTTATTTTGTTGGTACGAAATGATATTAAAGATTCAGTGATCAATTCAGATAAGACAATGTAAGTTAATGTAAATGCCTACCATCCTAATAGAATTCCTAATTCACAAGCACAAAAAGGAAAGCGTAGATTTTAATGATACAAAATACATCTATATATACATATAAAATCAACATACATAACTGAAACAGAAATTTGTGCTTTAATTTGAGTAACAATATGTCATTGCTATCTGTTTAATTTAGAAACATGCATTACCTGAACTAAATTTCATGAAAAGATTATAAAAACTTACATTAATTACGAACATTTTCGGACGCTTTAATGTTCGGACAGAGGCTGTGTCCAAAAATTGTATTGTCCGAAAATTTTACCGTCCGAAAATTTTGTAGTCCGAAAATTTTTGAGCCCTGTGAATTTACATTTATGTATTACAAGCTTCAGAGTCTTCAAATAACATGATACAGTCGCCATCATCGTCGTCTTCGCTTTGTTCGTTATCTTTATCTATCCCTTCTAGAGTAAGGTCATAGTTCTTTTCTATTAGCTCTTTCATCCTAGTCAGATATTGTCCTTTCGAAAATTCAATCTTAAAAGTTGCAACTAAAATTATTTCTAGACCACCTTTCGGAATGGGCGAGGGTCTGTATTTCTCGTTGTGCACAAAACCTTCAACTGAACCACCGTGTTGCAGAAAAAAATAAACGAATCTTGAAATTTCCTGTGGAATATGCCCGACAACATCTGCTACTAGTTTCGCCTTTGATTTTCGCATCCATGCAATAGCGTATGGATCAACCAACAAAGCGTTCTTCTTCTTCCTTCTTCGCAAAAAGCTTCTCTCCCTTTACGGGATTCGACCAAACAGTTTTACCATAGAAATGCCAGCCGCGGGAAGCAACATTAGTCTTGAAAGTGACCTCCATCTCTCGTATGATACAGACAACAGTTTGTATCAAACCACTTTGTTCTACTGGAATGCTAATTGAACAAAATCAAACCCGCGAATCACGAACGTTCGAACAGACATTCGATTTAAGCAGACATTCGATTTAAACAGACTTATCAAACATGCGAGTCACGAACGTTCGAACAGACATTCGATTTAAACAGACATTCGCTTTAAACCTTATAAATCGAATGTTGATAAACTAGCATGTCTTTCTAGTTTTGATTCAACTTTATCAACATGTCGCTGTACAACTTTTTCAAGAAAATACCAAAAGAAACGTCGACAATTGTTGCACAGGCAACTCCTGAAGAAACTCCCAGCATTACTGAAATAGAGCGTACTGAAGTAGTTGAAAGCCTTCGTCGTTTTGAAGACAAGAAAGTTTCAAAGCCGCGTGGCAAGTACCGTAGTTGGACTGCAGATGAGAAGCTTGAAATAGGTAAACATGCTATGCAGCATGGGGTCGGAAAGACGGTCAAGCTGCTTGCAGTGAAATACCCTGGCTTGAAGAAGCAATCCGTAAGTGACTTTAAAAAACTAGTTGTGTCTGCAAAAGCAACCGAAACAAATAGTCCACAAAAATCTCTGGAAAACTTAAAGCGTGGTCGAAAGAGTTTATTACCTGAAGAACTGATGTCAAAAACAATTGAACTTGTCGAAGCACTCCGTCTGAAAGGGGCTCCCGTAACAGCCGGCGTGGTAAATAGCATTGCGAAAGGCGTTGTTTGCGCAAATGATCGATCAATCTTGGTGGAGAATGGAGGATATCTGTCTTTTAGCCGGGACTGGGGTCGCAATGTATTGTACCGAATGGAAAAAGAGGGAAAGAAAATGTGCCGAAGGAAAGGAACAACCGCGAAAATACCTATTGCTCCTGGTCTTCTCAAAGAGGTCAAGCTAAAATACCAGCGTGAAATCCAATCAATACAAAAGTGGCACAACATTCCTGACGATTTGATTTTAAACTTTGATCAAACACCATTGTCGTATGTGAGTTCACCTGGTCATACTCTTCATTTCAAAGGCGCTACCAACGTTCCCCTTGTTGGAAAAGGGAAGAAGCAAATAACTGGGACATTTACAGTATCCAAAT
Organism: Turritopsis dohrnii; assembly: GCA_027922465.2. NCBI lineage: Eukaryota > Metazoa > Cnidaria > Hydrozoa > Anthoathecata > Oceaniidae > Turritopsis > Turritopsis dohrnii. Next base: position 400,277 of record BQMF02000348.1, on the reverse strand, counting down.
CAGGAAGATTCCTCCCAATGCAATTGATATATGAGGGGAAAACGGAACGATGCCACCCTCAAGGTATTGTGTGGCCTGATGGTTCTAACATTACTCACAGCCAGAATCATTGGAGCAACGAAGACATTGTCATCGAACATTTGGAGAACGTAATTTTTCCATATGTTAATGCTACCCGAGATCGACTCGGTTTGTCAGATGACCATAAAGCACTACTGATCTACGACGTTTTCAAAGGTCAAAAGACGCAAAAAGTAAAAAATCTTATCGAGGAAAACAACTGTCTATCTGTGTATGTTCCTGCTAACTTAACAAACGAGTTCCAACCCTTAGATTTGACCATCAATGCTCCAGCAAAGCAATTTTTAATAGGAAAATTCAAAGAATGGTACGCCAGTCAGATCACTAAGCAAATTGAAAGAAGCAGAAACGTGTATTCTATAGAAGTAGGACTCCAGCTAAGTATTATGAAACCAATTCACGCCAATTGGTTAATAGGATTGTATGACCATCTTCGCAACCTGTCACAAACAATAAAGAAAGGATTCGATATGGCTGGCATATCAGAGGCTCTTACTATGGAACTCGAAAGGGAGGATCCCTTCGCGGACTTAGAATTGTAAACCATCTGTATTCGTTTTTAGTTAAAAAGATAACTTAAAGTGAAATTCAAACGTTTTTTTAAATATTTCAGACACCAGTATGGGGTAAAGAAATCCGTCCGAAATTTTGTCCGAAATTGTCCGAAACTCCTTGAAAACAGTCCGAAAATTTTTTGTCCGAAAATAAAACGTCCGAATTATTTTCGTCCGAAAATTTTCGTAATTAATGTATTCATAAACTTAAAAAACAATAAATTTTTAATTACGTATACACGCCAGGGCATCATGAAAGCATAACTGACACAATACGAACCTTACATTAACTTCTAATAAACTTAATGAACAAAATAACATCAAATTCATATGCTTTCAGATATCACAGTGATTACGTATGTACGGTCAATCTTCCTAATTACGAAAAGACTTCCCAAACACGAAAAGTAAACAAAGATTAGGATTATGAAAGACCTACACTTACCAAAATTAGCAAACATAACAGAAAACAGAAATTTCAGTTAAAGAATGTCCAGTATTAAGCATATACAAGTAAATAAGCTAAAATAGCTAGAGAAACATCAAACATTAATGATGCACAGGTAGAGGGTAGACAGAACATTCTTGTATGTTGTTGGAGCTGAAGAGGAAACTGAGCTGAACTGTATGTATCCAGAGCTTAAAAAGCATTACATCCCACACATGAAACAAAGGATCTTTGGTATTTAGAAAGGCTTAGAAGAATCCCCCAGACATTTTCCAAAAAAAGCATTCCTTTTCACACACTGTTTTTATAAAACATTGAGAGCTTGTTTTTAGAGAACAATGAATGCAGTACAATCTTTGTAAGATAATTATAAACTTCTCCCCTTCTCCCTTAAATCTTCTTTTAAATCTGTTCAATATCGATCAATCAACATGTGGAAGTCTAAGTGGGTTTCTTCGGTTTCTTCTACCATTATGCGAACGGCGTGCAAATGTGAAGTCGAAAAATACCCGGATGATCACATGGCGGAAATTCAAGCCAAGAAACTGTCGCTATTAAAGTTAAGGTGGCTATATTAGCACCCTTTCGTAGAAATCGGGCATTATCCACCAATCACGATTGAGACGGCTTTTTTATGAACCAATGAAATTTAAGAAACAAAAATGCGTAGGTTTGGACAGTAAGATGAACAAGATGCCCTACCGGGCAGAAGGATTTCTGCAAGCTTTGCTGCTGAAAATGCCACAAAAATGCAACACTAGCACACTAGTCCTGCAAAACTAAGACAGTCACATCATTCAGCTCGAGAAGCATCAGCATTAAATAAACAAAAATATTGATGCGACTGACAATGTTCGTCAAGAAAGTCAGCCTACCATAACATAAAAAAGGGGCTTTTCTTTATGCTATCGCGGAGATCATTTATGAAGATCTGTTTTTTTTGTACGAATAAGCTGAATGATTGTTACTGGATATTTGCCACCCACGTACTCCAAAAAAGTGCATCGACATAATACAAAACTTTAATTTAACCACATTAAATATAACGAATCCTATAAAAAGATTGTGTATACTGGCGGTAACCAACATATCGTTTGGGCAGCACAAACTAATATATAAAGTTTCTATATTGATCTCCTCAGAATGAAAAATATAAATATCACAATAATAATTACTTAGAAATTAAAGCTCATATCTAATCTAAAAGTTAAAAAAAAATACAACATACGTAGGGAGAAAAGAGATAAGCTGATATAGCCAGAATACATCCAAAAATTGCTACTAAATGTAGTATAAATAGCTGTATAGTATAAAGTGCATATGTTGGTGATGTTGGGGAGGAGCTGAAAGGAAGCTAAGCTGAGCTTTAAAAATCCAAAAGCTTCTAAAAATTGACTTCAAACATGCATACACATACAAAATACACGAAGGTCTTTCATATTTAAAAAGGCTTGGAGCAAAAATAAAACTAGAAATACCTTTTCTTCCACACACCATGTATTGGCACTGTTTTCATATTTTAAACTTCAAGAAAACTTCTTTCAAAAAACAGAATAACCACACTGTAATTTAATTTTGTGAACATGATAAGTTCCCAACAGTAATGCAATTCTTTATATAAAATTATAAGCTGTATTAACTTCTTTTAAAGCCATATTTCCATCAAAGAAACTTTTAGCAAACTACACACGTTCTTTCGCTGCCATTTTTAAAACGTTTTGTGGACGATCACATGGCATGGCGAAAATCAGCCAATAAACTATCGCTATTTAAGTGGAGGTGGCTAAATTAGCACCCTTTCGTAGAAATCGGGCATTATGCACCAATGACAATTAAGACGGCTTTTTTATGAACCAATGAAATTTAAGAAACAAAAAAGCGTAGGTTTGGACAGTAAGATGAACAAGATGCCCTACCGGGCAGAAGGATTTCTGCAAGCTTTGCTGCTGAAAATGCCACAAAAATGCAACACTAGCACACTAGTCCTGCAAAACTAAGACAGTCACATCATTCAGCTCGAGAAGCATCAGCATTAAATAAACAAAAATATTGATGCGACTGACAATGTTCGTCAAGAAAGTCAGCCTACCATAACATAAAAAAGGGGCTTTTCTTTATGCTATCGCGGAGATCATTTATGAAGATCTGTTTTTTTGTACGAATAAGCTGAATGATTGTTACTGGATATTTGCCACCCACGTACTCCAAAAAAGTGCATCGACACAATACGAAACTTTAGTTTAACCACATTAAATATAACGAATCCTATAAAAAGATTGTGTATACTGGCGGTAACCAACATATCGTTTGGGCAGCACAAACTAATATATAAAGTTTCTATATTGATCTCCTCAGAATGAAAAATATAAATATCACAATAATAATTACTTAGAAATTAAAGCTCATATCTAATCTAAAAGTTAAAAAAAATACAACATACGTAGGGAGAAAAGAGATAAGCTGATATAGCCAGAATACATCCAAAAATTTATGCCCCGCCAAACCAGACTAAATTATGATTTCAAAAATACGTTATCAAAAACGCTCTTTTATATTCAAAGTAAATATATGTATTGCATTTTCATACATACATTGTGTATTGCATATTGTATATGTATTGTCATACATATAGTGTAAGATAATATAGATAGTTTGCGTATGATGTAGAAAATAAGTATATTGTATATTGTATATAGTAATGGAAGAAAAAATTAATCGTAATTGTAAAGTATATCATAATTTTTAGTAACATATTGTAACCTCTAATATATTCTTTTTTTTATCCCATGGGCATGCGCACTCAAGTAGAAAAGGACACGTGCCTCCAAACATAATGGGGACATTAACGGTGGTAAAAAAATTCAAGTATGACAACATCACCAATCATAGAAGATTTTTTCTTGGATCTCCCATCTTTGTTTCGGCAGGCTGAAAGAAACGCACTTAGTAGCAATTTGAATGCTCTTGAATATTATGAAAGAAGGCTGACAGATGCATTAAACGTATTGAATATACTGTCAACAAACTTGGAGGCCTATCCAATATTGCAGGATCTTAATTCAAGACTTCGAAGGTTATCCAGTTACATTCAACCGCTCAAGGACAGGATATCAAGGACGATTTGTTCAGACAGGGACTATGTGCTAAACAATCATTCACCAGGAGGAATTTGTTTAACTCAAAATTCAGGAGTTGGAAGGCCCAGGTGTTTGCTTGATAGGGACGAAATTGTTAGATTGTATGATGTGTTTAGAAGTTGGAGAGAAGTTGCATACATGCTTGGAGTATCAGAAAGAACTCTGCAAAGGAAAAGGGTAGAATTAGGAATAACTGTGTCCAGTCCTAATGGTCCCCGCGATACTTATTCTCGTATTACTGATAGTGAACTGGACAATATAGTGAGACAAACCTTACAAATACTACCTGAAGCTGGAGAATCTTTTATAATAGGATCTTGTCGTCGACGTGGAGTTTTTGTTCAGAGACAGCGAATACGAGACTCAATCAATCGTGTAGATCCCATAAGCAGAGCATTGAGAAGATCTGTAAGCATTATACGAAGAACTTACAGTGTGCCAGCACCAAATTCACTGTGGTAAGTACAGTTGTTTTACCCCTCCTCCTCCCCCAGTATCTTTATATTCAAAGTAACAAGAACATATTATTTTAGGCACATTGATGGGCATCACAAATTAATTCGATGGAGGTTTGTTATTCACGGAGCCATTGACGGACACAGCCGTCTAATAACTTATCTCCGCTGTGGCACAAACAACAAAGCACAAACAGTTCTTGGTTATTTTTTGGAGGCCATATCAAAACATGGATTACCATCTAGGGTCCGGGCAGATTTTGGTATTGAAAATGTGGACGTTGCCCGTTTCATGTTGGAATGCCCAGATCGCGGTATTAATAGAGGCAGTTTTATAGCGGGTACGTCCGTTCACAACCAACGTATTGAGAGACTTTGGGGCGAAGTTAAAAGATGCGTCATCCGCCATTTTCAAAATGTTTTTTATTACTCTCAGGTGCCAAATACAAGGGGGGGTCTTAATAAACGGGGGGGTGGTGAAGTTATCTGAAAATTAATAAGCGGGGGGGTCTTAATAAACGGGGGGGGGGGGGGGGTTCAGAAATCCGTTAAAATGGGGTTTTAAGTTATTCAAGGAGACAAGTGTACTTATATGCATACTTAGAACTATTCAAGGAACAAATATAAACAGACAAAACAAAGAATATTAACAAACAAAGTCTCTAATCTAATAAAACAAGTAAAAATCATTTTGTTTTGTAAGGGGTGCCTTGGTCTCTTTCACCAAAATTAATAAACGGGGGGGTCTTAATAAGGTCCGTCCTGGTGGTGAAAATTTTTGAAAATTAATAAGCGTCCCCCCCCTTGTATTTGGCACCCGAGAGTACTTGGAGAACACACATACGTTAGACATCCTCAATGAAGTTCACCTTTTTGCACTTCACTATGTATACACACCACGTATTAATGCAGCGCTAGAAGAATTTGAACGTGATTGGGCATTCCATCCCCTTTCCAGCGCAAACAATAGATCACCGAGACAGTTATGGCATTATGGAATGAATCGGCTGTTAAATCTTGACCCCGTATCTCCTGAATATGCTGGAATTTCTGAATGGAACGAATATGGACTGGACCAAGATGCACCGTTCCCTGAAGTTGAAACTATGAATAACATCTGTGTTCCTGAATCTCGAATCCAACTATGTCCAGTGCATCTCACTCAACTACAAGATACAGGAAGCCCATTAATTGATGATCATAATGAAGGGATGAATATATATGAAAACACAAAACAAATGATAACTATGTTTTTAAACAATCAATGTTGTGAAATACAATGTTAACAGAATGATAAAAGATAAATCGGTTTAAACTAAAACAAAAATGACATATGTTCTGTCAACTCAACTAAAGAAAAATATACAGGAAAAACAACATCAATCTTGTGAAAAAATGGTGTCAGGAAGTTAGTGCCTGGAACTCACTCAAATTTAAAAATCTTAACAAATAATAATAACTTCAAAAGTAATTGTCTTTATGAAGTATAGAACTCATGTAGTAAAGCATATTATAATAGTTTCAGTGTTTTAATTAACAATTAATAATCACCAAAACCTTCTCCTTCCAATTCTAGACACTTTTGCATGAAAAACACAAACTCTTCTTCAGTATCAACATCAAGAGGAAGAAGCATTGTATCTGCGCATGCAGATGCTTTTGGCAGTTTTTCACCAGGCAAAAAGTCAATGGTGATTTTCTTTTCTTCACTAAAAGTTGTACAATCAGCAAATCCAGTGCAGAACTTCAAAATTGAAACAAGTTGATCTGAATCAGCAACGGAAATAAAGTTTTTGAAATATTTCACAACAATATCCTCCTTTGTCATAGGATCACTTGGTTCTTTCCAGTCAATTAGCTTCTCTAAAACATCCTTGTTCAATGTCAAAAGTTTTCCCAGGAAAAGTTCCTTGAACTTAGCCAAGTGCATGAACTTTGTTAAATTAAGGCATGCTAACCCCTCTCTCATAGCTGAAATTTTTTTGCCACAACGCCCAATTGTCTCCTCATACACAAGCATATCAATTAAGATGTTTTTATTTTCAATAGTGATGGGGTCAATTGGCTGCCAGTCTGAGCAGCTTACAATTTGCTCATATGCAGGGCCACTTGCAGATTCAAATAGTTCGTTAACTTGTTCATTAGTGGTGCACATCTTTAAGCAAGATATAAATTCGTGTAGACATCCGGTGGCAGCATTGAGAGGGATATCACCAACACTAATTTCTCCAGATACACCATTTTCATGCACTAACATTTCAACAACCCATGGTGCTAAAAAAAGTGAAACTGGGTCCCCCTTGCAAAATGCTATGTGCTATCATCAAACCAACAACTTTAAAAAGCTGAAAGTTACCTCCTGCTCTTTTTGGTACAACATACGGTTTATTTTGTAACTCTTCAAAGAGTTCTGCCTTTGCACTTTTCAATACTTTAGTAAAGAATTCTGCAGTCAATGCACCAGCATCAATACCACACTCACCATTAAATGTTATTGCAAGTTTTTTGTTTAGTCTTTCGGTATTCCCCATTGCCGCTTTATAAAATAGCAGGGCCTCACGCCACATTCTCTCACGAGATACATTCAAATGGAATATCTCATCTTTGTTCACCTGTTTTTGGTAGCTACTAATAATGGCATCTAATTTATCAAGCTCACCAGAGCAGAAAGTTGTTGATGACGATGCTAATGAAGTACTTTCAGAGGACAAAATATCAATAGCATGATTGATATCTGCTGTCCTTGAAAGAACAGATGAAATATCCTCTAATGCAACATCAGGCATAACTTCGAGTACCTTTTGGATTTTTTCTTCATAGGATAACATAGGCTCGACACAACAGTCAGTATCACCATCTAGGTCACCAAAATCTTCTGTTGGCTAAATGTAAAAATAATTATATATAATAATATAAATGAAAACAAAAAAAAGAAATACAAATGCAAAATAAAGCATGTGCTGCAAAAACTTTGTTAAGGGTTTATACTGACAAAGAGAATACTTGAAAGCTTGTCATACAATGCAGCTTTTTAATTAATATATATATACACTCATTTTTTTTTATAAGCATAACGTTTATAAGCATACTGAAGCTCAAATTTCCAGAAAAATTAAGCATATGCTAAGCATACCTTGAGGCTCAGCCAAAGAAATTTTTAGAATCATAATTTCCAAAACTTCAGAAAATAACAGAAGAATGAAGAAGAGAATTACAAACAAAATTGGTGAATCCAAATTAATCCCTATATAATATCAAAAAGCACCAAGTCAAGAGAGAAAGTGTAGCAATCTGTTTTTGAAACATAAACACAACACTATAAAGATTCGAAATCATATGGTAAACATTCGAAAACAATAGAATGTCTTCATTTCTCTCAAGATTAAAGAGAGGGGAAAATGCACGAAAATTTTTACCCCCTCCCCCCCCTCCTTCATAATTTTTTTACCAAGCATAGGGTTAAGCATAAGTCGAGGCTCAAAATTGAGCTTTACTTAAGCATAGTGAGCTTCAGCCGAAATTTACCGTATGCTTATAAAAAAAAATGAGTGTATATATATATGTTTTTCCAAACTCACTTTAAAAATGTCAGTTATTTTTGAGGAGGAACATTCATTTCCACATAAATCTTTAGATGGACGAAGCCAAATTAACTTTTGAGCAAATATACGACTAAGACGAGAAGCATCCAAAAGTTGCCCATTTTGAAGATTGGGCTCCTGCAAACTTTTTCCAACTCCTGTTAAAATTGTTAACCTGAAGAAAAACACAGTTATTGAAGTAGCTATATATAATCTAAAATTTTGTTTTGAACACTAATATTAAAGTCTTCGATACCTGACTCCGTCAGTATCTATTAACTTATCTTTGAATGTATCTTGGAAGAAATCAATCACTTGATCTGCATTCCAGCCTTTATCTAGTTCCAATTCACTTTTAATGAAGCCACCAGCCATCAAAGAGCTTTTTCTGGGACCTCTCAGCACCTCACAATCATAAGGTGATGGCAATAAAACGACCTCTTTAGTACGAAAAATTTGCTGAGAACTTCTTCTGTTTGTTGTTGTTGATGATGATCGTCTGCTGCGACTTCTACTGTTGAATGGCATGCATGAATTCCTGCGAGCATTGGAATATGGAGAAGCATAGTTCCGGATTCTTCCAGTGTTATTTGGTGCTTCATTATGGCAATTTATGGCCGATGAAAGATTCTGACGTGATGAAGTAGAAACGCCAGCAGAAGAAGTTCCAACATCACCACTAACAGAGCAATTACTACGGCCACCTCGACGAAAGATACCACTAAATTCTTCAGCTGGAGTGTTGTATCTATTTTCATCAGATGCTTTCTGCAAAGAATTACAAAGAATGGTACTAAGAGACTCTCGAAAGTTTGGATGACTGATCACATTATTTACAAGAGTATCAATGTCTTTTTCCGCCATCTTTAAAAGTTCAGCACGTGTGATATTCGCTCTGCGTAGAATTACTTCGCGCAAATGACATAAATTTACCTGCGCAAGGTACTTGCGCGAGAGGCTTTTTAAATTACATTATACTTTCCATATTAATATATTGTAAATTGAAAGTTGTATCGTAAATTATGATTGTATTGTGCAATTGTATATATATTGTGCATAATATTCATATGTAATATAAAACTTATTTAGAATATAATTTGTTACTAAGTTGAACATTCTATATATGTGTTTTTTTCAACAAATAAGTTTAATTTATAATGTAAAAACTACAACGATCTTTATAAGAAGTGTGTGATAATTTAGTCTGGTTTGGCGGGGCATAAAAATTGCTACTAAATATAGTATAAATAGCTGTATAAAGTGCATATGTTGGTGATGTTGGGGAGGAGCTGAAAGGAAGCTAAGCTGAGCTTTAAAAATCCAAAAGCTTCTAAAAATTGACTTCAAACATGCATACACATACAAAATACACGAAGGTCTTTCATATTTAAAAAGGCTTGGAGCAAAAATAAAACAAGAAATACCTTTTCTTCCACACACCATGTATTGGCACTGTTTTCATATTTTAAACTTCAAGAAAACTTCTTTCAAAAAACAGAATAACCACACTGTAATTTAATTTTGTGAACATGATAAGTTCCCAACAGTAATGCAATTCTTTATATAAAATTATAAGCTGTATTAACTTCTTTTGAAGCCATATTTCCATCAAAGAAACTTTTAGCAAACTACACGCGTTCTTTCGCTGCCATTTTTAAAACGTTTTGTGGACGATCACATGGCATGGCGAAAATCAGCCAATAAACTATCGCTATTTAAGTGGAGGTGGCTAAATTAGCACCCTTTCGTAGAAATCTGGCATTATGCACCAATGACAATTAAGACGGCTTTTTTATGAACCAATGAAATTTAAGAAACAAAAATGCGTAGGTTTGGACAGTAAGATGAACAAGATGCCCTTGCAGGCATAAGGATTTCTGCAAAATCAGCTGAAACATGAAAATTGAAAGACTATGAGGTAGTTTATACGGTCGCACTTGCGCCTTGTCTAGTGTAAATCAAGTGACCTGCGATAAGACATTGTCAATACTTTTACTTAAGAATGCAAGAGTTTTCTTAAGTACAGGTCATTAGATTTACATTAGACAAGGCAAAAGTTCAATCGTATAAACTACACTTAAGACATTCTTAAAATTTAAAAAAGGTTGAATCATTTCCACGATTTATGTTTATTAAACTTCTAATCATGTATTCCCCAAAAATCTGGAAAAACATAATTGTCACTATGCAAAATTTTATACCAATAAACAATAAACTTGATTATAGAGTGCCATAATGTTCTTTGTTTTGTTGGTACGTAATGATATTAAGGACACAGTGATTTACTCAGATAAGACAATGAGTATATATGCATGTAATTCAATCTAAATGTTATAAATTTATATATATAAATTCAATACGTCTATTCTATCTTCCAAACCAGAATTCCTAAATCACAAGCACAGAAAGGAAAACATAGACTTTGTTCATGCAAAATATATAATACATACAAAATCAATAAACATATAACTGAAAACAGAAATTTGTGCTTTTACTTTGATTAACAATATGTCGTTGCCATCTTTTTAATTTACAAACATTATAAACAAAGCATTACCTGAACTTAAATTTCATGAAAAGATTATAAAGATTTATACAGAAACTTAAAAAGCATTTGATTTTTAATTACGCATACACCCCAGGGCATTTATGAAAGCATAACTGACACAATATGAAACTTATTTAACTGCCAATAAACTTAATGAACAAAATAACATTAAATTTAAATAGATGCTTTCAGATATTACAACAATTTCATATGTATATAAGTCTTTCAGTACGTCAATGTTACAAATTACAAAAAGAGTTCCCAAACACAAAAAGTAAACAAAGATTTAATTTGGATTATGAAAAATATGAGGATGTCCAGTATTTAGCATTTACAGACAGTCGAGATAAGTTTCAATTTGCAATCGTAAATAGGAACCCCATTTCTAATTCAGGGCATTGATAACACAGCCAAGAACTATATATACAAGTAAATATATATAAGCTAAAATAGCTAGAGAAACATCATACATAAAATGATACACAGAGACAGACATTCTTGTTGTTGGAGCTGTGAAGAGGAAACTGAGCTGAGCTGTACGTATCCAGAGCTTAAAAAGCATTACAGACCACACATGAAACAAATGATCTCTTCTATTTAGAAAAAACAAAAGCATTTTCCTTTTTTCACACACTGTTTTTACTGTACAAAAAAACATTGAGAACTTGTTTTTAAAAAAGAATGAACACAGTAGAATCATTGTAAGAAAATTATAAATTTCTACCCTTTACTGTCAGTTTTGGAAGTGTAAATCTTCTTTTAAATCTATGCAACATTGATCAATCAACTTTTAGAAATCTAAGGTTTCTTCGGTCACGCTTTGGTATACCATTATGCGAACGGCGTGCAAATGTAAAGTCGAAAAATACCCGGATGATCACATGGCGGAAATCAAGCCAATAAACTGTCGCTATTGAAGTTAAGGTGGCTATATTAGCACCCTTTCGTAGAAATCGGGCATTATGCACCAATCACGATTGAGACGGCTTTTTTATGAACCAATGAAATTTAAGAAACAAAAATGCGTAGGTTTGGACAGTAAGATGAAAAAACAAGATGCCCTACCGGGCAGAAGGATTTCTGCAAGCTTTGCTGCTGAAAATGCCACAAAAATGCAACACTAGCACACTAGTCCTGCAAAACTAAGACAGTCACATCATTCAGCTCGAGAAGCATCAGCATTAAATAAACAAAAATATTGATGCGACTGACAATGTTCGTCAAGAAAGTCAGCCTACCATAACATAAAAAAGGGGCTTTTCTTTATGCTATCGCGGAGATCATTTATGAAGATCTGGTTTTTTGTACGAATAAGTGATTGTTACTGGATATTTGCCACCCACGTACTCCAAAAAAGTGCATCGACATAATACAAAACTTTAATTTAACCACATTAAATATAACGAATCCTATAAAAAGATTGTGTATACTGGCGGTAACCAACATATCGTTTGGGCAGCACAAACTAATATATAAAGTTTCTATATTGATCTCCTCAGAATGAAAAATATAAATATCACAATAATAATTACTTAGAAATTAAAGCTCATATCTAATCTAAAAGTTAAAAAAAATACAACATACGTAGGGAGAAAAGAGATAAGCTGATATAGCCAGAATACATCCAAAAATTGCTACTAAATGTAGTATAAATAGCTGTATAGTATAAAGTGCATATGTTGGTGATGTTGGGGAGGAGCTGAAAGGAAGCTAAGCTGAGCTTTAAAAATCCAAAAGCTTCTAAAAATTGACTTCAAACATGCATACACATACAAAATACACGAAGGTCTTTCATATTTAAAAAGGTTTGGAGCAAAAATAAAGCAAGAAATACCTTTTCTTCCACACACCATGTATTGGCACTGTTTTCATATTTTAAACTTCAAGAAAACTTCTTTCAAAAAACAGAATAACCACACTGTAATTTAATTTTGTGAACATGATAAGTTCCCAACAGTAATGCAATTCTTTATATAAAATTATAAGCTGTATTAACTTCTTTTAAAGCCATATTTCCATCAAAGAAACTTTTAGCAAACTACACACGTTCTTTCGCTGCCATTTTTAAAACGTTTTGTGGACGATCACATGGCATGGCGAAAATCAGCCAATAAACTATCGCTATTTAAGTGGAGGTGGCTAAATTAGCACCCTTTCGTAGAAATCGGGCATTATGCACCAATGACAATTAAGACGGCTTTTTCATGAACCAATGAAGTTTAAGAAACAAAAATGCGTAGGTTTGGACAGTAAGATGAAAAAAAACCCAGAAAAACACGGACGATCGTAAAGTATTTCTTGCTTACGCAGAAATCCAAAAAACAGAAAAACAAAGACGATCGTAAAGTATTTCTTGCTTACGCAGAAATCCAAAAAACAGGAGAAAGACGATCGTAAAGTATTTCTTGCTTACGCAGAAATCCAAAAATCAGAAAAACACGGACGATCGTAAAGTATTTCTTGCTTACGCAGAAATCCAAAAAACAGAAAAACACGGACGATCGTAAAGTATTTCTTGCTTACGCAGAAATCCAAAAAACAGAAAAACAAAGACGATCGTAAAGTATTTCTTGCTTACGCAGAAATCCAATTATACAATACTACCTTATTCGTACTTATTAATGCTGGAGAATTTCTTACAATACTACTAATTGCGAGATTTATTTTTGAAATTTTGCCATGAAATTGCAAAAATTTGCCTCGCTATTAATAAGCTTTTTCTCATTTTTAGAGCTAATTTATTTCTAAATTATACACTTAAAGGGGAAGTGAATTGTACTGCAGACCACAGAATGATAAAATATATGGAAATAATGGACTCTGAAACAAGAGGACATAATATTTTACTTTTTATATCATTATTATTACTATTACATTCAAAGCTTTTTTTTCTTTCTGGTACAGGTAAAAAATGAGGAAGATTCTTTAGATTGTATAGATAGGAATGTTTTTGATATTCTAGATAATGAAAATGATGATGAGTAAAGGAAAAAACAATTTTGATTCTTCAAATTTGTCTTTGTGTCGCACAAATGTATCCTGTAAATTCCAAGAGTTTTGACAAATTCGCAAAAATAAATCCCTCAAATCACAATTTTTTAGGTTCAATTCACAAAAATTTGTCCCGTAATGAATTCTCCCGCAAACAATTTATACGAATAAGGTAACATAATATTTTACTTGCCTATTTAAATCAGGATTAATCCAACCTATATACAAACCTTACTTTAATTTCAGGTACTAGGTTCCACTAGTCCTTAAAATATTGATATTTTCATTGTCAGTATGGAAACAATCCTTATTGAAGGAGTATTGACCAACAAAATTTTCATCCCTTGGGACAAATTCCTTCGTCATCTAGAAGTGTCTCTAAGCAACAAGACTGGTTGCTCAGTTCTGCCTTGTGGACTTTTATTTGAGAGATCATAATACATGCTGTGAAAACTTTCGTGTGATAAGCTGGAATTGTTTGTATACTTATGGATGCCTGTGCTCAAAATCTTGTACTTTGTGTAGTGAAAATATTCTGGTCAATGAGCAGATACATCCATACTCATTAGCAGAAATTATTTTTAGTTTGATTGATAGTATGGGACATGCAGTGTTTTTAGTATGCCATTTGAATTTGATTTGTGTTCGGAATTAGGAAAAATTGACAAATGTCAACATATTTAGTCAACATATTTAGTCGTTGTCATTTTCTACATTTTTGTGCCATTATTAAGGATATATGAAAATCAGACAAAATTATATACAAATATACAAATAATACAAATTATTTCAGATTTCTTTTTTAACCAGAGAAAAAGAAAAATTGAATTTCCATGGACTGAATTTTATGAACTGAAGAATATCATCCTTTATTGGGGATGATCTATTTAGGGTTTTATTGACCGTTATTAACTCACTCGCCACCATGAAATAGAGAAATTCAGTAACTATTTTCCCTTCAGGTATAATAGTAGAGTTAAAATTATGATGCTGCTTCAATTCAAGTTTCTATAATGCCTTGTACAGTTATACATAACTTTTTACGCTTTTTATTTAGTAATCAGCAACTGCTTGGCACTAGATCTTCATTTAACCTCATCTGAGGATCACTTACTTGGTAGAAAAAGGTTCACCTGCGTGATTAACCAAACACGTAAGCCTGTAAGAACGTAAAGCTGGAAAGTCCTTGTAAAACTCAAATTTAAAGCTTAAAAAAATCGATTAAAGTATCAAAGTTGTTGTAGTTGTTCTTGCCCATATGATTTCTGCTGATGCGTATTGTATTACCGTATGTGATTGATATGCTGCCACGAAAATCTCCTGACTTATAATTAAAAGGATTTAATTGATTGTTGTGGAAACGCAAGGTTTTCTTTTATAGCGTTTACCTTGATATTTTGTTGAGGCGACTTTCGTTAGGTGAATCCATTAGGAAAAAAATGCGATACGTTATTCAGCTCATAGAAATTTGTGTTTTTGGTCTCGATGATATTATATTTAGATTGGATATTAAATAATCAGAGGTAATAATCTGTATGCAATGTCAGGCTTCTTCAGTTATTATTCATTCGACAACTTACTCCTTTGTGAAAATACTACAGGAGCCCTTTTTATCATGAGAGGTTTTTAATGTCTTAGATTTAGGCGAATGTGGATTTACATTTTCGACTAGCATGTTCAGCACCAACCGAATACGGGCCGCTCGATCTACTTGCCGATTTTTTTATTTATGTTATCCATTCACAGTTATATCAACTCGCACGCTTTGAGTGTGTGAAACACGCATTTTGGTTATCACACACGCAGAATTTCTATTTTTTTGAAATTTATTATATCTGATGACCTGGTGTTCTTATTAACAAGCTTATTTATTTCTATGAATTTAGGAATGATGAAATACCGAGACTTTTTGTCTAGCCAAAAGACAATCGTCATTTGTCATTTCTTTTGTAAAGTGATCTTTAAATTTTTGAGCACACAGTTCGCGCTGACCTTAAGGCCTATGGGCCTCTTGTCATTGATTTAAAATCGAAAAGGAATAAATCAAAATTAAGAATGAATAGAAAACTGGCTATAGAACAACTAAAAAAGAGAATAAAAGTAGAACAAAACGAAGCAAGTTTCATAGCGTATCGTATAACGTTTTTAAGATACAGGCTCAGAAAAAAAGATTTACATGATACATAAACAATCATCACCATATTTGAATCCGTATTAATAACATATCCGGAAAGAGAAAATCCTAAAAAACCACCTAAAAAATTAATATCGTCCTAACTTCTGTATTCAAACTCAGGCCAGTTTTCAATCCATTCTTTTTTGGAAACCCAACGTACGCAATCAACCTTTATGTTAACAAAATTTCAACCGAAGATTTTCTGTTCTCCAAATTTTTTTATTAAAGCGTGTAATATATAGATTTATGTAAATGTATTCACATAAATTTATTATACGTATTCACATAAATTTATACAAACACGTAATGTTTACAAAACAATGATTGAGAGTTTTCAATAGCTCAAGCTAAAACCAGAGCTAACTCAAAATATCTAAATCTAAAGTTATTACGGTAGCAGCGTAAGCGAATACCGTATTAAAACACCCTTGGACTCCTACTACTACTCCTACTACTACTACTACTACTCCGGCCGAAACGGCAGTTTTTAGCCTACGATTTAGAGTATGCGAGTCCCCACTAAAAACTCAATATACATTCTAATGAACGAACGCAGCCTTTTGAATTTTCGAAGGTTTTCAATCACATACATTTAAAATACGTTTTCTTTGATATTTTATCACTTAATTGATGAAGGAATGGATATTAATCAAATAGGTCTACATAAAACTGGGACTTTTAGTTACTTTTATGGTACTGAATCAATGAACTTTGGCACTTGAAAATAGATATGTTTTTCGTGTCAGTAAAGCACAGATCAGACTTTCTTATTACTTTCTACGTTTGTTAGCTATCTGTTCTGTCTTTGAACATCAAGGTTTTCAAAAATCGAGTTAAAAAAAGGCAGTTATCTGTTTGAATTCATTTTCGGTTTCAAAAAATTATAATTCAAACCATACATTTTTTTTTTACATTTTTTTCTTATAAAAAAAAAACGTACGTTATAAACAGCTCATGCATGTATAATTCTTTTGTCTTCTATATATTAATAGCCGATTCTCTGTCTGTCTGTCTGTCTGTTTGTTTGTAAGTCACGCAAAATGGTAGATTAAGTTGTGAACGAAATTATTTCTTTTTTTGTGTTCGACGTGAGTTCGAAGCAAATACATTGCAACCCCAATCGAACGTGACTTTTTTTGGCTGATGAACTAATAGGAATAACGTTTTGTTTTTATCATTATTGTTATTTTTATATTCCACATTGACTTGGCTTTGAAAACAGTACATCAACTAAATACAAAAAAACTAACTGATTAAACATTTTGGACAAAAAGCAGCAGTGGCAGAACGTGGCAGCATATGTTTGGTTTGCCACTAACTCTTGCTTGACTGTCTGAGACGGGTGAACTTTTTTTTGAGCAATCAAAATGTTTAAAAACCGATAGGTAAAAAAAGAGTATCATATAAAAACAAAATGTCTTTTTTTTTTGCTTTTCTTTTAATAAATTAATTTCTTCTTTTAATTGTTAAGCGTTCTAATCGAACGTTTTTTATTCTATTTATTCATTTAGCACGTGCCTTTTTTCTCTCCTCCGTGTGAACTTTTTAAGAAGAGAAACCATTTTCCCCCTGTTTGATAGCACCCATGTTAGAGCGCGTAACTTTTTTAAAACAAAAGTTAATAAAAAGTTGATATTTTCTCTCTCTACGTTTTGAGTGTATTGTTACACTGATAAAAGATTGGTTTTACCAGAGGTTGTGACTTGGAATCTGCTTCTGGTTGAACAAAAGTTGTACGAGCCGTTTATAAGGAAATTTGACGTTTATTGATACAGTGATACAGAGCAGGTGGACATGGGCGGCGAGCGACGCCGCCTTGGCGGCTAGTCTAATAAATTAAATTGCTGGTGTGTTGCGATTAGACCCTATTTACACGAGTTAGTAATTTTAAACATTATAATATCGTTTATGCCTGTTTTCCACCAGTAAGATATCTCAAGAAATAACGTTTACAGAACGTTTAAGGACTTTAAGTAAAATTTCAAATTTAAAAGTATTCTTGTGGCAAGTACTTTTGCTGCTACCGTTTTGCGCCATCTGGCTCTTGTCTTTTAATTAAAAAGAAAAATTAAAAATTAAAAACAATATGAAAGATGAAAGAAGATGAAAGTTTGAGTGAAGCGGTCAAAAACTTGTCCTTATGGCACAGATGATCCAGGATATCGAGAAAATGATTGTGTGGCAAACGCTTGGTGATTTTCTTTTCTTTTTATCAGCAAGAACGCAGCAACAATTTCGTCATCATCATCTGATGAACTTTAAAAAGCTCACTTGATGAATTGAATTCCATCTCACGGAGCCACCCCGAATAAAATTGCGCGATAAGAGATATCTCACAAGCTTTATACGATCATGTGTAGTAATGCCGTTATAAGTTGCTACTGTATAATTAATCGCAAAACTAGGAGGGTATACAATTACCAGTTCATATTTTAATGGTGGATTTAAAAAAGTATACAGTGGAACCTCTAATAGCGGTCACTTTGGGGGACTCAGCTTAGTGGCCGTTGCATTAGAGGTGACCGATGTATGGAGGTTTTATATGAATATACTTTTTTATCAAAAAGGCTGGTCGGGAGAGGTGGGAAGGGCATAAAGAATGATTCATGATCAAAATAAACACAAGTAAATACATGTATCTTATCAGTACAATCTACAACCATGTTACAACTTTTTAAAAATAATCTGTTACTTTTTTATGTGAAACATTATTAAGCCTAAGTGCTTCAAGTCGTAGTGTGACAAGATTCAAAGCATTTACTAAGTCAGCATCACCTAATGTTTCACAAAAGTTGTTCAATTCATCTACAATAGATAAGGCTGCTTGACTTGACTTTATTTTTAACTCTGGTCGTTCAATATCAAAATCATCCTCGACTTCTCCTGGCGTTTCTATCTCGTCATTTCTTGCATAAAGATTTTGACCGCTAATAGAGGTAAAATTAGACATTGGGACAATAGAAAGTGGCCGTTTGGCCGTTGATTGGAGGTGACCGATGTATGGAGGTTTTTTTTATAAGAGTTTGACCATAAATTCGGCAGGGACTTTCTTTTCTGGCCGCTTATCAGGAGGTGACCGATGTATGGAGGTGACCATTAATAGAGGTTCCACTGTAATTTAAATACTAACCTTAAAGGAAGTTAATCAGATAAGCAGAATTTCACATTCCGCATCAAGATGCTACAACCAGAAGTTCATATTCATCATCAAGATTTTATTAACTATAAAAGTGAATTGAAGTCATTCGGATATCATCTACGTTTTCGAAAGTTATGCAACATAACATTTTATATAATAAAAACATAGCATTTAACATTTAACATTTTTATATCCTATTGCTGTTGTGATTTGTTACTTTGTAATCTTCTACTACAGTGTGTAACAAAATGTCTTATCTTAAAAGTCAATTAACTCAATTTACAATGAAGGCCATTTATAAACACAATAAAAAAATTAAAAATCATCACAATTTTTATTTGCAATTTTTTAGATACATTGTTATGGGAAATTAATACGCACAGCTGTACTTAAAACTTCCTAAAGGTTTCATCATTAAAAAGTCATAAGCATGTCAGTTAATTGACTTTTAAGAATTTAATGAACCAAATCGTTGAGTTTTTCTTCAATATCTTTTCGAAGAACAAATATTTTGCCAAACATTTCATGTTAATGGATAGGGCATGAAAAGCTCTTTCTTGGGATATATATTCCCAAAAATTGCATCTGCTTTCCAGGAGGGGCCACGGCTTAGGTTGGAGGCTCCGAAGTATTTGACACTCTCATGAGTGACACAAGTCCAACCAAGGACCTGTGCTCTTCTGGATGACCTCCTGCAACACCCGATGTATCATCTACCCAATTTCCCTCACATGGCATGGGTCGACCCAGCGCTATAGTACATTCACTCGCACATTGTACCAAAATTTTTAGTGCGTTTGGGAAGTGGAAATGCTGAAGTTCTCAACATTAAAAAATGTTGAGGATACCTCTGAAGTGAAATGTCGTCAACATTCAATTTCATGCATATTTTTGAGCAGGATTTCATGCTCTACAACATGGTACCACTTCCTATGTGTGGTTAACTGATATTATCACAAGCACAATGCATTTTATATTTTTTGACTTGCTCTGAGCAAATAACCGTTGCTTTCATTCATTCACATTTTATGAAGAAATAAGAAATACAAAACACAAGCTGAAACCCATGTTTTACAGAACAGTTACAATTACGCGATATTTAGTGGCAAATATCTACCGAATCAAAATGGATAACCACAATGTTTACACGTTTTTTTTTTTTATTAGAACCCAGTTTATAAGAACATTTAGGCTGAAATTCGGCAAAAAATTAAGAACATCGTAAGAACATGCCCAGCCTCGAAGCTAAAAAATTAG
Organism: Turritopsis dohrnii; assembly: GCA_027922465.2. NCBI lineage: Eukaryota > Metazoa > Cnidaria > Hydrozoa > Anthoathecata > Oceaniidae > Turritopsis > Turritopsis dohrnii. The sequence continues at coordinate 379,910 of BQMF02000348.1, read as the reverse complement.
TACATGGAATTGAGACATAAATCATTTAAAAGATAAAATATTTTTACGTTTTCAAAGTAATCGGAAAAATGCATACAAAAGGTTTTAAAGTTCCTACAGCAACACCACTACACCATCAAACTCTTCTACTCCGACGAAGTCCTCATCTTCGTCGCTGAAAAGCACCTTGTATTTTCCGATACGTGTGTTAAAAAATCGAATCTATTATAAAGGCGCAATTTTTTTCTTCAGATATTTGATTTCGTATTAAGAACGTCAATAAGAACATTTGAGGCTCAAATTTACTGAAAAAATAAGCACATCCAGGCTTAGCCAATATTAAGGTGTTCTAATAAAAAACAAGAGCCAGATGGCGCAAAACGGTAGCAGCAAGCAGGATACTTTCGAAAGCACGACCAAAAATTGCCATAAAAAAAAAATAGTTAGTGTAAAGAGGTCTTATCGAATGTAAATGGGGTCTTATTAAGAAACGCCACCAGCAAATAATTTTCAAAACAAAGAAATGTACATACATGAGTCGAATTTTTTCAAGAAAAAAATTATAAGAACTTATGTGTAAAAAAAACGCGTCTGTTTCGAAAAAAATTGAAAACAATAACAAAGATTCCATGGACTCAAGAAACCTTCCCAAAAACTGTGATCTTTGAAATATTTAACGCAAAATGACGGTTTAGATAGCTGACAAATTTTAGATGTAATTAAAAAGTTCGTTAAGGTTGAACTACCGACGATAAAATCGTAGCTACCTTACATCCAAATGTTAAGCATTTTTAGTAAAAGTAACTACTTACTACTTTTAACTTAAAGCCTTACTACCAAAATATCTCTTTCTTCGTGTATTATTAAGCGATGAAATATTAGAAAAATTTATTTTAGAATGTTTGCTGGATATAACCTTCAAATATTTTTAGACTGCGTTCCTTTGTGAGATTTCATATGATTTTCTGAACGAAATCTGATCGACTGTTAAGCGTAGGCTAAAAACTGCCGTTTCGGCCGGAGGAGTAGGAGTAGGAGTAGTAGGAGTCCAAGGGTGTTTTAATACGGTATTCGCTTACGCTGCTACCGTAACAAGAGGCCTTAGGCCTTAAGGTCAGCGCGAACTGTATGCTCAAAAATCTAAAGATCATAATGACTTTACAAACGAAATGACCAGCATTCCAAAATAGTTTCATTAGTATCTGGGTACGCCCGTATTCGGTTGGTGAACATGCCAATTGAAAATGTAAATCCATTCGCCCAAAACAGATATAGTAAAAACCTCCCGTGATAAAAAGGGGTCCAGACATTGCGTACAGATTACTACCTCTGACTTAACATCCTATCTACGTATGTCTCATCGAGACCAAAAACGCAAAGTTCTATGTAATGAGCCGAATAACGTACTATATGAGTATTTTTTCTAATGGAAGTCGCTTTAACTAAATCTCAAGGCAAACGTTATAAAAGAAAACTTTGCATTTCCACAACAATCCTTTTCCTCATTAGTTAAAAAGTTTCTATGACAGCAACTACATACGGCAATACGATACGCATCAACAGAAATCATATGGCCATTACAATTACAACAACTTCGTTACTTTATTCGGTTTTATTTAAGCTTCAAATTTCAGTTTTACAAGTTCCGGCTTCCAGCTTTACGTTCTTACAGAAACTATGTGTTCGGTTAATCACGCTAGTGAACTTTCGTTTCTACCAAGTGTCGACTGTTAGAGGAACCATAAATGTATACATACATTTTGGTTCTTGTTGATACGTGAAGATCCAATGCCAAGCAGTTGCTGATTACTAAAAATGAAAGTGTAAAAGGTTATGTATAACTGCACAACGCACCAATTAATCCTAATTTATTCCAAAATTCAGAAACTTCAATTACAGAATCATAATTTTAACTCTAATGTTATGCCTGAAGGGAAAATAGTTACTGAATTTCTCAATTTAATGGTGGCAGGCCAGTGTCTTATATTAAGATTTTATCTGGGTTTTATGCCAGGCCATTGACATCATTGGTTTTTTTGGTGACCAGAAGGAAATTTTAACTGCCCGAAATTCAATAACACTATACAATTTCATTTGGAAACGCTTAGAAATGCGCTGATAGAAAATAGAAAAATGAGCTGAAATTGCAAAGACAAACATTATACATAAAGCTCAAAAATCATATTTCCAATTTATACTTATACTTTTTCTGCCTGTCCAGTCGGGCCACCAGGACACTGGTTTTCAAAACTTTTGGTGGTCCGAACCAATTTATGATTGCCTCAGACAGTCGGGCCACCGCTATGATCAGACACTGCAGGTTAGTTAATATTGGTCAACAAAACTCAGTAAAATAAACTTTTCATTCCGAAAAAGGTAAAATTCAGTTCATGAAAATTCAAATAGATTTGCGGGACAAACTTATGCAACTCAAAATTACAAAAACAAATTACTGCAAGAAATTCTCCAGCATTTATAAGAGTATGAATAAGGTATATTGTATAATTGTTTTTGTTTGTGTTTTTTTAATATTTTCTTCATCTTTGTCTTCTTATGAGCTGATGTGTGTTATTGCTACTGTAATTATATAACAATTTCTCTAACTAACTTCTAAAATATTTTACATTTGTGCCATTAAGGTCTTTTGGTAACTTTTTGTTCAGTTGTTGGAAGTTTCCATACCGCAAAACCAGATCATACAGAAATGGAAAATTTTTGTTTATATAAATTTATTTATATGATCCATAATTTTATGCAATTACGTCATTAAATTGGCTATAATAATTCATTTGCATCAGTTATCTTTCCAGACGGTTTAAAGAAAAGGGCAGAATATCTGAAACCCAAATTTCTTACAGTGTATGTATTTTAACTATCATTCAAACTATATAATATACTTTTCCAATTGCAAAGTTAGCGGATCGGGAGGGGAATCGAACCCACACAAAATATTGCAAAGCATTATGGTGTGAATGACAGTAAAAAGGAAGAAGTCCTAGGGTACTTAAGACTTATAATTAGAGTTTCAACTCAGAAAATTTATACGCAAAAATCCTTCCAAGATGATGGCGATGAAAGACAACAAACAAAATTTTATTTTTCAAACAAAATTAAATTTTTCTGTTTTAACCGCTCATACATATCAGAAAATTCTCTTCGGAATAAAAACAATTGTTCCTCACTTTCTACTTTCAACTGACGTCATGGATGACTTCAGAGAAGAAGCAACTTCAGATATGGGTTCTAATTTTTTACTTTGTTTGATTTGATCTATTTTTGATACTCTTTGGATGGTAAAGATTTTTTGCACTTTCATATTTTTTATTTTTCAGCATGTCTAAAACTATGACATGTGTCGTCAACCGTGTCACATGACAACTAGGACCTAATTAAATAGGTATCAGGTGGAAATCGAAATCTGACCATCCAAGGACCAAATATCAATTATAAATAATTGATCAGTTTGTTATCAAAATATCCTTGTCTATGACTCTTTTGTAGTCGCCGTCCTAACTTTCTAGTAAAAGCAAAATGGACTTGACGAGTTCGAACATTTACCTCTCGAAAAATCGTTAGGAAACGAAAACGCACTATACCAATGTTTTATTATGCCTTACTCTTACCGAGACAGTAATTCATAAATAATAGATATTTTTTAAAAAACAAACTTCGGTTATTTTTATAAGAAACTGCACTTTTTTTAAAAGAAACTTTATTTACCAAGAAAAGTTTCATCTTACGTATGATTTGACCAAAATTGACGAGGGAATTCGGTGTTTTTCTTGAATATCAAGAAATTTTTGTGGAGAAACAACCGTACGTAGTAACAGGATTTCTTACAATATATGATTCTTGGATAATTATCATAAAAAGTAACATTACTTTTCAATTTCAAACCCGTATTATCTGATCTGGTTTTGCAGTATGGAAACTTTCAACAACATTCAAAATTCAAGCTACAAAATTGAAGTGTAGCTAGTATATACAAGAACACAATAAAATAAATAACTCAGTAAAAATCACCTAGTATTCCCTTAAGGTATGTAAGCTAACATGTTATCTTTAATACATAATGTTTTGAAGAAAATAACTTGCCTGACTTGCCTGACTTTTTCTTTCTCCTAAATTTTTATCCCATCCAATTAGGATACGTGGTTGCTAATGTCTTGATTCAATACACTTCAATATAAGTTTATACTGTTGTTATATATTTGCATCTGTAAAACTAATTCGACTGTTAGAGGAACCATAAATGTATACATACATTTTGGTTCTTGTTGATAAGTTTGATCAGCGTTTCGCTCCCAAAATGCACTACGTTAAAATAAAGGGTGGAGGGAGGGTGCATTCAAACAAATAATTTACTTATTCATTCGAATGAAAAGAACTCTTTTTGTATTGTAATATATTTATTCGTCACACACAAGTGATATATTTTCCAAAAATCAATGTTGTGCTTTAAACTTTCGGATTTTGAACTAAGAAAATTTGAAATTAGTAACTACGGGCGTATAACTGGGGCGTATAGAACTGCAACATTACACACACACACACACACGGACTGACAGACACGGGGAAATTAAAGATCAGCTACCTTGCGGCGCTGACCAAAAAAACGTGTAGTTGGATTCACGTTGACTACCAAGACTGCGGCAAAAATCTGGGGAGATTTGGGAACGTCTTATGCTGACGTCAGTAAAATATTTAATCGACGATATCTTGGGAACGGGATTTTTTCATTTTTCTATGTACTAATAACACCAGTACCACTTTTTCTCCACACCTCCGTGATTTGAACTTTAATGTAAGTACAAGGGTGGAACCTTTTCTCTTCTTTTTCATGCTTATAGTTGTGATACAGAAAGTAGTCATTTGACAGGCGATTACCAAATTCCATGATTTTACGGCCTAAATCTGGAGTTCACTTTGTTTACAGTTTAAATTTGATAAAAACGTTTTTCTTCTCTGGTTTGAGAAGCATTTGAGATAGCTATAAACACTCGAGAAATTGAAAACAATATTAAGGCGGGAAGAATATTTCTTTCAAGACTCATGACAAAATTTTACAAACTTACATTTTCATATAGAAAACATGTAAGCGCATGTAATCGCATAAAATTACGTACAAAAGACCACTTAAAGTGCACCTTCAATCAACTTAAGAACTAATTATATCCTGGGTTCTCAAACAGAACTGAGTTGTCAAACAGAAACAACACTTATATCACAAACAATGATATTTGATATTTACAATAATGAAACTTCATGTTGATCATATTTCCTCCCACTTTCAAAAAATAACAAACTAATGGCTGGGTTACCGAATATTCTTTCTGTTCCATTCATTTTAACCCCTAATTTGGTTCCTGTTTTCATATGATAACATCACAATAAGTATCTCTAAATGAGATTCCAAAGGAACGCATAAATCAAGCGTTAAGAAAATGTTTCATGAAAAAAGTTACAATTGTATTTCCGTTTTCTGCTCTGCATTTGGATTACTTATAACAGGTAGATCGACATTTTCCTGTTTCTCATCAGTTCTTCTCGAAAGACACCAAAACACCCTAAATAGAAAGACAGTTTTGCCGACTACGGTTACAATGAAGTACTGCAAGAATGACAGTAAACAGTAATTAGCAGTCATTCTGGCCAAAATTAGAACTTTCTTCTATTTGAGAAAGTATACTCACAATATCAATATAGTTGGTATCAAGAACGCAGCAGCAGGAATGTAAAAAAATACATTTGGTGAACCAGCAGCATTTAGTTTGGAATATGAAAAATTGAAAACTGAATTGGCTATAGCTGCAAATACTGTATCCAAAATTGCCACAGCAGAATATATTGATCCTATAAACAAAATATTGACCAACATTGTTAACAAAGCTAATAAAATGAATGATGAAAAATGCAAATAAAAAAATGAATACCCTGTTCTGAAAGTCCGATCATTCCAGTAAGGGCTGCTCGAAATATTGGAACGTGAATCAATGTAAACGCTCGAAAACCAAGAGCTAGAAATGAAAAATGATACATGTAATGTAAGCCCGTTATTTGTCGTTATGTTGTCAAACAGAGGTGTTTGGGAAATCACAATTGAACTTAAAATGACGTCATTGATTAGTAAAATGGCTAGAAATGTTTCTCAATTTTTTATATACATTGAGATGAAAAGCGTCGAAGCAGTGCTCAATACCGAAAAGGCAGAGCTAAATGTATACCGATGATCGCTTAATAGCGTGAAACAGCTATGTTGTTTACTTTACGTTTAAATTTATTTATGTTTAAGTTTTGTTGAATAAATATCAATTGTTTATATTGATCAATTGTTTATATTATCAATTGTTTATATTGTCAAAGTTCCTTTTGGATATGAGGTGGTGCAAAAAGATCTCAAATTCTGTTTTTGTCTGTTGTCTGTTTTTGTCTGTTGTTTCTTAACAGAAGTTGCACAATGTTAAAATATTAAGCAGCAAATAGTTGATTGATAGCATAAACAGAAATCGCTTATCTTTATTGCCTCTATTAAAACAAATATCCGGATATCCTGACGAAAATTGAGAAGTGACTTTTTTAGATAAACCATTTGGAAGAGCATTGCACTATATTGCCTGTTATTATGCATGCGTGTTCATGTATCGACTCATCGTTTATTCTGTAAAATATATATTGTTTTTATTAAAACAAATAGTTAATTTAAATATAGTAGCCCAATGTAGGTTATCTTTTCTCGTTTTCGTAAATGCTAGAAATGAAAACAAATGAAATCGTTATCAGATCGAGTTTAAAGAAAGGGTGTTCATCATAATAATTACGTAGCATTTGAATTATTTCAAGCATTCCAAATAAAATTACCTGCATATGTCATTCCTTTGTCTTTTGCCAATGACAGCATGATATGACTAACCATCCCAAAAACAGGCGAAATAATGGCCACGAGGTAACTGGACATATATCGTAACAATACCTTTACAAAAATAAAGGTCACTCCTGATGTAGCAAGCATCTCTACAGCGAAGTATTTTCCAATTTCAATCGGAGGAAAACAAAAAGGTCTGTTCATGAGGTAATTAGATATCACCGCGAACATTCCTGTTGTTAAACAACTGCTTAGTGTCAATATAGAAATTAACAAATATATCATTGAGCGTTCCGTTCTACGTTTCATTAGAACACCCCACAGAATTTTTGGCTGTTTGTAAAACTGACGTAGTAAATATTTAAACAGGCTTCGCTTTGCTTCCACATTTTCAGCTTGTTTGTTATCTGTGATCTCCGTCGTAGTGCTATTGTGAGATTCTTTCAAAACGAACACAACATATACAATCGCTGTTAAATATATTGCCACCATCAAAATTTGTGGCGGAATAAATCCGTACTTTTGTATGAATGCTCCACCAGCATAAAAACTTGCGCAACGAGAAACAAGTCCCACTGATTCTAAGATTGCTAAAGAAATGTATTAGAAAATAGTTTATGGATAAACATTGTTCGGTTTCGCAAATAATTTGTCAATATTTGATTTTCCTCATGTGCTGTTCTCATGTAGAAAAAGCTTGTATCTATCTAAGGAGTTGGTATCTCAAAAAGTAAAGTCTGCGTTTTTCGTTTCAAAGAATAAGGCACGTGTTGGTTTCAATAAAGCCAGATACTTATCCGCTACATGTACTATACGGTTTATTCCCGCAGTCCAACAAGCAATTCAATCAATCTTCATTTGAAATTGGCAAGATATGGGATTTGCTATTGATGGTTTTTACTTGTATTTAGTTTTAAGAAGCAAAATGAATGGAGATTGTAAAGTGAAAAATCAGGCGAACATTCGAAAAGTATTTGAACCTTAACGTAAAAATACATACATGGTGTTGATTTTTCTGATACATACATGAATTAAAGATGAAATTCCTGTTAAACATACCTATCCTTATTGGCAATTGTTCCTTCGATGTTATGTCTCCTAAATACGCATATGTTATCATGACAATCCCATTATAGGCTCCACTAAGTCCATTTATAAATAATCCGACATAAAACATATATACAGGAAGCCCTAAGATCATCCCAAGCAACATCAAGCTTGACTCAAGTAAAGAACCAACGCAATTTATCAAGATTATCATACGACGGCCAATTCGATCTGAAAGTGTTCCATAGAATAAACAACTAACTACTGTAGCCAATGCCCAGCAGTAGTTCAATCCAATAGAAAAATGTGCCATCGATGTCTGTACCTATAACGAAAAAAAAATCTTTTCTGAATTGTTTCCGGAAGATAAGAGCCGCCAAGGAAAATGAACTAATCTGCATGTTACCTTTTCTTGTGCTGTTCTCTGAGTGGAATTAAGAATGGCCAATCCACACGATGAAGTATCATTCTTAAACTCATAAACAAGATTGAATTCTTTACTGTACTCATTATATACATATTGTTGAGTGAGTGGGCCTTGGATCATGGACGCAAACACGAACATCACAATAATTGGTTCTACCAAATATCGGACTGAAAATTCCATAGTCACCAACTAAAATATGCAAACCGATGACCCAATGAGATAATTTGTCGCAGAATTAATGTTAGTTTATTGTAGTACTGAAAAGCTACTGGCTCTTATTTTTTTATCGCCCCTGATAGAAACGCTTTTATACTGAAACGTGTCATTAGCAAGGTCTCAGTTTTTGATTGGTCATGGGAGTGGCATCGTGATCAACATAACTTCACACACTATCCATATCATGTTTCGTAAAATAACTTTATGAATCACGTTTTTCACAGTTTCAGATCCAACCGCTAATATAACCTTTCTACCACGAACATACAGACAGATTACATCGTAGGCATATTCAAGGTCAGTCGCAAAAAGTGATATTTCTTTTCAGTCTTAAGTATCGATTAGGTTACTTGCACGCTTTCCTTTTCTACACTCTCCTTTACAAATTTTGACTTAACTCTGGCTACGCCTCTGCACATGCTTATGCCATCCATCCTAAACAATTTCAAAAGTTTGATAACCTTTTTATGTATCGATGGGATGCTTGTTCTTCCGTCGTTATCCAAAATAGATAGCTCTTCTTTCGACTAGATCCTAGAATAATTAATGTAGACTTCCGTATGAAATAGAGTTGACCTCTTCAAATACTTTGTCACTTCAGAGAGATATGTTATTTGCATTCGTGGATCAATTTCCATTCTTTACTTTTGTTATCAATGTGATTGTTGATTGTTTTGTTGAGTGAAGTTTAATAAGATCGAGTTTTACCTCTGCCTTTGTTTGTTTGAGCTTCTTGTGTTTGTTTATAAGTTACGTTTGTATAATTACATTTCTGCGCTATTAATCGTAGAAAATTGTTTGGTTTGCACACTCTATCTATCTTCCTGTCTATCTGTGTAACAGTTTTTTGCTGTTTTCGGAAAGTCCATTCCGATTTCGAATTGTTTGTTTATTGCCCCTGCAGCGAGCGTAAACGAGCGAGGAGGCAAATAGTTTCAGGAGATAAGCGAATGTCAGTTTCCGATTTTGTTCTTCATCCTCATCCTCATCCTCATCTTCCCCCAACTGTTTGTGTTACTGTTACACGCTGGTATATTTTCCGTTTCAAAGCATGGTACTGTAAGTGAGAAACAGAATGTTTTTTCGCATCTTTCCCCTAATTTATTACTACTAGCCGCCAAGGCGGCGTCGCTCGCCGCCGATGTTCACATGCTCTGTATCACTGTATCAATAAACGTAAAATTTCCTTATAAACGGCTCGTACAACTTGTGTTCAACCAGAAGCAGATTCGAAGTCACAACCTCTGGTAAAACCGATCTTTTATCAGTGTAACAATACACTCAAAACGTAGAGAGAGAAAACTTCAACTTTTTATTAACTTTTGTTTTAAGAAAGTTACGCGCTCTAACATGGGTGCTATCAAACGTAAGGGGGAAATGGTTTCTCTTCTTAAAAAGTTCACACGGAGGAGAGAAAAAAGGCACGTGCTAAATGAATAAATAGAATAAAAAAACGTTCGATCAGAACGCTTAACAATTAAAAGAAGAAATTGATTTATTAAAAGAAAAGCAAAAAAAAAAAGCATTTTGTTTTGATATGATACTCTTTTTTTACCTTTCGGTTTTTAAACATTTTGATTGCTCAAAAAAAAAGTTCACCCGTCTCAGACAGTCAGGCAAGAGTTAGTGGCAAACCGAACATATGCTGCCACGTTCTGCCACTGCTGCTTTTTGTCCAAAATGTTTAATCAGTTAGTTTCTTTGTATTTAGTTGATGTACTATTTTCAAAGCCAAGTCAACGTGGAATATAAAACTAACAATAATGATAAAAACAAAACGTTATTCCTATTAGTTCATCAGCCAAAAAAGTCACGTTCGATTGGGGTTGCAATGTATTTGCTTCGAACTCACGTCGCACACAAAAAAAGAAATAATTTCGCTCACAACTTAATCTACCATTTTGCGTGACAGACAAACAGACAGACAGACAGAGAATCGGCTATTAATATATAGATATTATACGGTGTTTTTTAGTTCGTTTGCTAAAACTACTTGGACATTTTTCATATTACTTTTGTGTTGTTTTCATGGAGGTAACGACAAGGATTTTGAAGCACAGCTTGAAATCTGAAATTGTACCAGCCATGCATTTCATTTTTGTATAATGATGTTTTAGGGGCTGTTCATATGGAGGTGAGCTGGCCCGGTTAACCGGGCTGGCTCACTTGAATGAGATGAATTTCACCCAGCGTTCATATGGCTTTTTTTCATCCCACTTAACCGGGCTGGAGAATGTTTTTTAAACGTAAACAATAATTCGAATTTCGACGCGTGCGCACTTGTCTAAAATCTATCCCACTAAGCCGGGCTGGTCTGTTCATATGAACAAATTTCATCTCACCTAGGTGAGATCCCGGTCAAATGAAATGAGATCTCACTTAAGTGAGCCAGCCCGCTTTTCATATGAACACAATTTATTTTTATAAAGATTTCTTAATAACAGTGAGATCTCTGCTAAGTGAGCTAGCCCGGCTAACCGGGCCAGCTCACCTCCATATGAACAGCCCCTTAGCTGTTTTAAATCTTTGCTATTTTTTATTTTGAATCAAAGCTTGAAACGCTTGAAGTGATTTCTGCTAATGGATTTTTCGCTTTAATTTTTTTTTCGAAAAGTTTGTTTTTTTCTTTTGGCTCTTACAAAATTTCTTTAACAAATCTTATTTTGATTATAAAATACATATTCATGGTTGCAGTTCACGCATTTCTTTTGTTTGTAGCAATACTTTCTGATATTACTTGTTAAGCCTTGTTTACACCTTTTAAAAGGTAATGAGCATCAATGTGACTAAGGCCTAAAGAGGTAACAAAAAGTAACAAAGTTTTATACAGACTTTCAGCTGCGTAAGTAGATCTATTTGGTTTGCATGTTCCAAGTTACTCAATCATTAAACAATTCGTTGTATTTATCAAACGTAAATATTTATATTGTACTTAATATTTGAGTTTCGATACGCTCTTTCTTCACTGCATACAGACACTTTGATCACGATTTGTATTTGCAATACCGTAATGCTTCGATTAAACGCCCCCTTCTTTTAAACGCCCCCCTCGAATAGATGCCCCCCCCCTTTTCAGGAGATTTTTAAACAAACGCCCCCCTCTATTAGACGCCCCCTCGAATAGACGCCCCTCTCTAGTTTATTAGAGACACACTAATTAAGGCATGTAGAACTACTACATTGCATTGTTTTAGCTTCAATGTTTTCATTTTGTATAAAAATATGGAAATTTGCGATAGACGCCTTTCTTTTTAAATTTTAAACTAACAGTTGGAAATTTTGTCTTTCTTTTCAAAAGTTCCTTTTGCAGGAACAACAAGTCCGATTTCCCGTTGACGTTTGCCAGTTATTACTGCTTTTATCTTGTTCTCGAGATCTTGATTAATAAAATGGAAGCATAAACTTGAAATTTCTATGGGGATGTGTCCAACGAGAAGATTTTTTTTGTACATGCCAACAGCATATTTATCATACTCTCTTGCTTCCTCTCGCTTATCTGGAGCAGCTTCAAGTATTTCTCCAATCGTAGCATCCCACACTTCTTTGTAGACATGATTACACAATTTATATTTACGAAAAAGAAGAGTTTCAGAAAATTCAATAGACGCCCCCCTCTTTTAAACGCCCCCTCGAATAGACGCCCCCTAAAAATTCAAAAAATTTAATAAACGCCCCGGGCGTCTAATCGAAGCATTACGGATGTTTATACTGATGTTAACGCAGAACAAGTATTTTACTGCATCTTTTTCTGGACTCTTCATCCATCATGAAGCCGAATTAAATTAAACAAGACTTCAAACTAATTAAATTTGACATTTAGTGTGAACTCATCATCAATGCCGAACTTCTGTCTACTTTAAATAGAATTAAGTTAGACAAGGCAGAAAGTAGGCGTTTAAAGTTACCCTAAAGCGAACATGTTTGACTGATCATATTCGTATTAAATTTTGTTAAGTTGATTTGTTCTGTTTGATCTGTTTTTCTAAACTATGCGTGCAACATTAATTTTGAATAAGAAACCTTTATCGTCTGAATTTTGTGGTTTTATTTATTTTCCTCTTGTTATTGACTTAAGGTTTCAGACAGGGCACGATTTAACTGAGACATACATATTTACACAAGTATTTCATGTCTTTCCGATATAACATCGATAAACATTTAGGACAAACAATGGATTTGCGTTTACCAAATTTTATGCAATCATCAAAGAACAAGGCTTTTATCTTAAATATACATTGACGTTGGGGTCATTGATGCTTAAAGGGGAATTACACTCAAAAAATCAAAACTGATTTTTTTGTACCATTTGGAAGAATTTTAAAAATGATGAAAATCAGTTTTTGAATTTTCAAAAAATCATTTTTCGATCCCGAGATATTGTCATTTAAAATTTTTGCTCAAAACTTGATTTCCATGGCAACGTGACAATGTTCAAAACGAAATTACTGACATATAAATATGTAAATAACTGAAGAAATACTAGTGATACACTACTACAGGGCCGCCAGATAACAATTTAAAGGGAGGGGGCCAAAATTGCGAAAAAAGGACCTTAATATATTTTGCTTAGCTAGAGCTTAGAACTCTTTCTCGGGGCATGTAGATTCCAGATTGGTTATAGCTGGCAATTTGCTATTTGTGAATGTACCCACAGTAGCATTAGTTTTTCTTAGTTGTGTTATTAACATCTTTGAAATGTATGTCATCAAAATGAAGACTTTCATGCAGGGACGGCGGCAAATTTGAACCTGGTGAGCCTGAGAATCTGGTTTGTCGAAGGAGGATCCACCATGGGTTGGGTCTGATGCGCAAGAAAATTTTGAAATTACATCTTCCAGATTGGCTTAGAAAGCACTTTCAGGACTATAATTCGACTTCAAAGATCAAAGTGTTTCAAATTTATAACACTGAGAGGCACATAAATAAGATTTCCTTTAAAACGTCAATATCTAACAATAAGGTAGTATAAGTCATACAAATTGATACACCAAGAAATGTCAAATATCATAGCTAAGAATCAGCACCTTTTTTCAAGAGAATCGTATGCAATCATCTTGTGTGTATAAAATACAAAAGGAAATATAAAAGAATTTAGTCTCACAAATGATAATAACTGACATAGAGAAACTGAAATGTGTGCTAGATTTTTGTATGTGTAGTGGCAAACACCTATAGGTATCAAATTACTAAAAATAATTGTTTCCATAGTTGCCCTGGGTTTGTTTCCAGGTCTTTTCTGTTTTTTGCTGACAAACCTATGGAGATCTGCTCAGTTAAGGGAAAAGAAATTTTATAAAATGGAACAGTTTTTACTGGACGTAAGTTAAAGCGAAATACGCCATAGTAACAGTGTTGGATGCTGATAGCTTTGTCAGCAAAAAACAATAGAGACCTGGAACCGAGACGGAGTAGCAATGGCAATAAATTTCTTTGATATTTTCACAACAGCAGTTATTTACCACTAAGCAATATCTTCTTGAACGTTGTGATGTTACGTTGTCATGGAGATCATGTTTCGGAAAAAAACTTTAAACGGCAATATCTCAGGAACGAAAAATGATTTTTTGAAAATTCAAAAACTGACTTTTAGCATTTTTTTAAAACTGTTTCAAATAGTGCACAAAAATGAACTTGTGATTTTTTTAGTTTAGTGCCCCTTTAAGAGTAAAAAGAAATCATCTAAATTTGTGTAAGTTTTCCTATAAAAAAACTCCTATCCGGTATATAAAGTCCGTCTTGAAAATTTTGCGTTGCGATCTGTTCGAAATAAAAACCATGTAGCAAGCATATATTTTACTAATGGACAAGTTTGTTAAAAAACCACAGAGTGCATTTCTGTAGAAATATACGGTTGAGGATCTTTACCCATCACCAAAAGTCGAAAATAATTTATTCAAAACTTTGCCGTAATTAATTCGACATAAGGTAATTTATGCGACATATCATGTGTTATATATTCGGCATGTTCTTCCCTTATTTCTATGATAGCAAGGAATAGTGAAGAAAGAAGTGGAAAAGTTTGACGAAATTTTTTAACCTCAATTTTTTATAATTTTATGACAATATTTTCAAAAGATTACGTTTGAAAGCCATGCAGGGATTAAAAATGTAAACATAAATCGATAGATATTGAAATTTTTTGTTCGTGCCGGTCTGGACACCATCTGACAAGTGGGTGTATGGAAGGTAAATATATTTTTCGAGGCTTGTTTGTATGTCCTAGCAGATCATAATGAAACTCAACTTTCTTTTTACTATTTCAGAGGAATGGCTCAATGTTCCCTATGCAAGGAGTGGTACCATAGAATGTGTGAAAGGATTGCTGATGCTGTATTTGAAAACGAAGACATAATTTGGAAGTGCAGTAGCTGTCTATAGAAATACATTGTTTTCAAAAAGCTTTACTGACATTTTCCATCTGCCCCTTTGTCTTAGTTATCCTCTTTCCAATATATCATCTATCAAAATTAAGTTTTTATTCGAATGAAATGAAGAAAAGGCCTTACAACGGAACTATAACGTAAATGTGTGTTTGTGTATCTCCCAATTTTTATGAAAAGTGTAATAAAAACGAGCCACCACGTGATCAAATGCTCACTGTACTAAAAAAGGTTTTATTTTATGATGAAATAGCCATCAAACGAGAGACATTAAAAACAACACAAAAGTTAGTAGTTATGATTATAAAAAGTGATAATTATATGTCCTCTTAACACCTGTTCCTGTTCCTAGTATTGATGAAAAAGATCAAAAGCAACGATGTTCACGTGCTAAGGTCATGACGAATAATTTAGAGATTATAATTGCACTCCTTATTAAATCGACACTCCTTTGCGGTGGTCTTTTTAGTTTCGACTTTTGGTGATGGGTAAAGATCCTCAACCGAAATATACACATTGTTTCAATAAAAATGCTCTTCCACTGCAGTGACTTTATGACGATTTTGTCCACTAGTTCATAACGTGAACAGGAGGTCTCTTGAAACGATCGATGTTGAGGTTGCTAAGGTTAAGTAGTTGGTAAAGAATTTGAAAGTCCCATCACTATCAGCAATGGCGCGACATATGCTTGATTTATGATGTGAAATTTATATTTTGTTGTCGCGACAAAATATCGTACTTTTTGACACGAAACGAAACGAAAAATAGAAATGATGTGATTGGGAGAATCAAGTAAATGTCAAACAAATAGGATATAAAATATAAGTTCACAACAAAAAATTTTGAACAAAGTTCACTCCAAATTCCTAGAGGCCATTTAAAGCTTTCCAGTAAACAAACGTGAAATGCAGGACAAACTCATAGTTATTAGGTAAATTCATTGCTTTAAGTGTAGTTCATTCGGTCGAACTTTTTCCTTGTCTAATGACTTGTATTTATGAAAACTCTTTCATTCTTAAGTAAAAATATTGACAATGTCTAATTGCAAGTCAAATGATTTACATTAGACAAGGCAAAAGTTCGACCGTACAAACTAACCTCTTTAGTTACTTTAGTTATGCAATTGAACAGTAATAATTATGATGTAGTGCGAGAATATATCGCAAGACGAAGATCCTCATTGGTAACTACTAATGGCGAAGTGAATATTGAAAGTTTTCAAACAATTGAATTATTCAGAAAATTAAGGACAAATTAGTGCCAAGTATCACTTTCATGGTCCAAAAATTATGAAAAGCGAACAGCAAATTAAAACTCAACACTCGAGTTGGTATGTGTTCAAATTTTCAAACAAAATGGAAACACTTTGATAATTTGATAAATTTGATAACTAAGTGAAAACTTCCTTTTTTACAAGGTTATGAAAAACGAACGACAAATTCAAAGTCACTACAGTTCAGTTGATGTGTTGACAGCTTTTTGAAAAGATTGGTGCACGTGAAAAATGTGGTCATAATTAAGTTCCCTTTCTTGACCGATCATTAAAAACGAATGGCAAATCTTAATCAACATAGTCAAATAAATGTACATAAATTGTTTAGAGGCTTAATCCAAAATTTTCTGTTGGGTATTTAGAATTAATTGATTATCCCTGTGATTGTTTCTTCTTGAGTTTTGAGTTTATTTCTTGGAAACACGACACGACGACGAAGATTATTTCAAACACCTGCACATGGCGCAATTGGAAAAGAATACAGTAAATACTCCAATACACGCTTATTCTTTATTCAATTTCCGCGCTTTTAAGCGTAGGAAATTGTTTGGTTTACACATTCTATCTATCTATCTATCTATCTATCTATCTGTGTAACAGTTTTTTGCCGTTTTCGGAAAGTCCGTTCGGATTTCGAATTGTTTGTTTATTCAGAATAGTTAATGAAAGACCCAAAACTCTATGCAAAATGTAATACTAAAAGGCCACTTTCAATATTAATTCATAAAATGTTAACTTTTTAATACTTTTGGAATACTTTTAGAAGTTATTTTAGCCGTTTTATGTTGAAAACTTCCCAGTTTAATTATCCTTTAAAATTTCCTTAAAAAGTCAGTAAAATATGCACACCGAGCACGTGAAACGTTCTCGAACCGATTTAGTTTATGTTATGAGGAAGTTGTATAATAGATTATTTAGAAGAAACTTTGAAGAAGAATTTTAAGACTTTATCTACTATTGCAATCGAAATATAATCATGAGAACGTTCCTTGGAGGAAATATTGATATTCAGCTGACTCTGGAAAAAAATTCTTGAAAAAGAAGGTGAATGTTTGATAGTAAACTAAACTTTGCTGTGAAAAAAACTTTAAAATCACAGCAGAAATGTATGTAGTATCAAAATTACTGGTGAATACGTCATACGTCCTATCAATAAATGCATGAAATAACTTCATTTCATTTAATAAATATTACACCGAAAGTTGAAGATATTGAAAAAAAACAAAAACAAATGACATTGTCATAGCTGCACAAATCACTTGTGTGTTGTGAATGAATTGATCCAAACATACATACTACAAGTATAAACATGTGCAAGATATTGGTGAACGATATGTTTTTTTTGGCTCTGAAACATCATAGTGAATTGAAAAGCAGTAATAAATTAAAGAAGGGATTAGCTAATTTGGGGAATTCCAGACTGTATCAAATTATTCATCACTGTACAATGGTCGGTCAATTTATCACTGTGTGGAACCAATTAGCTTTAAATTCACATTAAAAGGTTTTAAGATTACATTGTTCAAAATAATCCTGCAAACCGTTCAATGGAGGTACAATGATTTAGTTTGGATATATATATGTCAGGAAAACAAACTTTGGATGATGATTCAAATCCAACCAATTATATACATACAATGAGATCACTAAAGCCTTGTGAAAATTTGGAGTGTAATATGTTCTAGGACACAATACGGGGATTTTTTTTGCGTGGATTAAGTTTTGCGACTTTTGCGAATTTTAGTCAAATTCACAAAAATAAATTGACGCAAAACGTCAGAAATGAACGATTCGTGAAAATAAATGCATGCAAAATTTCATGATTTTATTTGCTCATTTTTTGGCTCTGTGTACCTACAGAACTAACTTGTTGTTCGTATATAAAAATTCGTAACTAAAACTTTCATCACTGCTAATTTCAGACATGTTTCTTTTTCTCGTATAACATACGCTACATTTATTTTGAACTTTTGTACATCATTATAAATTCTCGGCTCCAGATCCCAAACTTTTCAGCGATCTTGAAAAGAAACGGCTTTATGCAGAAATATAAAGAGCTCATTCATGTAGAATAAAAGTTCTTTCGCTTATAAAATTATGATTTTATAAGTTATATTTACAGAAGGTTAAGTAGAAAAAGATTTTTGAAAAATTAAATTTTCAAGTTTAGTTCTCCTTTTAGGTATATTATAAAGTACACGCATTGCACTTTGTGCCCATTCGCAAATATAAATCCAAACATTTTCCTTTAGAAGCTCCGACTCAAAAAGTTAATCCACGCAAAACACTCTCAAACCTTGGCTCGCAAAAGTTAGTCCACGCAAAAAAATCCCTTTAAGGTATATCATGTTTGAAAAGAACATTTTCATACAGATCCTAACAAAGTTTCATTGTGTCATTTGTCTTTTCGTGCACATTGGTGTTATTTATAAACTCTATGGAAGTGGTAATATGGAGACAGTGGTGGATCTAGAGTGTAGTTGCAACTTGTGGAGAAGCGCATTGACATAATTTGTGACTTCAGTTCATATTATCAATGGGATTATTTGAACCTTTTTCTTTTATGTTTGAATTGCTAACACTCTCCTACACAAGTTGCGGCTTACCTCTGGATCCGTGACTGGTTGGTTTAGTAGAAATAGATTTTCATATTGTATGTTATGTTGATTTAAGTTATGTATAAGCAATGTAATTTTTATCTTCTTGTAATCCTGTTAAATGTCATGGATTAAAATCTTTGAAATCCCCAAGTTTCTCCTGCTCTTATTAATGCAGTTATGAACAATTTCTTGTAATGTTTACTTAAATATATCACCAAATTCACATTTCTGGCAAAATTTGGAAGGTGTGCACGAAGAACAATTGTAAGGTCCTGATATCAAAGTCGGCAGTTACTTGCAGATCATAAATAGCCGAGGTCTTCAGTTTTTAAACGAGTTTGCTTGTATAACTTTAATAGTTTAATAGTGTTGTGAAAGTCTTCAATCCCATGCAGCCTTTTTTTCAAATGATTTTGGTTCACTTCTATCGTATATCATTTTATTTTCCATGTGAACCGTAACTCGTATTTTGGGAATTGTGATAGACCTGTTCTCACATAAGCAGCAAGAAAAGATTGGATAGTCATTCAGATATCTTGAAAGTTAGCCTAAAGCAATTTCCTCCAGGCCTAATGCGGAAATTGTTCAAGCCACTAGGCTTCTAGTTCATTTTCATTATTCTTTCAAATTTTTTTATCATGAAAAAGTGCTTTTTAAGCTTGACACAGCGCAAAAAGAATTTTCGAAATATCTCATAACCTTCAAATTTGCCAAGCATTTATAAAACCTGTGCAAGTTCATTTGAAACGTACTTCAAATATCCGACCAAGCGCCCAGCATTTATTAAGCGCCCCCCTTTAGTAAGCGCCCAGGTAATTTTCACAAAGTTCAAAAAGCGCCCAGCACTTATTTAGCGCAACATCGAATAAGCGCCCCTCTTTTAAAGGGGGCCCTAAATCGAAAACTGTCTTGCGAAACTGAGCGCTTATTTAAATTTTTACTTTCTTATATCGGGAATAAAAAGATGCGTAGTTTATGTTGTGAGCATCTATTCTATAAAATTTTCTGTAAAGTCCTTTTTTTTCTCTGGTTCAAAACGCGAGAGCAAATCTTTTGCATGAAGAGTATAAAAGTCAGTGTTCTATTGCTTCAAGTACAAATGATTTGATGAATGAGGAATTCAAGATCAAAATAGTTTATTACCGTAAATATCCAAACAAGCGCCCAGTTTTGTCAATGCCTGGATCTGCATGTCACAAAATTGGAGTTCAAGTGGCCGAGTAGTTGAAACCGGTTAAAGAATGCATCATAAACACGTCAACAAAAAGCATCACAGAAAACATCAAAAAAGTACGACTAGATTCAGATGGAGAACTAGTAAGTTTTGACGTGACGTCAAAAAGCGATCGAGGACTGTACTGAACTGCTATGTTCAGGGAGATACAAGAAACTACCAGTAAATAAAGAAACTTTCAGAAAGTTGACAGAATTATGTACATGCAATGTCTTGTTACTATCTTACGATCGTTATTACTCTCAAATTGACGGCTTAGCTATGGTTTGACTTCCAGCACCAATGATTGCGAATGGCTGTAGAAGAAGATGCCAAACTATATGCTCGATATATGGATGACATTTTACGAGATATCAAAAAAGCAGAAATTGAAACGAATCACACCCAAAGCAATGCATTGCACCCACTAAAATTTACTATATAGAGAGAAAGTGCCAATTTGCTACCATTTTTGGATATGAAAATCACTAGATCAATTGGAAGTTTAAGTTCAATTTGGTTAACCAAACCAACTGATACTGGCCTCACGATGAATTTCCATGCAGTTTCCCCTATCAAGTACAAAAAGTCAGTAAGTAGCTGGATTAGTCCACAGAATCTATAGAGCTTATAGCTCTTAGGAAAACCTCCACAAAAGTTTAACAAAAGCAAATGAAATATCAAATGAAATCCAGCTACTACTGACTTTTTGATCCGATCATTAAGAATGTGATTGAGAAAATCGTTGGAGAGAGAAAGCAGATTGACCAAGATAACGAGGAAGAGAAAAAAGAAGTGAAAACGATATTCGTTCAATATAGAGGTAGAAATACTGAGAAATTTGAACAGTCTTTAAAACACATAAAAGCACCTTGCAAAGTGATACATACGATTGGAAAATTGAAAACCATCCTTCCTTCATTAAAAGCACCTGTCGACAAGCCCCTTAAAAGTATGGTACTGTACCGGGTGAGTCAAAAAAAAGTATCGATGTTTCACAAAAAATATCTTTTGATTGAATAATAATGAAAGATAGTTATTTTTATTTTTGAATGGAGGAATCCTTTACCTATATTTTGGTGTATCACTTTTATAATTTAGTTGAGTAGAAAAAACGATATGGACGAAAAGTTGGAAGTGGTCCTTGTGAAAATCTTTGAAAAATGCACAAAAAAGCCGAGCAAAATTCCTGCGTGATTGTAACAACGTCAACCAGAGGTGGATTTAGGCTGGTGTACTGGTGTACTTACACCAGTGAAATTCGGTCATCATTATTTAGTTGTGGAGCATTGAACCTGAAGTAGAGAATTATTATTCCTTCAAAATTAATACAGTTTTCAGTCTGACACTTTCTTTTTTCCTTCTTAACTAAGATTTTTTTCGACTTGCACCGGCGGCTGCGATATTTTCGCCGACGGAATTTATTTCGGACGAGGATTTTATTTTTGAATTATTTGGCTTGCATAACAAGTATGAAACGGGGTGCCGCTTCGGAAAATACACGTCCAGAAAGTCGGTTGCCGGCATTGCATTTTACACCACTCGAGTGGCGTAAAGATGCGGAGTTCTTTGGGAAGTTTTGAGATGTGTCTGACTGGTGTAAGCTCGACTGGTGTAAATGAACAAATGTACGGCATGACGATCAAGATAATTATATACCCTTTAGCGAAAGCGAACTAAAAACCCAGTATGGCAGCGTGACAAAGCTGGAAGGAGAGAATCCAAAACTGGAGACTGGTTGTTCAATGGACATCTTGCATTATATTTCTTGCTTTGGGAAGTTTAATTCAAGAACATGTATGTACAAAATTTATATAGGTATGATGAAACTCATATCATTTTTATGTATACTTCCAAGTTTTTTTTACATACAGTAGTAGTCTTTTGTCTTTTCACGTTTATGCTGAAAGATAACATATGTATGCAGAACCTTAAAATGGTATTGTGACATATTTCAAAATGATTGACCGCCTGAGGCTGGTCAGTCCCGTTGGCCCTGCGCGAGATGTTAGTTGCACTGCGTATATCGTACGTAGCTCAGCTGTCCTGAATTTTCACTGACAAATGAAACATGCTTATAAAATGACGGAGATAACATTTCATCTACATGTTTCTATGACTATAATATCTTTTTATTGCACGAATTGTTTAAAATCTAAAACGTGCACGTCATGAACTTGGTCAGCTCATGGTCTTCTTTTGACTTTGGTAAGCTGTTCGTCAGTTTACGAGATTGAAAATTGAAGCCAGTGCAATGACCAAAAGCAACCGAAAGTAAGTTAAACTTTTTAATGTCTATTTGTAAGCATAAAGAACATGAAAGCTCAAAATGGGAATGAAAACTTGATGAATATCTGATTTTTAAGCAGTGTTTGGGAAATCTTCTGCTTTGTTTTTTGAACGATGCCTACTCAAAGTAAGACACGTGTAGGTTTTATTAAACGTTTTTACATACGCCCCATATTGGTTATTGCATAATCTCTAGCATCAGAATAAATTTCTATTTTGGGAAGTCTGTAGGGAATGTATTCTCATTTATTGAACAATGCTAAATTATCATGACAAATGATCATTTCTTTAATAGCATTTCTTTCAAATTTACTAAAAATCTAAAAATCCCATCATATTTGTGCATCAATAATTTTATACAAGTTTTTAGTTTCGAATTGAATTAATTCTTTTGCAACAAATTTAGTAGAAACTATTTTACCGTGTTTGTTTCGTAGAAGCCTGCGACACTCATCCTAATACACAGAAATGCAAATTGCGTCTTCACTTACTTCACCAGACAGCGTATTACTTTAGTGAAAATAAACAGGGCAGAGGTTAAACTAATTGGTAAAACAGTGAAAACAAATGCTTCATTTTTCCATGTAATTCCCATGAAAATTCTAAATAAGTTTGATGTTCCTCAAACATTTCGGTGCGGTGATCATCTTGATTTAAATGAAACTAAAACTTGAAGCTACTCCTTTCCAAATTTTCCTCCAGGACCCTCCAGTCGTCAAATTCAATTTATCCTTGTACACATGTTTATTTACATGCCTCCAATTCAAAATAGGGCGTTTTTATCATTAGTTCGAGGGTTGACAACGTGAACTCTTGAACTCTTCTACTCTTCCACTCTCAAGAAGTTCTTTTAATGCAGTAGAACCCTTTCAATTATCACTGATCTGTTATTTTGAAACGTGCTTTTTGCTGTGTTGAGATGAATGGAATTTTATTCGGTAGCAGCGAAGCGAATACCGTATTAAAACATCCTTGGACTACTCCTCCTCCTCCTCCTCCTCCTACTACTACTACTGGCCGAAATGGCAGTTTAGCCTGTGTAGTCTACGAATGTTGCTTCCAAAACTGCGTAAATTGCAACTAAAGAACGAAGGCTAATAATTTTTACAACTATCAAAACATTCTTTATATATAAGTTATTTTAGTACTTTACCATAGATTCGCCATTAAATAAACATTACACCTATTGAAAACACGGTCGAAAACTTTCGCCAATGTCCGCTCTTTCCACAGCTGAAGCAAGTTCCTGGTTTGAAGGTGGCTTTATTGATGTGAATAACTCGTCTGAAGTCGGGCTCGGCATCCCGAAACTGGATCAAAAACCGGCTTTAGAGATCGTCGATAATGCGTTGGAAACTGATTTTCTGACACGCCTAAACAAGCTTTGCTTGTTCTTTAAACCACGAGTTTCAGATGATATAATCTTTCGTTCGTCAGCAAAGTCACTTCACTTATCATCAGAGATGAGTTCCTCGACG
This sequence comes from Turritopsis dohrnii, assembly GCA_027922465.2. Taxonomy (NCBI): domain Eukaryota; kingdom Metazoa; phylum Cnidaria; class Hydrozoa; order Anthoathecata; family Oceaniidae; genus Turritopsis; species Turritopsis dohrnii. The sequence continues at coordinate 356,146 of BQMF02000348.1, read as the reverse complement.
GTATGCCATCCTGCGATCGATCTGTCATCAATTTTGATTAATTTTTTCTTTTCACAAATATTTGTAGATGTTTCTTGTAAAAGGTTTCGTTGATTTACGATTCGAACCTTGCTTCATAAGATTGCCCAGCGCCTCCAAGTTATATAAGACAGACTTATTAAATTCATGCTGTTTTTCGTTCCCTTGAAAAACTTAAAACAAAAAAAGTTTTGATTTGATCATTTTTATCGCAAAAGAAAATTTGAAAATAATTTCCGATATCAGCTATAATTATTTAATAATACATTCGAACGGTCACACCAGTGTGCTTCACATCGCACTGACCTAGTATAAAATAAGTTAAATGGTTTTGTATTATTCTTACAGGGGCGGACGCAGAAATATTTTGTAGGTACAGCTCAACTGTTCGGATTCCAATAAGTATTCCGATTCCCGATTTTAATTCGGGACAACCCGATTTCCGGAAAAATGCCGTCCGAAAATGTGCGATCATTTTAACAGACGAGTTCTGTCGCAGTTAGTCACGGTGAACTCCAGACACCAAAATTACCTTTCACTAAGCATTGCAACCACAGAGTCATAAGGATAGAAGCCAAAATTTAAAACTTTATTTGATATTAGCACAACAAAAGTAAATACAACATAATATAAAATGTCAACGACTTTTATGTACAAAGTCATAAAACTAGTATTCTATATCCAATAAAACATGTTCCTTCTGTTGTACGAAAAACCTCCTACATTGCTCACTTTCAAGAAAGTTCCAGTTCCAGACTTGATTAAATTAATTTGCTGTTTGTTGCTGCAGCAGTAGGTGCTGATACTGTTAATGTTTCTAAAAAGACAGACAATGAACAATTCAAAATTAAGATATGTTACATTATAGTAAACTAGTATGATATATAGTAACCATTAACCATTCAATTAACTGATTTTTCAATCTCTAAATAAAATACAGATCATGAAATCTTACTTAATTTCCATGGTTAACAGGGTACACCATGTGAAAGTAAGATATTGGATTTTGAATCCCAAAAGGAGAAATGCAAATGCAAGTAAATGCAAATCAATCATATCATTTTTGGATATAAAACAAAATCATATGCAAAGTCTAGTCAATACTCAAACCAGCAATCAGAAGTATTTCCATCTATTGTTGTACATTATATAGTCCAAACATACTAAAGCAAAACTGTAAACACAACAAAATGCTTCCTATTTCAAACTATAATGGAGATGACCATAAACAGGACAGCTGAAGCCATGCGACATGTTCAGTGTACATTTCTCATGACGTTTATCAAAACTTATTAACTTTCCTACCAAAAAGCACACAAAACAAACAGTTTATAACATTTATGCAGTTTCTCTTTTTTCTTATCACTTGATCTTCTGGGTATTTGTTGGCAATTTTCATTTCTTTTTATCTTAACTGTTTTATGTCTTTTTATTGTAAATACAAGCAATTATTGAGCTGTATATATGTAAGATTTCAATTTGAATATTTTTTAACCTGAACAAGCATCTAGCCTTTTCAACAGAAATAACCGTCCATATGTTTTAGGAAAACACAGGATTTCTATAAAGAAGCAGACTTTTACAAAGAAAACCAAGAACCAATAGAACATAGCGATTTTGGGGAAAATGCTTGATGTCTCCTCAAAACAAAACATGGATTGTGAGATTGGAGGGTAACTCCTTCAGGTTACAAGACTACATTAACTGATCAAGCGTTGATTTAATTTTGCACTGATTTAAATGACGATTATTGTGAATGGATAGGAAGACTAATGATTGATGAAAGTCCCAACAAACATAAGAAATAACACAAAATTGTTTTCCTAACAATTTCAGTTTGCTTCCACGATAACTAAAATAAACCTATCAGTTACATCTGAAACATCAGAGGATACACAGAAATGCAGCAAGGAAATGTTTCCTTTAAATATTTATCCTTGATCTTTAGCAAATGCTTTTAACAACAAATGGCGATCACTGTAAAATGCAGAGTTGAGCTGTGAAGTATTAATGATGTAAGAGCTCCTAACAAATTCACTGAGGAATTATTTCCAAACAAAGCTAGCAAAACATATAGCTATACAAACAGTCATCACACCAAAAGATCTCAAGATAATGTAATAATTTTTAAAAATCCAAGTTAACGTAATGTATATGTTACGGGGAATATGATAAATTGGGAATTACGCATATTCCCCGGTTGTTATGCATAATAACGAAAAATAGGTTTCTTTTTGGGCAAATTTGCATAATAACCGGTCATTTTCTATAATTCCAATTAAAGTTGGTATGTGTAACAAATATCATGAGGTTCGTTACTTTCACCGGTTATTTTACATAAGAACCATTCGTTTTTGGGGAATGTTATTTATCAAGCTGTTATTCTTTTGTATAAGGTGAAAATATTCTAAGGGGTCATTATATTCTACTACAGAACTCAACATGGAATGAAAAAGGAACCGAAAGATTACGGTACGATGTTGTTCAAGTTGGAAACGTCGAGAAGCTGATATATCCTGTAGCTGAGCGTAGCACCAAAACATCACAGCAGAATGTATAATGATTGATCTGAACTTATGCATTCCATGTCTAAAAAAGTTGAAAATTCCGAAAAAGGTTTGTTTATCAAGCGAATGGTTTTCAGTGAGATGAATTCCCAAGCACAAGTTGATTTGATAGATATGCAGAGTCAGACGGATGGAGAAAACAAATGGATCTTTGTATGTCAAGACTATCTAACAAAATTTGTGCAACTTCGACCAGTTACGTCTAAACGTGCACCTGAAATGGCTTACCAATTACTGGATGTATTCAGTATACTCGGTGCTCCAAATATCCTACAGAATGATAATGGAAGAGAGTTTGTTAACTCGATAATCGAAGAACTTAAAGGGTTTAAAAACAGTGCACGGGAAATCAAGGCATAACCAGAGTAGCTTAATAAACGACGTAAAACAAAGAAACAGTACGTCTCCTTTCCTTTCACTTCTATTTTAGCATAATTCCCAACCCAGTCCGAAGATCTTACATATTCCCCAAAACAACCTAGAAACAAGATGCCTTAACAGGCAAAAGGATTTCTGCAAAATACGCTGAAGTATGAAAAATAAAAGACCATATGACATACTTGAAATTTGAAAAAGGTTACATGATTTGCAAAATAAAACATTACATTTCTAATGTACTCTCCAGGACATTTATCAAAAGATAATTGGAACTATGTCAGCCTTATAATGTATACACAGCCAATAAACTGGATTACATCTGAATGAAATAAAATATTCTTTATTTTGTTAGTACGAAATAATATTAAGGATATATTGACTCATAAACTCTCAAAGTTCTGTATTTGATACTTAATGTTATATAATGTGTTAATTTTCCTAGTAGCACAAAAAAGCAAGCAAATTTTGGTCATGCAAATCACATCCACATACACCAAAATCAACATATAACCGAAATCAGAAATTTCTGTTTTAGTTTGATTAGCAATACGGCATGCATTTACAAATGTTCTTGATCTAAGTTAACATTCGTATCCTGTTTATAAAAATTCTTTAAGAAATTTGAAAAATCGGTTGAATGATTTTTAAAACATAACATTGCATTTCTGATTTCGTATGCACCTCAGGACATTGCAAAAGCGCAATTGACACTATATGAAACAATAATGTATGTATACAACGCCGATAAACTTAATTGATCTGAATGACATAAAACATCCTTTATTTTGGGGGTGAGAAATGATATATATTAAGCTTATATTGATCCTTTCAGATATCACAGTGATTACGTATGTAAATCATATTTTTTAAACACTACTGCAAATGTTCTTAATTACGAACAAAATTCTCAAGATTGCAAACAAAAAAAGTAAACAAATAATTTTGATCATTAAAAGTATATACTTATATATGCTGAAAGGACAGTTTTGTATTGTTACATGATGTGCAGTGTTTTGAATTTACAGAGAGTTGGAAGAAGTTTTAATTTGCTATTGTGATTAGGAAAGCCATTTGGGGCATTGACAGTATAACTTAAAAATTGATCAAACATTGACACATTAAAAACATTAAAACATTAACATCAAACATTAAAAGTATGTAAGTGGTGCAGAGTAGACACACATTTTTGATGTTGGAGCTGAAGAGCTGAGCTTCAGTATCCAAAGCTTAAAAAGAGTAACAACCCATATACCAAAACAAACGAAGATGTTTGTGTTTTCACTTAAAAACAAAAAAATGTATACCTTTTTCACCCTTCTGTTTACAAAACGTTGAGAACTTCAGAATGATCACAATTCAAGATAATTCGAAGTTTCTTCTACAGATTTTCTTTTTACGGTAGCAGCGAAAGCTACTACTACTCCTACTACTACTACTACTCCGGCCGAAACGGCAGTTTTTAGCCTACGATTTAGAGTATGCGAGTCCCTACTAAAAACTCAATATACATTCTAATGAACGAACGCAGCCTTTTTGAATTTTCGAAGGTTTTCAATCACATACATTTAAAATACGTTTTCTTTGATATTTTATCACTTAATTGATGAAGGAATGGATATTAATCAAATAGGTCTACATAAAACTGGGACTTTTAGTTACTTTTATGGTACTGAATCAATGAACTTTGGCACTTGAAAATAGATATGTTAGACAGGCAGCTGATGACATGAAAACACTGGAAAACGTGCGGGCAATGTAAAAACGCTTTCAATCGGTCGAATAGACCCAACTTTAGATAAAAAAACTTACCGGACATAGAAATAACCTTTACCGGGTTTTTTATCCGCATTTTTTTAATCTATGACACGTCACATGGTTGAAAAAAAATTAACAGCGTCAAATTTTTTTTTTTTTTTCAAGTCATTCAAAAGATCTTTTAGTTCTGAACATCTTTTACAAGGACACTATATAATATATAAAAAGTCAATGATTAAAAGTTACAAAACCTTATTGCTTAAACTATAAATGATGACGTCATACCCAAACGTCATAAAATCAAGTTTTTTTTCTTATATAGGTGAGAATATTATTTTAAAAATGAAGCTCTTGATCAGACATAATTCACTTCAAATATGATCAAGTTGTCACGAACGGTGATAAATGGATTAAATATGTACACGGATTATATACACGAACAACTATAGAAAATATATGCAGCGTTTCCTCATCAATCATCGTCATAATCATCTACGTCATCTTTCGAGTCATCGTCGGATGAGTTGTCGTCTGAGGATTCGTCATCTGAAACATCAGGTTGATTCTCACAGCTATTGCAAGAACACATATCCGTACAGACGAGGCCGTGGGACTTGCAAATACAATTATTTGTTTGACATCCGGACTTCCGACATCCGCAGCTTACCAATTGTAAGACCTCTTCAGGTGCCGGTGGTAATGCAACTCCGCCGCGACAATTCTTTGCCAATCTGTACCGGCCACGTATGCCATTAGCCGAGGATTGTCAGACTTTTCCATTGCAGAAGATTTAATGCTTTCAGCTGCATTCTCAGTGGTGCACTTCGTCAGGGTCTCATAACCACCTTCCTGTTTTGACTTCTTACGGCGGCAGATGCAGCACTCGACGTCTGCCAGTACATTGCCTAAACGAAAAATAGAATACCAAGTCTAAAAAGGCTGAAAATCAAAAGTTTTCCGGACCCTCGGCCAAACCACCGTGACGAGAAAGCTAGAGGTAATGACAATCTGTTTTTGTTTACAGGAGAAAAGACTTACCATGTCGGTCTCTTTTTCGATCTGAAGTTCTTTTCGAGTTACAATCATTTCCTTCTTCTTCTTCTTCTTCTTCATCAACATCATCATCATCATCTCTATTTTCTTTCGCGATCCTGCTTAGCGTCCCGCTATGGGTGTACTGGTCGTAACATGCTTGGTGGAATTTCAGCGAGCTGATTACATAAAGATCCTCAAGCAGCTCCGTTATAGTGTCGTCGTTCCTCACTTTGCTGTAAAAAAAAAAAAAAAATTTTCAATTGTATTGTTTTTATATCTCATCCAAGCTAGGCTTGTCGAAGTAATTTGTTTGTGGATGATCGTTTTGAAAAATTGTTAATATGCAATTAGATTGTCGCAATTTGTTAAATTTAACATTAAATCTTTTATCTAACAAGGCACCCAGAAGGGAAAATACATGAAAATCTAATTTTGGTGTGGATCCAGGCTAGAGTCTTAGCTGATACAACTTTGTCCAAAAATTGTATATAAAACGAGAAAATATCGAAAATATTTGAAAATAGTATTCTTCAACACTCTTATAAAATTACAATATATATATTAGCTGACTATTGAGTATGCAAAATAAAGAGCAAAAAAATAACAAAACAGCAGTAATACTACTTGATGGCTGAATCCCTTTTATGCAAAATAAAAACAAACATTAAAAAACATACCTTGCATCTTTAACTCTCTTCAAAGACTTTTCTGTAGAAAAACCTCGAAGCTTACTGAGCTGATCAGAGCAGTGAATAATACACTCTTCTTTCTTTTTCTTTTTCACAGGAGAGTGAGAAATGCGACGAGAAGACATTTTGTTCCATCTCGCTTTAAGTTTTTTTTTCACGTGGTGATGTTTTTCCCGGATTTTTTTTTTCAAATGTAAACAAATAATGTCAAATGGGGGTCAAAATTTTAACTTTTATTATGTTTAATTTTTTTTAACCACGTGGTGATGTTTTTCCCGGATTTTTTTTTTCAAATGTAAACAAATATATGTCAAATGGGGGTCAAAATTTTAACTTTTATTATGTTTAATTTTTTTTAACCAATTTAAGATTTTTAAAACCTAAATTTATCTTATGAAATCATTAACAATAAATAATTTTCAGTACACTCTTTTTTTTACTGACATTTAACTATGCTTTTTTTGCAAAATATAATAATTAAAAAAAACCCCCGTCCCAGTTTTTTTTTGAATTCCATTTTCGAATGCGATGTTATCAGAGTATTCTAAGAAGGCGGAAAAGTGGTGGCAGGAGCTTGAAATGTATGGGAGATGTTTTTACTAATATTAGTCAGGGCGCTGAGACGTAAAAAAAACTGGAAACGAGAGGGACAAATTATTTTTAAGTGAAACTGGTTCGGTGGATCGTACTGATCACGAAATTCTTTACCGGACAATCTGAATTTATTTAAGGGCCATTTCCTGGACCTATATTGGTTTTGATGACGTCATCCATAGGACAAAAAATATAGTTCACCTAAAATTGTTAATATATATACCATTCGATAGCATTTTTTGAACTGAACAAAAGTTATGAAAAGGTCATATAGAAATTATCTGTCTATGCCGAATTATACATGATAGAAAGTATTTCTATGACGTCATCGCTTATGAAGTTTGACGAATTGGAACAACAATTCTGAATGAAATTCACGGGGTAAAGATCAACACAACACAACGTTATAAGTAAACAAAATATGTATACTATTCAGTGTCGCTATCAAACTCATCACTGGAATAATAATCATCTTCATCGGAAAAAAGATTCTCGCAGTTCACGCAGTTACATAACTCGGAGCACTTCAAGCCATGCGATCTGCAAACAACTGAACGTGCTTTTTAGTGCAATATTTTCCTCCATCTTGGAAGAGGCTATCAATAACTCGTGTCTTTTTGTTAGATACAGTTGTTCTGTTACTGACTAATATGTTTCGCATTACCCTTTAAGGACGATGGAACGATTGTAAAAAATTCAAGTAAAGAGTTTTCAAGTAGATTCAAGTAAAGTGAAAGTTGGTGACAATAAATGTTTTTCCTCGTGATTTACAGCAGCAACTTCGCATATCTTATCGTCAATGGACAATTACGACTTTTCAAATCGGTTATCTCCTTACATAGGATTTCGATAATTCGCCCTTTCTCTTCGTTTTTTTTTTTAAATAAGAGTGATTGTCCATACTTTTGTCGCCAACAGTCCACTTCACCTTTGTGACATTGAATAATTCTATCTATTAACGTTCGTTTATCAGGAATCATAGAAATGCCAGCCTGTTTTTATATATTGAGAAGTTCCTCTGTATCTATAATCACAAAATTATCAATTACCTTCTCTTTCACAATTTTTGCAACAGATACAATAACTGTATCAGTAAAAGAAGAAAAATGCTTCAGTGGTCGAGTGTAATCCCAGTAGCATATTCGATGATATTGGAACTCAAGAGATACAATGCTCTGCCAATCTTTCCCAGAAACATCAGTTAGCAAACTGTTATTGTCATTCCTTATTGTGAGGTAACCGTTGTAGCAGCAGTCTCGGTCACACACTTCCCTAAATCCTCATATCCACCGCCTCGTTTGGATGTTTTTAACACCACAGATACAGCAAGTAGTTACACACAAAGTATACGGTCATCATCCATGCCGCATTATTCGAAGTAAGGATTTCTGAGAATAAAAGACGTTTGAACAAACCATGACCATCTCTCTTTCTCTTTTTATGCTAAAGTTGACGCTGGTTGACGGGGGAGGGTGCTACTACTGTTGACGTCAACCTTTACAATTTTCAAAACCTTGACTTTTCTAATTAAGTATGAAAATGTTTACACTGAATGTGATCTTGATGTGGTCCGTCGTGGCGTGGGAAAGTCCTTCCGTATTGCTTTTGTTGGCTCCGTTGTTCCGTTTTTTCGCTCACGTGATATGTACGAACGTAAAACAATAAGCATAGATGGAGACAACCTCGAACCCAGGGTCTCTTTGCCGCTATCCGTATATCGAAAAAAGGATGGAGATGCAGATGGAGATTGATCAGAGAAAAATTACACGAAGATCATTGCAAATGTTTTTACGTCTAATTAAAAATGCGTAAGAATCTAAGATACAAAAGGACCAGTGGGGTGGAGGTTGTTTTTTTTTTTTTGGAGGGGGAGGGGGATCTCTTCTCAAACGATGACGTCAACTGAGGGGGAGGGGACAACGCAAAGTTGACACAAGTTGACAGACGGGGGAGGGGGGGAGGGGGGTCAAAAATCTTGAAAAAATGGTTGATGTCATTTGTGAACAATCCCTAATTAAGAATTTACATTGAGAAATGTTCAAATTAAAAGAAATGTTCTAAAGTTATATTATCAAGTAGCTTTTTAAATTTAATTTACAAGTTTACAATCGATAATATATCGCATCATTTTTCCTTGTTTCATTATAAACCCCCGTCTTTCAAATCGAATGTAAAATAGAAATTGACATTCTAAAGAAGGTATCACGAAAATATGGCGTCAAAGATGTGGATTTTTAAAGCATGTTTTTAATCAGACATTTTCGACCTGGATAGCTTTAATAAATAAACTAATTTTGTCCGGTAAGGTTTTTCGTGTTGCTTTATAGGTGTATATCACATCTATCAAGCTTTTAATTTGTCCCCCGATTTTGCATAGTTATTTGATTTTTTTACGTCTCAGCGCCCTGACTATATTATTCGATCAATAAAGAAGATAATTGGGTCCGGTAAACATTTTTAGCTTTTATTTGATATGATTTGACTGAAACATTCACTTTTAAAATGCCCGCAGACTTTGCACTGTTTCCACTTTTTCCATGTCATCAGCTGCCTGTCTATGTTTTTCGTGTCAGTAAAGCACAGATCAGACTTTCTTATTACTTTCTACGTTTCTTAGCTATCTGTTCTGTCTTTGAACATCAAGGTTTTCAAAAATCGAGTTAAAAAAAGGCAGTTATCTGTTTGAATTCATTTTCGGTTTCAAAAAATTATAATTCAAAACGTACATTTTTTTTTCGAAGAAACGCGTTTTTTTTTCTACATAAGCTCTTATAAAAAAAACGTACGTTATAAACAGCTCATGCATGTATAATTCTTTTGTCTTCTAATAAATTAAATTGCTGGTGTGTTGCGATTAGACCCTATTTACACGAGTTAGTAATTTTAAACATTATAATATCGTTTATGCCTGTTTTCCACCAGTAAGATATCTCAAGAAATAACATTTACAGAACGTTTAAGAACTTTAAGTAAAATTTCAAATTTAAAAGTATTCTTGTGGCAAGTACTTTTGCTGCTACCGTTTTGCGCCATCTGGCTCTTGTTTCATCTTAAAATATGTATTTCTTCTTTTAAAATCCATTTAATATTAATCAAAGAAACTTTTGTAAATCTAAAAGGGTTTCTTCGCTGGGAGACATGACATGCATTGCACGGTGTTTTAGTTTCATGTAAACGCACGCACGAAATATACAAAAAACCGCTAGGTTTGGACAGTAAGAAGAAGAAGAACAAGATGCCCTTACGGGCAGAAAGATTTCTGCAAAATCCTTTGAAGCATGAAAAATGAAATATGTTATGAAATTTATGAAATTCGACAGAAAATCTTGAACGACCTAGGTGGGCTCGAACCACCGACCTTTCAGTTAAGACATGATCACATAGATAAGTAGCCACATAGATTTAGTGGCAGCACCTGCTCCTACGCGAGAAGAACGACAAGTTGCTCATCATCAGAGAGCATCAGTAAGCGAGACAAATTTAATCGTAACGATTACACATTCGTCTGCCGGGAATTTCGAAATAACTGATATACTAAGTATATCACTTGATAATCCTATTATATCAAACTTTACTTAGAATATCAGTTGATATTCATAGTAAAAATTGATATACTAAGAATATCAATTGATATACTTGGTATATCAAATGATATACTAGGAATATCAAAAGGTGTGAAGTGATATATTTGGTATATCAAGTGATATACCAAGTATATCATTTGATATTCTTAGTATATCAAAAATATGTGACAATCGGCTTCCATAGATGTATCGATACAGCTCAAAACTGTTAGTTATAACTCGTATCATCATAAATCAGAAGGGGCCGTTTTTTGAGCTGTAAGGAAGAACAATGAGGCGGTGGGGTTTGCAGTTATAGCTTACCTAAACTTTGCAAGTCAAATGGGGCGCCAACAAATAATGCGCTAATCCATGAAAAATGTATTGGACAGACTTTTGAGTAGTGATGGCGTCGCGTCGCGTGATAATGACGACGTAAAAAATCGACGAAAGGCACAGGAGAACGGCCGTAACTCATTTAGTAACCATTCTCTTGACGAAATTTTACTACAGCTTGAGCCGCATGAGCTGTACCCTGCGTCCGCCCCTGTCACTGGTAAGAATAGTTTTTATAAAATAAACCAAAACTGAATTATATACTCTCTAAATAGCTGCGTATTTGTTTTAAAGATCTGCTGCTTTGTAGCTTTTTATGTATTATAGATTGATGCACTTCCTTTTAACTTGTATCTACGTTGAAACATGAAACTACGCATTCGAAAATCATTTAACGAGCTAAGCTGATAATTAGTTTTGGAATGAAGGATAAACTTTAACATTAGAATGACGTTTTATAATGCATATATGAAATCTTTGCAGTAATAGGTGGGTTTGTAAACGGATTTTTTTATTTTTTATTTTCCTGTTTTATATTATTAGTTATAAATCTTTTATTATTTTTTTAGTTTCTTTATCATATCTCAGTCGCTGAAGATTGTTTTGAAAACATTATGGAGACTGGCAATTCGTAACTTAAAGATAATGAACTATTTTGAACTGGACTGAGGTTTGCAGAATGCTGATGTCAGTGGGAACCCTCATTAAAACAATAAAAAGAAAGTTCGGAAACTAGCAGTTGACAAACATCGAAATCACGAAGAAACTCCCCAAACAAACAATTTTTTCCAAATGGAAAACTGCTGACTTATGTTTTCTCACATCCTTTATAATAGCTCATGAATTATCTTTGAATATCTAGAAATGTATATTTGTTTTCTATTCAATTCATATTTATTTTGTTGTTACAATTCAGGCCAACATCTCTCCTTCTCTTAATTCAAGTCTCTGTCTTGGTAGGCTTCCATTGCTTCTTATCAAAATGTTGGAGTCAATTCCTTATGGTAATAATTATTTTTTTTGCAGGAGATGTGGAATATCTAAATGTGTTGCAAACTTTGTGTCCATTTGTTGCATCACATACTGGTATACTGGCATACATTATTTAATATTCAGAAATAATATTCTGTATTGCTCAAATGATTGAGTTGAAATTGAGAATTTTAATTTAGTCCTTCTTGATCTTTATGACCAATCTTAATCCTAGGTTTTACTTTTTATGTTTACAATTCGAAATATTTCAATCTTCTGGATGTATTTTACTGTTTCACTTCTTTCAGTTGCTTTGTATATACTGCCAATGTATCATGACCACATGGGAGAAAACAATAGTCTTTGGTCCTGTTGCAGTTCTCGTTAATGTACAAAGGGCTCTAAACTATTTGAGCGTCCCCATTACGACTAAGTCAGTTAATTTGAAATTTACACCAGTCAAAAAAAAATTCCTAAATCCGCCCCTGGCAACAACCCGTCTGTCTTAAAAAAGCTGATGTCGTGATTTCGAGGCCGTAATTAAACTACCACTATATAAAATTTTTGCATTTTTCCAAGAGATGTTTCTCATTTCTTCGAAAACAGCTGTTTCATTTTTCATAAAAACATACTTGTCGAAAGAACTTGAAAATGGCTTTAAAAATTATTTTGAAATTCGGTATATTCATTAATTCATTCATTCATACATATTATATTCATTATCAAAATCCCTTTAGCGTCACATTTAAGTAATGACGTTTCTGTCGTTCTCAACCAGTGACGATAATTCACAGAAAAGTCACAATTTACGAAGTTCCTCCTATCATCATGAATTACGTATTGGAAGCGAGGAGAAAGTTTCGATGAAGTAATTTACGGATAAGGTTATCTGATCAATTGCACAGTTTCTTTCTAGCGAATTGATTACAACGAACTTTTATTGATTTACGACATCAATGTCAAAAGTTGTCCTTTATCGTCATAATGGAATTTATAATAATAGAGGCTGTGTATTAAGTTCGTCACACATTCTGTGAAACAATAAAATTTTTAAAACGAGTTCAAAACAAAGTGTTTATATAAAAATTTGGGAAAGCTGATCTATTAAAATATTTTCTAAATAAACACAGCAAAGGATCAACTAAACTTTCGGAGCGTTCGTTGGGATGGAAATTTAACATCACAATACAGATATAGCATCATTGATTTTACTTCTCTCAAGACATTTGATACTGTAAATCGGAGTCCATTACCATTTCTGGCGCTTCCAAGGAATTTGCTACAGCACAGTCAAAAAGAGAAAAAACATATTTTGACATAAGCGGAACTCTCGATTCTTTTCAGCTTGATTTTGCTGTTTTCCTGTTCTAATCCTTTCGCATTACTAAAAACAATATTGGTCTTATGATTGCAGATGATTTTATACGATTTCTGTAATTACAATTATTTGTGTAATTGCATTTATTTAGTTAATAGTTATTTCAGATTATCCTATTGTAAAAGCTAATCAAAAGAAACTTTCAAATCTAGAGTATTTAAAATACATTCCCGTTAGGGCACTCAGTCACAAAATGACAGGCTTTGATATAAGTGTCGTTTCCAGCCGCAACAAGAAAGGGAGCCGTTGGAAAGAAGTAGTGGATTTACCTTCCGATAAAAGCAGCGCATCAACCAATCGACTTTCTACCAAACTATCTGCCAATCCTACCGAAAGTATTGATGACGAAGATGAAATCCTAAAGTGTACAATTCATGAGGCAGCGAGAGAGAATCTAGTTGAACATTTCAAACAGCATTTACAAAGGACTGGCACAAAAATTTCTGATGTTATTAGTCAATTAGATGAAGAAGATCAAGCAGCTATTCATCTAGCTTCCAGATACAATAACACAGAATTCATTAAATATATCGCTGAAGAAGGAGCAGATATCAATTTACCTGGGGAGGATGGTAACACCGCACTGCATATAGCAGTAAAGTAAGTTTTGATGATTACACTTTGAGTTTCACTTGATGACCCTTTCGCGCAAAAACAAACATATAACTTTAATATGTTTTATAAGCTTATTTACTTTTTTTACTTCTTTGTTACCATGCACATTTTGCTCTTTGGTACTAAATGATCGTCACAATACACAGATCTTCGTGGTAAAATCAGAACCAGGAAAATTTTAGTCCCTAAATCTACTGAAATCAATTTTGAGAAACTGGTTCGTCCGAAGGATTTGGTAAATCAAAAACAATATCATAATGAGTTTACAGATTTTCTAATTATGTTAATTATATTTACACTGAATCAGGTAATCTTTCTACTGATAAACCTCAATACCTTTGATATAACGTCACCTTATTTTTAGATTTTCTTATTTTTTGCTATTCGATACTTGTGTTATCGAAGAACAATGTGTAGAAAAGATAACCGTAAGTTAAAAACTTAAACATGATTTCCCAATATCTGTGAGAAATGCGAGCTGTAAGAGATGTGTGTGCTGTACCAGCGCTGTGGCCGTACCAGTGATGAGAGTTGTAAAAGCGGTATTGGTTGCGCAAGTGGGAAACGCAAGCGGTGTGGGTCTGAAAATTTTACGGGAAGAGTGGTTTTTAACTAAGGTGGTTCAAATTATTCCCGTAGATAAAATGATTAACTGTGCGTTTTGCCCGATTTTTTAATTTTACAGTCTTATTTAGTACGAAAGCAGCAAATGTATCAGTAAAAGGAAGGACAGAACATCATAAAGTGGAGCAGTGGTGAAGTTAAAAATTACAAAGTGGGCAAAAATAATTACAAAATTATAAGACGGTGAACAAAACAAACTGAACTAGAAGTCATTAGGTTTGAACAATTTCCGCATCAGCCCTTCAGAAAATTGCTTTAGGCTAATTTTCAAGATATCTGAATGACTTGTACACTGACTAATAATTTGATGCAGTCTGGAATTCATCAAATTACTCCCTTCTTTAATTTATTTAACTTTGCAATTCACTATGATGTTTCGGGGCCACAAAAACAGTTCAGCAATATCTTGCGCATGATGTTCATTCATGAAAATGGAAGATTTTTCGAAATTTGGTCCAAATTTGGCCCAAATTGTCCAATTTTAGTCAATTCTGACAAAATGACTGTCAAATTGTCCAATTTCAGTCAATTCTGACAAAATGACTGTCAAATTTGAAATTAGCACCTTTCAAATGTAATCCACGCAAAATTTTGTGAAATTTGAAGAACTTTCGAAATTTGGTCCAAATTTGGCCCAAATTGTCCAATTTTAGTCAAATCTCACAAAATGACTATCAAATTCGAAATCAGCGCCTTGTCTAAATTGCCCAATTTTAGTCAAACTTGTCAACATAATTGACAGGTTTGACTGAAACTCCACCGCGGATGTCCTACAGTCCTAGCATAGAGTTTTGGGTCAGTCATTAACTATTCTGAATAAACAAACAATCCGAAATCCGAACGGACTTTCGGAAAACAACGAAAAACTGTGACAGAGATAGATCGTTAGATAGATAGATAGAATGTGTAAACCAAACAATTTCCTACGCATAGCGCGCGGAAATTGATTAAAACGTTTTGAGTTTTGATGAAAAAAAATTGTCGGCTAAATTTATTTCCATGACAATTGTGTTTTTTTTTCATTACAAAAGCATTCATTTATTTTTCAACATAAATAACTAAATTATTCACAGCCCTGGAGTTTGTGAAATGTCCAATAACGCGACTCCAAAGCATTTGCAAATCTTATCTTTATTGCATTAAATCACCTCTCTTAATTCTAGATATGATTCCAATGATGCAGCAGTAGCATTGCTAAAGCTTGGAGCTGATATAACATCAGTAAATTGTTATGGTCAAACACCGCTCCATTTCGCTGCTCGGCGGTCAAACTTGAAAATTTGCCAAATTCTTATTTCAACTGGGACGGCTGATGTCAACAAAACTGACAATGGACTGGTAAGTGTATATGTTTTTCGTGCTTGTTGTTCAAATACATACAACAATACTGATTCACATTGTTGGTGACCTATGTCTGGGCGCTGCCCATATTTTTTTAAGACCACTGTTAAACACATGAAGATTCATGCCTTATCAATATTGGAACTAAAATTTGGATGAGGTATACAGGTTTTTATAGATGAACGTTTGAAGCACACCTAAAACTATTCTGATGTCAATCGTAAGAACTGCTTGTTAGGAGTGCTATCAGAAATTATGAACCGCTTGATAACAGTGCTATCAGAAATCATGAGGCTATTCTAAATAATGCAGCTATGTTAGATATGAAAAGAAGAAAACTATTTTCGTAAGAGCGTTAAGTTTCTTCCTTCAGGAATTCATCTGTTAACTAAGTACTATTGCTCCTGATTCTCGAGAACTTTTAGAAAAGAGATAGTCATCTACATGCCAACTAGTTAAATAACTAACTAGTTGATGAGTAAATGTTTTATTGGATTTCTGCGAAAGCAAGAAATACATTAAAATCGGCTTTGTATTTCTGATGTCCAAACTTAGCAGTTTTTTGAAATTTCGTGCGTACGTTTACATGAAACCAAAGCACCGTGTATTGCATATCAGCGAAATATTAACAAAAGTTTTTTTGATCAATATTAAATAGATTTTAAAGGAGAAATAGCCACTCAGCGCCCGTGTTCAGCCTGCGTTGTGTCACCCTCCCAACTGGCTCACGAAAAATGAAATTATGGAATTGGCAATGGAAAGTGTTACCAATTTGTTGCGCTCGAAATTCTGAGCAAGAAAATGGATAGGATCATATGTCTATGACGCACCGGTTCGGAGATATCGTCAATCAAATGTTTCGATGACGTCATAGAGTCCCCGTCCTCAAAAATTTTGCCCAAATTTCTTCGTCACCCCATGGCCAATATCGCAGGCCCCTAAAAACGTCAGTTATCCCTATTGGTCAGTTATCCCTAATTTTTCCTAAACGTCGCTTTCGGTTAGGGTCTCAATACAATGGTTTCACACTCTCACAACTCAATCTACCATTTTGCGCGACAGGAAAACAAAAAAACAAACAGACAGACAGAGAGTCGAGTATTAATATATATACGAGCGGCCAAGGTGTCGTCTTTCACCACGCATTTTCAGCCTGCGTTGAGTTCACGGAAAGAAAAATTAAGGAATTGCAATGATAAGTGTACCCATGTTGCAAAGCTCGAAAAACTGATATAAAAATGTATGGGATCGTTTCGCTACGACCAACCATTACAGAGATATCGCCATCAAAGGTTTTGATGACGTCATAGACCCATTCCCCCCAAAAAAAAATTAGGCCCAAATTTTTCGTCACCCCATCGCCTGTATCGCGAAGCACAAAAAACGTAGGTTATCCCTATTGGTTACCAAGATAATTTTCTCTAAACGTCTCGTTCTATTTGGGTCTCAATGGAATGGCTTCACACTGACGTCACGTAAAAGATAAGAAATAACAGACAAACGAGACTGACAAACAGACAAAGAAGCAGGCAGACAGAGCATCGAATCTTAATATATAGATTAACGTCAGAAAAAAATGTCAATAATGTTTTTAAAAATCAATTCTATATATAAAAATAGATTGTGAAAAGTTTTAGTTTATTTTCGTTAATAATTACTGAGTAATAATAAGAGCTTTATGACGTCACAAGGTGACCGCTGTATTTTTGAGAATAGTTGCTCATTTCGTGCTTGTTCTAACTAAACTATTAACATGTACTGCACAGTGTTTTGTTGTCGAAAAGTTTATTAATACAGCGCATTCTCTACTGTAAAGCAGGAAAAGTTTTAACGCATGTGTTTTATCAGTGTATTTTAGGAAAACTCATGAGTTTTTTCGGTGTTGAATTTTATGTGTCAAAACATAGGTTTTCTAACCAATCAGCTTTGAAAATAGAGATTTAGTGAGTATGTTCATGCGTCAAATTGCAACCATTACATTTAAACGGTGAAAATACTTACAAATATGTTTGAACAAATGAGGCTAAGCCCGACCCTCACCCTCACTAACCCATTTCACAAGGTTTACACCGTAAAGCGTTATGGTTGCAATTTCACACAGGAACCATATGTAGTTGTTCGTTCTTCGAAAAAACATATGCGAAGTGAATTTGAAGTGAAAACTAGAAGACTCATGGCTTGAACAATTTTCGCACTAGGCCTAGAGGATTTTCAAGGTATCTGAATGAGACTGTCCATTCTTTTCTTGCTGCTTATCTGAGAACAGGTCTATCATAATTCCCAAAATATAACTTTTGGTTCACAGGGAAAATAAAATGATGTTTGATAGAAGTGAACCAAAATCATTTCAAAAAATAAGCTGTATGGATTAAAGACTTATACACTGACTAATAATTTGATACAGTCTGGAATTCATCAAATTACTCCCTTCTTTAATTTATTTAACTTAATCTTGACCACTTTGCAATTCACTATAATGTTTCGGAGCCAGAAAAACAGTTCACCAATATCTTGCACATGATGTTTACGCTTTCGGTTTGTGTCAGTGTGTAGATAGATGGGTCAATTCACTAACAAGTGAAGTATATAATTCGTGCTTTATCACAACTGCATTTGTTTACTTTTTTCAACTTTCAGTGTAATATTTCACTGCACGAAATTAAATGTTTTCGCATTTTCTAAGTCACGAAAACGTTATGTTTTTGATATTATTCCCACACCGATTTACGAATAGTTAATGTGTTAAAATTCCGGACAAAGAATTTAGAAAACATAATATTTTCTGTTTTCGGAGGTGTAAACTATTATATTTTCAGTTTTCACACATTTTGATAGCACTTGGAGTTTTCAGTAATTCACGAATATATAAGGTTTCCTTATAAACTGAATTTCCAAAATATGTTTTGCCAAAATAACTTTCATCATAAGTGTAAAAGTGAATTCCGAAGAAATGGTTGTTCCTTTTTCGACTTTGTTTTTTGATGCGAAAAGTCTGTGATTTTATGAATGCTTAATCCATACGAAAAAAATCTCTCAGTGAATACGAATGTCTGTTTTTGCTGATACTTCAAAATAAAGGTTAGAAAATAAATAAAGTTTTTCATTATCATAACGCTTTTTCCTACATTTGGAATCATCATCATATACGTTTATGCGATTAAATAAGCTCTGTGGGAGAGAGCCTTATTCAAGATTTCATAGTGTAGATTTTCCAACATGGATTCTTTTTTGTTTATTCGAAGATTGAATTGCATAAGTGAAAAATAAATGTAAATTCATAGTAACTCGTTTGGTTGAAATGCACCAGATTTACGCAATGTTTCTTTCTTATTCAAACCTGATGAATTTCATACAAGATCGAAAATAATTAAAGTTTTTATTACGATTACGTTATCTGTTACCTTCCTAATTGACCTTTCTTGAGACTTCTTAAACGTCAAAATTTTGCCAAACTATCTACCCTGCTTCGTTTTGATGTGAATTTGATGAAAATTATCACAAATTTTCCTATAGGGGTTTGCAGTTAAGCAAATAACATGTATGTGCATACACTGAATGTATGTGTATACACTGAACGTATGGGTATACACTGAATGTATGTGATTTTTTCATGCATCAAATGAGTAAAAACTCGTGGAGTTCCGAAACTCATGTGTCAAAAACTGATAGTGTATTTCCCGCTTAACACATGGTTTACTATCAAGCATTTACTTGTTCCAATAAAAGGGTTAGGACTAAGTGACGTGGAGAGACAAATTGGTATTTTTCCTTTCCCGAACCTTTGAAAGAGAAATGTCGTGCTCATCAAAGATGGCTAATAATATTTTGACTGGTTTTACTATAAAAATTCATTTTAAAAGGCACAAATAAACATACAGTTTATAGAAACCATGCATTAGTTTTCCATGTTTTGAAAGATCTTTGAGCATTACATAAAAATATTTCATATCACAAAAGAAGAATTTTATGATATAAGTACTTTGTAATTTATTTATTTCATCACGGAAAATTTGTTCCTTAAAGGCGGTTTTCCACTTCAAGAAAATTTTCCGCGGACAGGAACGGACAGGAAAGGAAAGGCAACTGAGCATGCGCAAACACCACGTGAACAGAAAATTTTCCTTTCCGTTCCGTTCTGAATGGAAGTAGAATCGAGTTCAACTTTTTCTGTTTTTTCCTGACGGAAAACAGGTGATGAATTTTAAGAAGCCAATCAAATGCGTTATTTACAGCGTTTTGTTTACATTTTTTAAAAATCACAGTGTGTAGAAAAAACTCTTCAGATTGTGAGTCGATTAAAGTGCTACACAGAAAAACAGAATAAAAATTATTTTTGATGAACAAAAAACATGCTATTTATTTGTTTGTGGTGAATTTTTTTTCAAAAGCTCTTCGTATTGTTTCGAGTTCATTCGAGAGGACTGGAAAAAAACTCATTATCTGGCAACAACTTTTCTTTGACCAAAAGATGAAATTTGCCTTTTTCTTTCCACCCTATTTTTTCTTCTTTTGTTGGCTAAAATATTCCTCTGAACAAAGTACCACATTTACCACTTTGTTGTTGTACTTAGTATATTTTGCAGAAACAAAATTTAAAATGAAAGAAAAGAAAATTTTCCATTCTGTAAAAAGGTGTGGAAATTAACAACTGAAAATTTTCCTGTTCTGTCCGCGGAAAATTTTCCTGTCCGTTCCTGTCCGCGGAAAATTTTCTTGAAGTGGAAAACCGCCTTTAGTCTGCAATAACAACTGAAAGTTATTTCGAGGACAGATTTGTCCAACATCAAGACCTGAAAGTCTTTATCAGATGTTATGCAGTATATATTTTCAAGTTGAAATATTTGTACTTTTGTATTGCGCGTTCACAAACAGAAAAGAGCAGTCACCTTGTGACGTCAGTAAAAAGTCACGTGATATTTTAAAAGCTAATTTTAACGCTATTAGAAGATTTTTTTACAAATTTTGGAAAATGTCTTTCTTTTTCTACAGTGTGTTTCATAATGTTGGAAACGGAAATTTTAAAGCTGCTTTTTGAAATGACTATACCGAATTTCAAAATAATTTTTACATCGGTGGAAAGCCATTTTCAAGTTCCTTCAGCTAGTATATTTTTGTGAAAAACGAAAATGTGGTTTTTGATTATAGAGATTTTAAACTACACGTTGATGTTATTGGATAATCAATCAACATAACACCATTCGATAACCTCTGGAAACGTAATTCATGCTTCATAATTCATGCTATTAAGCCAAAAAGCAGATAGAAAGATTTATTTAAAAATCCCATTCATTTTAGAATTTTAGTTAGTTCTAAGATGAAGGCAAAATGAGGTGGCAGGGGCGGATCTAGGATTTTTTAAGGGTTAGGCAAATTTTTTTTGTTAAACACACATACGGGCGCAATCGATGAAATTTACGCCAATTTACGCCCAATCTAATACATACTTTTCGAAGTGTAAAAATTATTAACTCGAATTGATTCGTCCTAACGTAAAGGGGTGTTATAATGCAAGCCTGTATTGTTGCACTAATGGAATAAGGGAAATAAACAAAAGAAAACTAATTGAGTATGAATGGAATGTATTGAACTACGTTATGTAGGCCAAAATAATATTTTCTGCCAGGTTGGAGGTTAAGTAAATAACCAATAAATTACTTCATCTGTTATCTTCTTCATTTTCTTGATTGCTTGTACATGAACAGGAAGCATCCACCAAACGAAAACATACTTGTAATGAATCAAATAAATAAATTTTCAATCACCTATCATGATAGATTGGAGCACTCAGATAAATACATATACTTTATGATATTTTACTTCATATACATGATATTTTATCTATGTACTTCGCAAGATGGTCAGATAGAAAGAAAAGAAAAGACATTATGTTAAGAAATAGAGTAAAATGACCAAAATCAAAGTTAGAGACAAGCTCCTTGATCATATCCAGCAGCAAAATAAAAACAGATTTCTGCACTATACGTTCATGAAATCAAATAGTATACCCTACCCTAAAAATGATCCATGGTTAAATAATTAATGTCAACCACATTATAGTAAAAGATGGTGTTTACAGAAATCCCTGAGACAAGTCCAAGAACCTATATATATAAAACTACACAACAACAGATAAAATATGTACTGCTTCCTCTCTAATAAGAGCTACAACATTTTTTCCAGAATTTAATGTAGCATAGGAAACAAAGAAGTCAAACTAAAACATTATGTAATTACCTTTTTCAAAAGAAGACATAACGTAGGTGGTTTTTATAAAATGAAAGAATAACTCCAAAGATGTTAAAGTGTTTCTGCATCCAAAATGATATTTCGAGGGATGATAGAATGCACAAAGTTGTTTCAGAAGTCTTATAGTTTTTGGAAATTCTGTTTCCTTGGGCAGATATTTTGATTTAAAAATCATGAAATGATATATGCAATAGATAATTATGTAATAAGATTTTTATTCTTTCTTTATGTGTATAAACTCTCAATATATTATAACTTCATTTTCTTATCACTCACTCAGAGTGAAAGCCCTTTCTCTCTATAGTAAATTAGAAAGATATAGTATTAATGATAACTTGCGATGAGAAAGTTAACCTATATACTATCTTATTATACAGTGGCGGATCTAGAGGTATTTCGAAGTTTGTGTAGGAGAGTGTTAGCAATCTAACCATAAAGGAAAAGCGTCCAAATAATCCCATTGGAAATATAAATTGAATTCACAAATTATGTTAATGCTCTCATACACAAATTTCGACATACCTCTAGATCCACCACTGTTACATATCATAAAATATATGCATTGCATAAAGTGAATGTAAGATTTTAAAAAATAAATACATATCTCAGAAACTGGGAGTAAGTAATACTAACAAGAGGCTTTTTGATCTCTATCATATTGGTTCATATCATTTTGGACACAGGATCCTTTTAAAGTTCTTTAATTCAAAACCAGACAGTCATCTCGAACCAAGAAAAATTATATACTGAACTGTACAAATAAGTTACCAGGTTGAGATACTGGTGCTAAAAAAACCATGCAGCTGCCTACGCAAAACAACTCAGAAAAATAACAATGACTTTGTGTATTATAAACTCAGTCATTCAAACGTAACTCCATAACATTTTTACAGATGTATTTTTGGTTAACAGAAACAGATACCAAAAATATTTATATACATCATTAATCAATAAAGAAAAGGCTTCGGTTCAGTTGACACAAACAAACGTATTATACATAGCTGAGCTAATAATTATCTGTCGTCATACTTATGGTCAACGAATTATGGTGCTAATGATCCATGCTAATCATTTATATTACATAAAATAAAACACTTGCTTTAAAGCAGCCACAATCTTTTCATTTCGCATAAGCAAAAGAAGAGACATGACTCGAAAAAAATGCTTTTCCTAGATTTTGAAGTCTGTTTTCAACAGATGTATTAAGTGAATTCAAAATTTCCTAATTAATACTTCATTATTGCTATCAAAAGCTGCAACGATGTTTTCTAGCGAATCCATGTTGAACTGGGTCTTCCACGTCGTTTTGTGCAGATTTGGTGACCATTCATTCAATAAAAGTGTGTAAACCCATGGTTGTACCTTAGGCAAATTTTCTTCTGGTTCATTCAATAAAGTGTTAACCCATGGTTGTACCTTAGGCAAATTTTCTTCCAGTTCATTCATTAAAGTGTGTAAACCCGGGGCTCCTTAGGCAAATTTTCTTCGCCTAGGTGAGCGTTAGGCACTAGTCTGTGTTGTCAATGTAACTATGAGAAGTCGTTTTCCGGGCAGAATCAATACCTATAAACTCAAGCTGTAAAAAACATTAATTTGTAACATCATGGCGCGCGGCGCGCCTCGCCGGAGAATAATCCTATTTGCGAAAAAGAAAGGATATCGGATTGATGCGGGAATCTCTTGATATTTTCGATTATTTTCTGATTATTGTAATACAATACCTTTTTCAATTTGTGAAAAACATTATTTAACTGATTTTGGGTTAGGCATTTGCCTAAGTTGCCTAACCCTGGATCCGCCCCTGGGTGGCCACCATGTATCACATATAAATGTATTTTAGACCAAAATTTGTGTAAATTGAAGAATTACTGATTTAGTGACAATTTACACATTTAGAGTACTCCATTACATATGGCAGTGATTGGTGGCAATGCAGAGGTTGTTCAATTGCTGATCAATCATAAAGCTAAGGTTGATGCTGCTGATATAGAAGGACAGCATCCAATTCACATTGCTGCATTTGAAGGACATGAAGAGTTGATGCCAGTGTTGATAAACCATGGTGTGTTAAGTGTCTTTTACGTGGCACGTTTCTTGCGTAGTCGAGATAGGGTAACCGTGAAAATTTCAATTTAGGGATGACTAATGGAATCAATATCAAAACTCGCGAAAATAAAAGCCCACTACATCTTGCAGCACAAGGTGGACATGCAGCAGCTGTCTATATGTTACTTTCATTAAAAGCAGATGTCAACTCACGCACGAACCACGAGTTAACACCACTACATTTTGCTGTTGTTAATGATAATACAGCATTAATTGAGTATCTTATAAACCATGGAGCAAGGATAAATGCAAAAGATGATAAACAATTAACACCCCTACACAGGTTAATAATTTTTTACAAAGTCATTTGAAGCTTGTTGCCATTAACATGCACCATGTGGAAATAAAATCTAAGATCGTTTTATTCCTTAGGGCTTCCTTATCAGGTAATGTTCCTGCAATGAAAATCCTTCTCTCACGTGGTGCGAATATTAACATAAGAGATATTGATCAGTTCACGCCATTGCTATGTGCCGTATGGAGAGGTCAAACTGGTGCTGCAGAGTATCTTTTGAAGCACAAGGCTAACATAAAGATATCGGATCGTTTTATGAGAAATGTTCTCCATATTGCTGTCCAAGAAAATCAACTAAATACACTTAAAATGCTCTTGAACAATGGTGTTAACGTTTTAATAAATAAACCTGACAAAGACTTTCTGACACCTTTACATTATGCTGCAAAATCTGGCAACGTTAAGGTAAACTACTTTTATCATATATTTCACTTTTTATTTTACTTCCACAACAGCTTGTTGCTAGTGCAGTCAGATATTCATTGTACATAGTAAAATCATGGTTGAACAACATAAAGTTGCCAGAATCCCATCTGTAAGATGAAGTTTTTATCTTATTTATAGATCATAGAGGTTTTATTAAAAAGCAAAGCAAGAATATACGTGCGTGATAATCGAGAACAAACGGCTGTCCATTTAGTGGCGACATCTGGAAAATCCAAAGCAATGGACATGTTGGGAAAAGTAGCTCCAGGAGTTATCAATGTAACAGATGATCATGGCAGATCCCCATTACATATTGCAGCAATAAACGGCTTCTTGTAATAAACTTCTTAACTCATTAGTTCTATTTGTTGTTATTGTTGTTGTTGTTGTTGTTGTTATTGTTGTTATTGTTGTTATTGTTGTGTTATTGTTGTTTTTGTCGTTGTTTCAAATCATTTCTGAGGCATTCAAATATCATGACTTTTTGCAAATTTAAGTTCTATTAACTATTTTCAGGAGTGTCTGCACAAAGTTAATAGGCTTAGGTGCAGAAGTTGGACTTAAAGATGATATTGGAATGACTTCTTTGGATTACGCGGCCACAAAAGGACACTATAAAGTTCTAAAGCTCCTTACAGATAATCATGCGCCATTAGAGTCCACCAATAAAAATTCTCGAACAGCTTTGCACCATGCTGCATCAAATGGACATGTTGAATGTGTTACTGCCTTATTAGATAGCGGTGCCAATATTACCGCAACTGATATTAATGGTCATAACTGCTTGCAGGTTGCTGTCGACAACAATAATGTGGATGTGTGTTTGGCATTGGTGAAACATAAACGGTGATTGAACATTGACAATCCTTAACATTGATTTATTATCTTTTAATTGCAACTTTCTTTGATTTCCGTTTCTAATTTAACTTAGATGGAGAGATGTTTTAAAAGAAACTGACAGCCAAAACGAACCAGCTATGGCAAAATTAATAGAATTTTTGCCTGATGTAGCTGAAGCTGTATTGGACAACTGCGTGAAGTTATCGAAGCACTCTAAAGAACACCAAGAGTTTTCTGTCACATATAACTTTGAATATCTTGATGTATTGGCAACCAGAGATAAAGATGTCAAGACCAGATGTCGGTCTTACTTTGCACCTCACTATATGGCAAAGTACAATCGTGAAAAGCTGTTATCACACCCAGTAACAGTCCAGTTAGTTCATCATAAGTGGAATGCTGTCGGCAAACAATTTTATTATTTCGCTTTGCTTTTGTATGTGGTATTTGTGGCGTTGATCACCACCATGCTTTTGATGGAAAGGTAAAATAATTTATTTTGGTGAGACAACAGATAAAACTGCTTAACTGTGTTACAATGTTCGACCATAGTTTAATACTGCCAATTATTACCACTGCATTGTTTAACTGAATAATTCAAGAATTGGCAGTTTCCCTAATGATCATCCATTAAATAGACATTTTCGGAAATTACGTCGCAGCAGATCTTGCTTCGCTTTCAAACTGTACAACAATGGCATTTGTGTCGTTTTGGAAAAGAAATGATACACGACGGAAAAATGTTGAACTAACTTTTTTTATCATTCTTAATAGACCTTTCCCGAATTTCTGTTTAAATACTGTGTTATAGCCTAGCTATTCGCCTCTTTTTCTAACTCTTAATTACTTCTAATTATTCCACTGGGGAACTGAAAGAACGAGTAACTATTACTTACTGAAAGCATTATCGTAAATGTCGAAATTAGGGCCCGGGGCGCTTACTTAAAATTTCAGCCTTTAGAGGGGGCGCTTATTCGACAGAGGCGGTTATTCAAGCGGAGGCGCTTAGTAAGTCTTCATTCATGACCAGGAAAATGTATTTTTACAATATTTTTCTTGCTTCAAATAATGTCGGAAATCATGTCAAACTAAACTAAGTATCAACATCTACGTCTTCTTCTTGGTGTCATAATCGACAACAAGTTGGCTTCAAAAACAACCAACCATGACAAACATTCAACTGGAGTTTTTGAGATGATGGAACTCTCGTTGCTGATCTACCAATCAAACTATTTAATGAAAAATACGGATGGAAACTTTGTTTCAGCTTTGGTTGTGGGGCCAAGAAAACGGAAGGTTGGACCAATGACTGTTTGGTGAAATGACCGTCCCGTTTTTGTTCTAGTTTGAAGGTGGTTATTCGACAGGGGACGCTTATTTAGTCATTAATGGTATGCAATTAGAGAAATAATGAAAAACATAGAAACAAGGCAAAACTTGATAACTAAGCATTAACTCGGCATTTAAACAGAAATTAAGGAAAGGTGTATCACGTTAATAATTTATAACGTCAGAAACAAGGCAAGATCTGCCGTGAAGTAATTTCCTAAAAAGGTCTATATATCTCGATGTAAAAATAAAAGCAATTAACGAACGAAACTGGTATTCTCAATGACGCAACGCTTATGCAAATCCCACTGCAAGTTATACCATTGTTTGATTCTATTTATATTAGATATTGTGAAGATAATTGAAAAAGGAAGAAGTGCGAATTGCCTTGATTAACCAGTAATTAACACACAGCTATAATTTAATATTACTTCATTTTCTTCCTACCCGTTTTAGCGATGACGTAAATTATGTTAATGACTGCAGTAATCTTTCAATAGTCTTAGCAACCGTGTGCTTAGGACTTTCTGCTGTTCAAGCACTTAAAGAAATTCTACAAATGGCAGCTTTACGTTGGGAATATTTGTTTCAACCAGAAAATTATATTGAAGTACCATTATGCCTTGCCAGTATTTCCTATTCATCTGCATTACTTGCTAAACATACAATTTGTGATGGGAACCAAATTTCAAATTTTGAATGGGAAGTGGGTGTGGTTGCAACTTTCCTGGCGTGGTCCAATCTCTTGCTTTACCTCAAAAGAATTCCATTTTTTGGTTTGGTGGTCGTCATGTTTGTGGAAGTCTTGCGCACGGTTATTGGTGTCCTTCTCGTTTTCAGTATTGTAATACTTGCCTTTACAATAACTTTTCACGTACTTTTAAAGCAATTAACATCGTTTTCGACAATTCCGTACACATTAGTTAAAGTGTTTGTCATGATCACTGGAGAATTTGACTATGATTCAACACTCAATGATCAAGGAGATAAGATACAATTTGAGTCGATCACCTTTTTATTGTTTGCACTCTTCCTTGTACTTATGCACATCGCCATGATGAACTTGATGGTAAGTATTTTCATTTTTTTTCTTGTTTTCTTGGGTTTTTTTTGTTTGTTTTTTCTTGCTTGTTTGTTGTTTGTTTTTGCTTTGCTTTTTTGGCAATCGAATTCTCTTGTGCAAATCAATGTAATACTAACAACGATCTAGGTATTCACAGGCGTATTCAGGGTCAGTCAAAAAAGTGGAGGAGTCCAACATTCTTTTCAGTCTAAGTATCGATTATATTTTTTGCAAGCTTTCCTTTGCTACATAACTGGCTAAATTTTCCTGCACAATTTTGACTGAGCTCTAGCTACGCCTCTATTATTAACCGAAAGACAATGCCATTCAGCTAGGTATTAAGTTAATTATAAAATCACACTTGCTAAATAGTGTGTCCTAGAGAATTTCGATCCGAGATTTTAACAGCCCATAACTGTTCACACCTACATCAGACTTCAGCGATTTTTACATCATTCGATAGTATTTTATTTAAGGATTTTAAAAATGTACATTTTGTTCTCCAAAACCTTTTGTTTAGGAAAAAATTAAGGATTTTACCATGAAAAAATCCAATTATCTTCTTAATGGTTAATTAATATATCTTTCAATAACAGCTATCAAAGGTCATTATCGAAAACAATAACAAATCAAGTGGTTGCGAAACACAAGAGTCATTAAAAACAAAACTTTAAGCTGTCTCAACATGTCCCCCGTTTCTCTGGACACAGCGATTTGTACTTGCTGTCATTTCATAAAGAACGGCAAATAAAATTTTGATTTTGTCTAAGATTATTAGCTGCGTCGACAATTTTACTTCTCAACTCTGATAGACAGATCCAGTGCTTGGAGAAAACTTTTTGTAGCAACTAAAGATTGTTCATATGAGGTACAAAATTTTGTAGAAGCCCCCATCTCACAATTTTTAACTTTGTGATCAGATGTTAAAGTACGTTTCAAATGAACTTGCACAGTTTTTATAAATGCTTGGCAAATTTGAAGGTTCTGAGATATTTCAAAAATTCTTTTTGCGCTGTGTCAAGCTTAAAAAGCACTTTTTCATGATATAAAAAATTTGGAAGAATAATGAAAATGGAAGAAGAAAAACGAAGATGAAAAAAAAACGAGCTTTTTATAGAAAAGATCAAAACAGCTCAATTTTTTGTCAGACAAACTTTAACGTTTGATCGTTCGGCGAAATAATTTTTCAAGAAAGTAAAATAGATCGCAAGACAAAATCCTTTAAAGTCGCTTAGGTTGCATATTTCTCGTGTTTACAAACTTGTAAAGATTTCATACCATCATTACCATCAAATTTGCCAAGCATTTATAAAAACTGTGCAAGTTCATTTGAAACGTACTTTAATTTTAGTGTGTTCAATAACACCACGACATGTTCTTAATAAACAAAAGAATTAATTGCACGTGATAACTTACTTTTATTAACCATTAAAGGATTATTGACAGTGACAGTTTAAAGAAATCCAATTTACTACAAAGGTTTTGGACTAAATTATTTAAAATATTAATTTTTTAAATCCTTGAAAGAAATGCTGTCGAATGGTGTAAAAATGGCTAAAGTCTGATATATGTGAGAAAAGTTATAGCTTTTTAAAATCTCAGACCGAAATTCTCTGGGACACACTGTACAGTGTATTTCATAATGTTGGAAATGGAAATTTTAAAGTTGATTTTTATTTTTTATGGTTGATTAAGATGTGAATGAAAAGAAAAGATTTTTTGAAACGATGACAGCAATTTGGAAAACAATAAATAAATTTGAGCTGTGTGTTCACGAAAAACGTTTAACTTTTATGTTTTTAAATATCAATTTGGGGGTCTCAGCACAATAGTAAAACTAGCATGTAGCTTTAGCTAAAAATGCCCCCCGCGCTCAAGCTTTCCAATTTGCACTCACAGAAAGCCATACATTACAAAAGAAAACTTTCCGCCCAAACATTTTGTAATTTAAGGATTTTTTTTTAAAAAAATATCAATTCGGGCAAGAAGTTTTCTTACAAATAATATCACCAGAAGCTTCATTTTTAGTAAAGAAAAAACGGGTTATGTTTTTTTTCTACATATCCGACCTCACTAACAACTGGTCATCACAAATGCTTTTGATTGATTTAAGGTCTGATAAGTGGCATACTAATATTTCGACAAAGGCAGGCTTTTAAGTATGGCAAGATACACAATGTTTCAAGTACAAATCGAGATCAAAGTGTCTGTATGCAGTGAGGAAAGTACATATTTAAGTGAAAATATTTAAGTCTCACAGTACAACGAATTGTTTAATAAGTATAGTGTAATATTGTGGCATAGTGTGACGGTGGCTACAATAATTTGGAATATGCACCCCCAATAGATATCTACTTACGCAGATGAAAATCTTTATAAAAATTTAAAAAACTTTAAACAACTTAAACCCTTACTTTTTGTTATTTTATAGGCCTAAGTCACACTAATGCTAATATACCTTTTAGAAAGTTTAAATAAGGCTTAACAAGTAATATCAGAAACGTATTGCTACAAACAAAAAAATGTGTGAACTGCAACCATGGATACGTATTTTATAATCAAAATAAGATTTGTTAAAGAAACATCATATTTACAAAAATAAAATGCGTATGGTTGGCACAATTTCAGATTTCAAGCTGTGCTTCAAAATCTTTGTCGTTCCCTTTAACAAAAGAACACAAAAGTAATATGAAAAATCTCTAAGCAGTTTGAGCATACGAACTTCCTAAATAACATAGTATAATATAACAATAAATTAGGAAAAAGATACGAAAAAACATTCTTTCTCCCACCTACAGTACTATGTTTTGAAACGTGAAAAAGCAAAATCAGCTAATAATTGTATACCACCGTGTTACAACAACACGAAAAGTTGGAAGATGATGAACAAAATCGAAAACTGACTTTCGCCTATCTCGTGAGACTACTATGCCTCCTCGCTCGCTTACGCTCGCTGCGGGGGCAATTATTGAAAAATTTGAATGGATTCAATGCTTTGAAACAATAAGCATGATGTAATTAAACTACGTGTTAATCAACCATTAAAAATTTAATTACATTTTTCCAAGACATTTTCCTTATTTTTTCAAAAACCACTTTTTCATTTTTCACAAAAATATACTAGCTGAAAGAGCTTGAAAATGGCTTTCCATTGATGTAAAAATTATTTTGAAATTCGGTGTATTCATTTAAAAAAAACAACTTTAAAATTTCCATTTCCAACATTATGAAATACACTGCAGTTTACTTTCTGGACTTTAATTACCCTTAAAAACATGCGATTGCTTGTTGAAATTATATTTTCAAATACTCTCCAGGTTGGCTTAGCTGTTGGTGAAATCTCAAAAGTTAAAGAATCCGCAAAACTGAGGATGCTGAAAAATGAAGTAGATATGATAAGAGGTATGATTAGCCGATATCCTCAATGGTACTTGAAGCGAATCCACAAAACTAGTATAACCGTATATCCAAACTCAAGAAACAGGTTTGAAAGGTAGGTATTGCCGTAACTTTAAATACACGTTTCACAGTTCCTATTAGCTCTTTGCTAAACATATTTTGAATCATTTTAGAATTCTGAACTGGCTTGGTAATTTTAATCATAAATCATTAGATTTGAACCCAACTCCTCAGGGTGACGACGAATATCGAATACAGCGAGATATGGAGATCAAGTTTGAGAAACAGAAAAAAAGGATGAAGAAACTACAGGAAGTCAATGAAGAGCAAAGTCGACTGATTCGTAGAATTCTTGAACAAAGAGAAGCATGATAACTGATTTAAAAGGTCACAAAAGAAACGCCAGAATGGAGAAGGATGGTAGACTCGGAGTCGTTCGTAAACGCTTATACAGTGTTATTGTTTGCTGATGCATCGTTAATCTTATCTAATTTATTTTTTTCTGTTCCGTAATTTCGTAATAAGAATATTTTAATGTTTTCCATTGTAAATGGAATTTTAAATATCAATGCTTTATGAACATATTTGGCCTAGTTTCTATGCATCTATTTTATTGTTTTATTGATATATTGTTTTTACTGCAATTCACATTTATAATTGATATTGAACACATTCTACAACTTCTCATGTAAACCGCACTTGTTACCGAAAAAGTTGAATGATGTTTTAACAGAACTTTGGTGAAGATCTATTGCCAGCGGGCAAAATCGACAAAACTCACTGCCATGAAGAGAATTTTTATTGAAATAGTGTGTATATTTCTACAGAAACGCACTCTTTTTCAAAGACTCTTCCAAACATTTGCCAATTGAGTTGTTGCAACTCGGTTATTGCTCTGCTTCTCAACTATTGCGGAAGAAGAAATTAGAAACTGATGCCTGTTGTTGTTTTTATTCGGGACAACCCGATTTCCGGGAAAATTTCGTCCGAGAATCATTTTAAGAGACTAGAGTAGACGAGTTCTATCGTGAATGTAAATTTTCTTGAATATGAATAAAAAAGTTCTTGAACGTGAATAACAGTTTCTAGAATGTGCATATAAGTTTGTTGAATGTAAATAAAAATTTCTTGAATGTGAATGCCAATACGTATCTTGAATTTTGTTACAAATCAGCAACCATAGTGGGTTTGATATTGGCGAAATTGTTACTACAGTTGGTGCAAGTGTTAAAATACCGGCATTTACGTGGAAAGCATCAACTGAGTGGGAACAAGATTGAGTCTACAAGAGCTATTGCCAATCGCGCCGTAGTAAAGTGGTTACCGCTCTCGTAATTCATGCAAAATATCGGGGTTCATATAAATATCGGCGGCGATTCACCATGCGCGAGTGAATGTACCATAGCGCCGGGTCGACCCATGCCATGTTAGGGAAATTGGGTAGATAATAATAAACATTTTATTTCGGCACATCCACATTACATGGTTCTTCGTCCTAGTATAAATTTTTTTTTGTTTTTTTTTGTTACATATAAAAATAACTATTTCAAAACTTTATAAAACTGCAAGAGTTGTGCGATCGATTTATCCATTAGAGTTTCTCTTGAACTCGGTCAAAGTTTTCCTTTCTCTGAAGGATTTTGGGAGGTCGTTAAAGATTCGGATCGCGTCCTGTTGAAATGAGCAATGTTTATGTGTAGTTTCCAAAAGAATACCAATACTCTCTTGATTGTTCCTTAGCTTCCGTTTGTCAGCTTTAATATCCACTTTAAGATGCACTGGGAAGTGAACGTCGTATATAGCTTGATAAGCGATAAGCGATCGAGTAGGCAAAGCGTGCTTGGATTGGTAACCAAGCAGGTGTAGTTGCGTCTAGTGTTTTAGCATACTTCTTTAATAAAACACTAGCTGAAGCGTTAATAACTTTTTGCATCCGTTGTTTTAGGTAATGAGGGGTGTCATTTATGACAGCAATACCATAATCTAGTTTACTTAAAACCAGTGCTACTACCAATCTTTTGCGTACTTGTTCCGGTGTGAATCTCTTTAAATTACGGATAATTGACAGTGTGGAAAAGCATTCACGTACTGTGGAGTTGACAAGAATTTTTAATGTTTCCTGCTGCTGTAGCTTCACCTCTTTGCAATGAACTTCCAAAAAATCTTTATCTAGACCATGTATTCTCGATAGCCTTTGTGTATGGAAGAGCATAAATTTGGTTTTTCGATGGTTTAGGACTAGGTTTGATGTCTTTGACCAGGATAGAAGGTTTTCTACATCACTAGATATTAGTTTTGCTGTCTGATGAAGATTCTTGGGTTTACATTGGATGTAGATTCTCGTATCCTCGGCGTATTGTAAAGACGATGAGTGTTGCAGTTGCTGAGGTAGGCTAGCCATATATAAGTTGAACTCCGAGTCCTACTTCGAGTGTTTTCGATATTCTATCATCTATTTGCACAAAGTGCTGTCTTGTGCCAGTAGAGAAATGATTTCGATATGTCCATGTTGTTAAATTTCATCATGAGGGATTCCAAGTTGATGGTCTCAAATGACTTTGAATAGTCGGCGAAGACGGCAATGGTAATGATAGGTAGATGATACATCGGGTGTTGCAGGAGGTCATCCAGATGAGCACAGGCGCTTGGTTGGGTTTGTGTCACTCATGAGAGTGTCAAACACTTCAGAGCCTCCAAGCTAAACCGTGTCCCCTCCTGGAAAGCAGATTCAATAGCAACTGAGTGAGGCTAGCCCCGTAAGACAATACCAAATAAACAAATAACATAAATAAAAAATAAATGTAAGAATTCACGTAGAACGAGTTATTGGTGTAGTTAGACAAAAGTTTATTATGGTAGAAAGTACAATACCCATTAGCGTAGCCATGAAAAGACCTGGACAAGATCTACCTATTTTGCAAAAAATTACCACCTGGGCATGTGCTGTCACTAAGTTGTGGTATTCAGTTGTTCCTAATGAGCAACTGGTTGTTAGACAAACTACAACGGCTTTTTTTAAAGCCACATATGTATAAAAAGCATTAATGGCAACTTACATAATTGATTGTGTCTTTTAAAAATCTTCTGTTTTCAGTTGCTGTTTAATTGGATCAAAGATGTCTGAAGACAAAAATGGCTATTTTCATAGCCCACATATTTAAAAAAAACATTTTTTTTGGCAATATTTTATCAGAAATCAAGTTGGTTGATGTATGCCCTGACCAGGGATCGAACCTGGATTACTTGTGGTTAACACAAAGGCCTTACCAATTAGACGACCAGGACATCAATATAGTGAGTTTAAATAAATAATTAACCGGAAGTAATGTTTTTTCATAATTGTGGCTATAAAAATAGACGTTTCTCTTAATATTCACTCTTCCATAGAGCAATGATAAATATAATCATGATCGGTAGAAACAGTCTCCGGTGTTGCTTGGCTGAAATATTTACTGACAAGTTCTACAAGAATAACAGAATTGAAAAAGTGACTGATCCAAAACGACTCATCAAATGATACATGTTGGAAGAAATGGTCCTTTTCTGTCCGTACAAAAAAAGGCACGACTTTATTTTAGTGATCCCCATTTGTGCTTGTACTTGAAAATAATATTGATGATTCTTTTTAAATTAACACCAGTTTCAGATTTTTCCAAGTAAAGTGAAGATGGTAATTCGACCCAGCAGGGACACGACGTCCCACTGACGCCGAAATTTGGTAACGTAAATGTTGGTTACCGACCAACTTAAAAACAACGTCTTCTTGACGTATTTTTTCACTACATACCTTATTTACTAATTTACAACGTCGACAAAACGCTAGTAAAACGTTGAGAAGTGACGTCTCTGAATTTACCAAAATAAGACGTCTTAACAACGTTGACTAAAGGTCTCAAATTTATGTACTTTTAGTGTCTTATTTACGACGTAAATATTACGCAAAATTTGAAACCTGAAGATTACGTCATTTTTGCGACTATCATTGGACGTTCAAACGACGTCTTAAAACTACTATCATCCGACGTCTTTGTTTCAACTTACTGATAACGTCGTTAATATGTAAAAAAGTTACTTGATTCCAACGTTATAAAAGTTATTATTATTCAGGTCACGGCAACGCCGAGAACTGTTTAATTACGGCTGTGGTGGCGCGAGGCGAGGCGAAATTTTGGCAAAAAGTAGATCTCGACTGTACTTCTTACTATTATTACTTTTCTCTTCCAAATTCTCAAAATGTTTATTCTGTAAATTATACGTACATTGTTTTCTTAAAATTTCGGCGTACTACTGCAGTGAAACCTCTATTAATGGTCACCTTCATACATTGGTCACCTCCTGTTAAGCGGCCAGAAAAGGAAGTCCCTTCCGAATTTATTGTCAAATTCTTATGATAAAACCTCCATACATCGGTCACCTCCAATCAACGGCCAAACGGCCACTTTCTATTGTCCCAATGTCTAATTTTACCTCTATTAACGGTCAAAAAAAATCTTTATGCAAGCAAATGAAAAGAAAAATAAAATAAAAAATTGTTATTTGCAATGATCATTTTACGAAAATAAAGTCAAGTCAAGCAGCCTTATCTGTTGTAGATGATTTGAACAACTTTTGTGAAGCACTTATAGTAAGTGCTTTGAATATTGTCACACTACGACTTGAAGCACTTAGGCTCAATAATGTTGTGTTTATTTTGATCACGAATCATGCTTATGCCCCTCCCACCTCTCCCGACCAGCCTTTTTGATAAAAAAAGTATATTCATATAAAACCTCCATACATCGGTCACCTCTAATGCAACGGCCACTAAGCTGGGTCCCCAAAAGTGACCGCTATTACAGGTTCCACTGTACTGGCATTTGGATCGTTGAAATTACGTGGGGAACAAATTGTGAATGTTATAAAGTTAAGTCGAATAAAGGGGGGTCAAATTGCAATTTTTCAAATTTTTCACCCCCAAAATCAAATTATTATGACCCCCCCCCTTGTTTTGCAATATCCACAATATCCATCCCCCCCCCCCCCCCCCCCCCCCCGCCCCCCCACCATTTTGCAATTTCATCATAACTCATTAGACGTTTAAGCAAACATAATAATCATGTATTGAAGATCTCTTTCTAAATTATTGAAAACTGCCATATCTTCTCACAAATCGACTCGACTTGTACTATATAAAGTATAACTATACAAGACTTCTAATAAGAGTGCTTGCAGGAAAAAGCCAAAATGTTATCTCACATCCACAGTTTCCACCCTACCCCAACTTTATTATCAACCCCCCCCCCCCCCCCCCCCCCCATTATATGTAATTTTGTTAAAATTCCCTGTGGTGAATTTTATAATGAGTGTTAAAACTATTTTAACAATACTTTTGCTATTTTGTCTTTCTAATACACGTTTTTTTTTAAGAAACACGAGTTTAAGAAACATGAGGCTAAAAATGGCAAAATGTTAAGAAACACGTAAGAAACATTGTCAGGCTAAGATTAAGAAACACAACTGATATATTTTTGAAGGAATGCTAATATAACGGGAAGTTACTCTTCCATATCGAAAAAAAAAGAAAACAAATATATACAATGGTTAAAACTTACATAAATGGTTGTAAACCTCTTTTTAACATCTTATATGTCTATTCTTAGCTTAGTTATGTAATATGCGCCATGTTTCTAGACGTTTTTTCTAACTAAAATTTAAGAAACATCTAAGAAAAATTTCAGGCTCAAATCATGAAAATCTTAAGAAACTTTGAGGCTGCCTGGGAAAACGTGTTTCTTAAAAAAAAAAACGTGTATCGCTACACATTGTAACAGTGTTTACACAGTATCAAACATATATATATGTTGTAAAGTAACACAGGGTCTATTCCATCAAGGCAATTTTGAACGTTTTGGATCAACTGCTGGGGAGCAATGTACGTGTTGTGCACTTTTTTCTATTGGGTTTTCTGTAGCCAAAAATTTGGGAACATGGGATTCTACAGATGTTGATTTTGTTTTAGACAATGGGAATCTGATTTACAAAAAATTAAATACCGTATTCTCTCTAATTAGCGCCCGTCTCCAATGAGCGCCCCTCTCTAATAAGCCCCCTCCCCCCCTCTAGTCAAAAATATTTTTATAAGCGCCCCTCTGCAATAAGCCCCTGGGTGCTTATTAGAGTGACTTAACATTAACTCAGAAATTAATAAGCACCCGGACGGTTACTAGAAATTTGAACAAAAAGTGAAAATTCTGTATATACCTTATCGGCCCTTTTTACGCCGGCCCTAATGTGGCGTTAATTTTGGTGCGCGGCGTGGAAATTTCTCAAAAAAATCGGCGTTATTTTTTAAAGTTGAAATTTAGATTTTACAGGTCTTAATTCTTATATATTTCATTATGGGCTTTATAGAATTTGACTTCAGTAATGGCAGTAATATGCAGATTTGAAGATTTTTTTCTCGATAGTTCGTTAAACTTTTACAAGATCTTTGTATAGAACAAATATTACCTTAGGAGAAAACATATTTGTAGGAGAATTTCTCGAGTTTCATAAAACAGTCTATGAATTTGCAACGGCCAACAATCGATTTTTATTAAACTCGTGAAATCGAGTTAGCGCCAAATCTTCTCTCCCTAAGGTTTTATGAAAAAATATAAACTAAATATAAACTTTGAAGAACATAATAGCTTTTGATTTAAGAAGTTTTTTCAACAACAAGATCGATTTCGTGGAAAGGATTTTCACAAAGATTCGCTAAATTAATTGATTCGGTGACACTGCTTTGGTAATATGAACAGAATTTGAACAGAAAAAGTGAAAAATAGTCCTTAAAAATTTTTTTTTTCTTTGTTACTTTTGAGGCGTAAATAACGGCCCTAAGTGGCGTTAAGGCAAAATGTTGGGGTGGCGGAATAAGGGCCGGCATTAAATTAGGGCCGGCGTAAAAACGGCCGATAAGGTAATAGAAACGGAAGACTAGATGTCTTAATGTAAGTTATAAGTACAAAATCTTATTTCGTTGCCATGAAAAATACAGTTATTAGTATTCTTTTATGATAAAAAGAAATGCCTCATTCACAGCTAGCATGTTTTTGTAAGCGCCCCTCTCCAATTTGCGCCTCTCTCTAATACGCGCCCTTCTAATTTCCAAAAATATTTTATAAGTGCCCGGGCGCTTATTAGAAAGAATACGGTATCGACAAATATTTAGTATTTACAGACCCAACCTCGAACCCAGGGTCTCTTGCCTTTTCGATATACGGATAGCGGCAAAGAAGACCCTGGCGAACGCTGGTCACGTGACATGAAAATTACACAAAATCTGTGTAATTTTTATAAGAGGTGGCCCGAAGAAATTTTGTCTCGTGCATTCAGTTTTTTATATAGTCACATTACAACCAATATAGAGACCAAATATAATTCGTCGAGTTCACTCGAGCTCATTTCTGCAAAACTTCAACAGCATTCTGGAAAGACGGTGTTTCTGATTTGATAAAGATTTTATTCCTTATCAAGGTTATTACATTCGAAAACCTTGAATGATAAAAGGGAGATTGAAAAATTCGTGTGGTGTTGTGTGGATTTTATCTTTGTAACGAGAAAATATAAATAACCAATAAAGGCACACAAAAAGTAAAAACAAACTATGAAGATAATACATAAACAACACCAGTGCAGTGGTGAGAGAAGATTCTCATTAAATAATGTTTGGGATGAAGAACTTATTCAAATATATTAAATGATTCAACATTTATATCAAAATTTGCTAAGTTCACTGGTCAGTAGATGTATTATGTCTATTTCCAAAAAGCTCTATAACTTCTTCTTGTAAGTGTCCTAAGTATTTTTGTATTGAGTATACGTTTGTCACAAATGAAGACAGAAAAACACAACTTATAAAATGTTCACTCTTCTTTAACCTATGAAGTCTTTCTCAAGTGCCAAGTGTCAATATATACTTTATTAGTATACTTAAAAAATCATGTTTGTTGTATATATGTTCACTACCCTTATTATATATACTGAAAAAGAATTATTTTTATTATGAATTCTTGTAGGATCTTGTGTAGGATCCTGTCAGGATTTTAACCAGATTTTAACATATGTTGAGTGAAATTTGTTGTGTTAGTTTTAAGGTTACTATATGATCGAAACAGGATGGTATTCCTGTATAAATACCGATATTTCAAATTTCAGAGAAATTGCTTAAATCGTCTCAGTCATTCTTGTCAGTCCATTCTTCTCTCTCTGAAGGTACTTAATACATGACAATTTGCAGGATTTTTATGACCAAGCTATGTGACGTATATAGTTTTAAATCATTGCATGGGATCTTGAATCCATAATGGCAGATGGTTTAGTTTTGAATAAACGCTGTATTGTTGTTAAGTGTAAAGTTTGCCTTTATCCTGTTATGTATTTTGCTAAACAATATACAGCTTAAGATATAGAATTCTTAAGTCAATGTATACCTGAAAATCCTACAAATTGTCATATACCGTAAAGTAAAAATTAGATTACATTTTCATTCTATGTATGTGCACATGCTTGTTTTAGTTTTTGATTCCATTTCTGGATTGCAACGCATTGTTTAGATCCACATATTGAACAATTTTGCTTCAGAAACGTTGTGATTTATATTCATCAACGGAAGCCACTAAATTCTAAAGGAATCTGAGTGAATGGAAATTAGCTATATAAATTTAATAATTCTATGATATCTAAATATGGAAATATAGGTCAATCTGTGATCATAAAATAATGTTTCAACTATGTATTTGAATATATTTGTGATTTCTGTAGTTTGTTGATAATATTCAAAAATTGTGTCTTACAAAAAATTCTTTTTTTTCATCCCAGAAATGATTGAAGATGGTCATCCTCATATTTCTAAATTATGCTCTTAAATTTTAGCACATGTGTGTGAGCCTACAATTAAAGTTCTTAGAAACGATGTTCTTCTAAAGAAGACTGCCATAATTCATCACTATTCTGTTGCTTTATCAGTCAAAAGAGCATGAAAATTTATCTTGTTCACTTGTTGATTATTTTAAGAACTTTTTGTTGTTAGCCTTTCTCATTGTATTTGGTAAATTTATTTGAAAAATACATAATGCTACCATACCAGTGCTTTGTGAATTAAAATGATAGCTAAAATAATGTTATTTTGTATAATTAAATTTTCAGACTCCAATTCTTATCTTCCTCAGCAGTAACTCGGATGATTTCTTCTTTTGCTCGAAAATCCTGCAGTCGTTGTAATATTTTCAGCCAATAGAATTCGTTAATTCAGTAGAGTTCGCCAGGGTCTTCTTTGCCGCTATCCGTATATCGAAAAGGCAAGAGACCCTGGGTTCGAGGTTGTTTACAGACCTTCCATCTGAAATTGAAATAATGAATCTCATCTTTACTGTGGAGTTCTTATAAGGTTTTACAGTTGTTTTATGCTTAAAGAAACTTTGAATCACTAGTTTATTTTACAGCTTTGACAGATACAGTATGTTTTGTTATTTTTATTTTTCTGTTAATCCAGTATACATTGTTTATTCTTGCTTTATATTTTGTTTTTTTTTTATGTTATTTTATTTAAAGTTTATAAAGGTTTGTGTCCGTGCAGCTTCGCTTAGTTTTTTTTCTAATCATTTTGTTAAGTTATCTTCTGTTCAGCATTTAAGGAATATAAAAATTTAAAACTGAAGTTTTTCTCTTTGTCTTCATATAGACATATACAGTTCATATATAGTTTTGGCGCAAAAAAATGCACCAAAATAAAACTGCACCAAATTTACAGTGAGCTGTACCAAATATATAAATCTTTTCTTCGAAAAACATAAAAATAGTCTAAAATTAGTGTAAATTTTGACCAAGAAGTCCGAATTGCGCCAAATTTAAAATAATCTTGGCTGCGCAAAATCAAACCTGCGCCAAATAAATCGAATTGACTGTGCACATAGAAATACGAAAAGAGATAGAATAACATCAAACTTTAGCTCACCTTAGCTCTATTTAAATTTCTATTCAATTTTCAAACAATGAGAATCCATGTGTGTTGCCTCGCCTCATTCTCTTTTATGCAATGTTTATTATTTTTTAACTACTCGGTAAAATTTGAAGTAAAAACCGAAAATTTTAAATCAAAAACGAGTATACTTAACAAGTTTATTCGTAAAAACAAACATGCTATCCTCATTAGGGCTTCTAAAAGCTACTTTTTCTAGAAAATCGAAACTGAATTCGTTTTTTCGTTTTTATGCTATAATGAAAAACATATTTTCGACTTTTCATTTCACATACTCGGACGTTTGTATCATTATTTTACGAACTAAAAGCATTTTCAAGTTGTTTTCACTAGTACGACCTCCTAAGGAATATGGAATGTTGTGGTGTAAGGATCGGGACCGGAACTAATTGGCGACCTCTTAATTATGGTCATAAACATTGTTTACACTTTCTTTATTGTCGGCGAATAATTATCACGCCGAAAAAATAAATCTACCAATCAAAATCTCTGGTATATAATAATAGCGCACGTGCACAGCTGTATATTTTTAAGTTTGTAAAAACAATCTTCTATTGTGCAGAGATTGAGTGAGAAAAAAGTTATGTTTCTGCCAAACTAGATGATAAAGATATTAGCTATACTTTTACGGAAACCTTCCAGAAAAAAAGTTGAAGTATTTTTCTCCAATTTTAGGCAGTCGGAATATACATTTTATACATAAATATGCTTATAATGCCATTTATATATGTCAAGACATATTTACGACAAAGCAGTGATGATCTCTGTTTCATCAGAAAGCTGACAGCTTATCCGGAGAACAATTTGTAAAATTGTTCATGTTCGTTCAAACAGAAATATTTCCACGAGAGTCAAGGGTACTTTCGTCAATGTTATTGTCGTCATTTATATCAACATCAATCTCAAAATCTTCAATATGATTTTGTTTAGTTGATCACGAGAAAGCAATGAATACGAATATTATTCTCGTCAAATCGTAAAACACAAACTTATTTTTCGTTATGTTACCATCTGACTAATTCTAATACTTTCCATAATTATGCAGAATTGATAAAAAGACATTAGCTGAAGTCCCACATTCTGAAAAATTAACAATAGATCTCGAGATCTGAATTACGACTTTTATTACGGGGAACAATAGATTTCCAAAGATAGCGCGAAATTTAAAAATTTTAAAATTCAACTTTGTATACGGCCACCAGTAATTACAACACGGATGGTACAAAGGAAATTTCATCGATGTTATTTTATCTCTTTTTGTATTTCTATGCTGTGCACCAAAATTTCTTCATTTAGGTATTTTGCCAAACTCATATTTTCATTTGGGCAGTTTCTCTATTTGAGCCGTAAATTGAAATTAATTTCACTTTAAAACATAGAATGAAAAGTTTAGAAAGGGTCGTTTACTTTTAGCATTTTGCATGGAATTTTTACTCCATATTTAAGGTTTTAATGCTACTAATTTTAGATAATATGTGCGGTTCCTTAGTATTTAATCCTAAATTTCAGATGTAAATATTTGCTGCTAGTTATTGTGTCATACTTATATAACCATTTCATTTGTTTAGTTGTCTCTTGTCTGCTTATACCCCTGACAAACTTTTTGCATAAAAAATTGACAAGTATTGTCATCTTTTGTCCAATTTTTGAAACTAATGACCTTTCATAACTACCGTTTTACTTTTTTGACTGAAGTTTTTATATTAAGCCTGCATAAACATTTACAAAAACATTTTCCGTTCTTTGCTGCTGGGGTGTCCCCTTTTTCCAAGTCAGGAACTACAATGGAAACGATAACTGCTTCAGTCTGGTTACACAAGATGAAAAATATTGCCAGAAATTATTTGCTTTTGATAATCGATCGTCGCTGTCAGCGGTGGGAGAAAAGTTTCTTGATTTGTTTGTAGGAAATAGGCTTTTTATAATGTTCCAGAATTTAGCAGGTTTGTTTTTGTTTTCAAATAATAAAGTTTGGTGATAATGATTTTTTGCTGATCTAATTTTATTGTTGCAACGATTGAGAGATTTATATCAATGATTTATATCGGTCAATGTTGCGTTAATGTAATCTTTTGTTTGTTGTATGTCTATTAGATAAAATATGGTAATAAGGGAGGCTACAGGGCCCTTAATTAACCAATAGAAACTGGAAACCACACCAACCTAACCCAGTTGCTACGGGTGAGGCCAAGATCCAGTTTGTAGGTCACAGGCATCAAGCAGCCTTATGGGTTCGATCCCCACCAAGATCGAAATGTGAAGGTATGTCAATCAATAGCTACGTTGGTTGCCTACGTTGTAAATGTGTTTCATTTCAACACCTATTCACGACGTCATAACAACGTCAGTTAGGACGTCGATATAACATATTTCCAACGTAACTTTCCCAGCTAGGTCATCCAGTGAAAGACGACATGATTAAAAGAAAACTTCCAATCAACTTTACTTGACCACCAAGTTTTGTTTGCA
Organism: Turritopsis dohrnii; assembly: GCA_027922465.2. NCBI lineage: Eukaryota > Metazoa > Cnidaria > Hydrozoa > Anthoathecata > Oceaniidae > Turritopsis > Turritopsis dohrnii. The sequence goes on along the minus strand of BQMF02000348.1, from coordinate 312,108 downwards.
ACACTGGAAGAGGTCTTCTAATTACTACCAAGATAGTGGGTTTTCTTTATCGTGTTGCATTATGGTCCAAGTCGTAAAAGCCTCTATTCAACAACATGTATAAAGCCACCGTAAGATCTTTCATTATTCAGCAACAAGGTTTTATAACTATTTTCAAAATCTAAATCAAAATCTTGTTGAATTATTGTTCAACAAGTAAATCGAGCAAATTACAATTTTCCAGGGAAAATTTCAGCAGCTTCAGAAGTTGACACCGCAAGTTCCACTTGAGACAGTACCTATCTTCTTACAGCACCAAGTTTACGAGTGAAGTTCACAATACCACCTGTATTGTCTGATTATAAGGAATGTTTTTTTTCCTTCTGCTGCTTGTGACAGCACACCTTCATTTAACGTTTGACATAAACCTAAGTTCTTGTCTGTTTTTTGTCTAGAAGTTGTTTTTGTTATTACCCTATGTAAAGGAGCAGAAAGACAGGATGATTTCCTTTTACTATGATTAAAGTTTAGTTTTTCTTGGGCTTTTCTTTTATCTCTTTTCTTTTTGGCTTGTTCAATTTTGGTGGCATCAGTAAAGTATTTAAGTATTCATAACACTTAGGATGATATTCCGCAACTCTTGTTGGTTTTTGCGTATGACCTTCACTGTTCTCGCTACTAACATAGTTTCTGAACCTTCGTCATTAATACCCATCCAATCTGTACGCGTATCAAGGAATTTTTCAAATGTTTGATCAGTAAACTGCTTTAATTCTCCGTCATTTACACTAGCAAAACAAATGAGCTAAGCACTTTCATCCTCTTGTCAACCGTCTTTCTTACTCTATTTCGTTTGTGTTTATTTTACGGAACTGAGTAACCTAGGTGACGTATCGATGAAAAGGTTGGAATATTCGTTCTGTTTTTAATTACTTGATTAATCGAAAGTTATTGATAAAAAGTGATTGTCAAGTATATCATGCAAATTTATAAAAATTGTGACTTTATTTATCAAAAACTGGAGGAGAAAAACTTGGGAACGTTTTTGATTTGGTATCTAAATAACATTGGCTTTATTTTCAGAAAATTTGGTTTTGGTTCAATGAGGGTGATTACAAACGAAGTACACGGATTGAGATTTAGTTCCATATCAATCTCAAAACCAAATGCACGAATTAACAGTAGCATCGAACAAGCAAACATTGAACATGATATTTTAATAACGAAATTGAATAGTAAATTGGTTTAACAAAGCAAAAGCACGCTGAAACAACGTTTCTAAAGATTTTTGTAAACTTGTAACAGCTCAATTGCATTGGGAAACAATCGTATGTCTCCACACTTTGCTTGTCCAAAAGTCGGCTTAAAGGTCGGCCAACCAGCAACAGCGAGACCGTCATTGGCGGTCTTCGAGTGCTTGTCCGAATATAACTTCACACCATTAACATTCTCAATTCTGGTTATCTCGCCAAGATTCTTAACATCTCCTGTTGAATTTCCGAATTTGTATCTCCCTTGCTTGAACAAAACACTTGTTCCTATACCGATTTCATTTTTTTTTTGGAGCGCGATTGACGGCCACTAGATTGTATGGTTGAACTCGACATGACGGATCAGGGTCATCCCAGTCCACAGTGTATTTCATTGAGAATTTATCAAACATCGCCACCTTGGCTGGAAAGAATTTCCATGCTGTGTAATGAGCTATAACTGCTCCTCCGATCATTGGTATGGACGCTCTCAGCGATCTATCTCTCTTTTTGGTCTCGCTGAGGAAAGCTGGTTGACTTACTGACGAAAGAAGTTTTCGTATGTTTTGACAGATCTTCTCCAGTATTGCTTCATATTGATGAGATCCGTTAATTTGATATGGCGTCATGATATATGGTTTTTGATCTGTTGGTAAAACCATTCCCACACTGCTTTGCGTCCATTTCTGTCAATCTTCTTCTTTCCCACTTCCCACTTCCAACACAATTGGCTTCTTTTTTAATGAGCGCAACGCAAAGTTTACTTCCACTTGACAATTTTGACTTTTAGAGTATTCAATGGACACACACATTACTACAACGGAACATGCAGCTAGCCCAACGGCAATTTGCCCGAACATGCCGGAGTCATTGACACTATCTAATTGCTCAATATCGAGCCAAATCTTTTCATCAATCTTCTTCTCCAAGTCAGCTTTGATTTTTCGCGGATCAGAGAACATATGGCCACTAAAGCATTTAACCTGTTCAACATCAAAAGAGGATTTGGAATTGGTCCAGCAATATGACAAAAAAAACTCTCGGTTGATCGTCACCTGAATCGGTTTTCTGTGAAATGTAATTGGTTGTTGGAGAAATGATCAGTTTTTCCAGAATTTTCTGCAGCTGGCAAAGCTTTTCACTATACCAGAGATATGTAAAAAGGAAAGATAAACAACTCACTGTTTCTCGTAAAAGCTATCCGTGTCCCTTTTTCTGGTGTGAGTATTGTTTCGCGCGAATATTTTAAACATATAATTAATTCTAATTGTTAAAATTCTAAATGTTCATTGGTTGAAAATTAAAATTATACTAATAATCATTGCATAATTTTCATAATTTTTCCTAGTTGCGCATATTTCAATATTTCATAAAGCTTTCGTTCACCGAACATAACGAACTATAGACGAGTACATTAATTATGAAGAATATTTCATCTGTAAACACCGATTTTTGGGTTTAACTTTTCTAAAAATATCTCGTTTTAAAACGAATGTTGAATAATCTGAACCAAATAAACTGATAAATAAAAGCACACCTTAAGTGTTATTAGCCAGACTTGCACCAGACTTCAGTACTTTTTTTGAAAAATTGATTTCAATGAGAGTCACTTATTTTTACGAGAAAATTTACCAGTATATGACTTATTGGTTATTTCTTTTTCTAAAATGATAATCTTTTTTACAAACATTAAGAAAAATGAAGAGTATATGTGTGAGATTAAGATTCGCCTGTAAAATATCAAAATCTCTCAGGATATATTTATGAAAGACAAATCAACAACAACTTAAATGGTCGGTAACACTCGTTATATATCTTAATCTTTCTAAAATTTAATTATTCTCAAAAAAAAGAGTCTGGATCTGGGGACACGGATGGCGTTGTATAGAAGCGCGAAACAAAAAGATTAACAATAAGCTGTCAATCAAGTTCAAACGAGTTGTTTATCTTTCTTTTTTTACATATCTCTGACTATACACATCATCGGTTGCAAATTGAATGTAGAGCTGGTCAGCATGTACCATTCCTGCTGTTGATTGTGTCCACTTTTGACTTGCTCCGAGAACCAAAGGAATGACCCTCTTTCCTAACGTTTTCATGGCATACAGTAATTCTGACATGAGCTGCTCCTCTGCGATAAAATTATCTGATAAGCACACAAGAAAAACCTTGGAACTTTTGATTTTGGAAACAGTTTGTTGCAGGCCATGTGCAGAGCCTTGCAATTTCGACTCAATTACATTGAATATATTTTGTGTATGTTGAAGTATGCGTTTAACAGATTGATCGTCATGACTTGCTTTCGAAACAAACATATCACAAACACCATTGTTGTTATAGCCTGAAAAGTTTTCATTTGAGCGATTGTTAGACCTTCAAATGTTCGGCTATAAGCCACATAGTTGCTTCGAGATGCTTGGGGATCGTCACCTGCTATGTGTTCTCCATTATAGACGATCTCACCACTAACATTTGTCACGACTTTCCTGAATATCCCCATGTGCCATCAATCAGTAATCTGATTTTTATCTCGAATTTCTTGTTTTTTCTTTTCTGACAAGGTCCGCCCACTACTATCGCAAACACTACCATCAGCGTTATAACCACAAAAGTAAAGTCCTTGTTTAAAAAGTACTTTACTTCCAACCCCTATTGTTGCAGGGTCCGGATTTTTGTCCACACATAGGTTGTTGTATTTAGCCTTTTCAGAGCCCAGTTACCGTTGGTCCAACGAATCATATAACTCAATTCAACGGGAAACCACCATTCAATTTTTGCAGTAATCCAACCATGTCCACGCCAGTAAACAAGTGCAATTTCACCGATCTTTGGTGTGTTGTCGACATCGTTTGTTTCCGGAATTTGAAGATATGTGGCTTCACTTTCAGGTACTTGCAATACGGTAATGGCTTGTGGTGCTTCTGGTGTTTCGTTACTAAGCACGGCTTTATCGTGTGTTTCATGAGATCCGTACTTCTCTTTCAAGCCTTTTTCTGATTGTTTGACAACTTATTTCATTGTGTTTGTCTGATGACAGCAACAAATCTATGGCGTACACGTTTTATACGTTGAAATAAAATTTAACAACTACGATGAAAAAACTTAAAAGTTAACAGGGGATTTGAACATTCTAAGTTTTTCATGTGCCATACTCACCGCGTTATGAAAATGTTATAATGATAAATAATGGCATTGAGAAATCATCCATCCACAATATGTTTTTCTTCTCACGAATAATTTTTAAATCTTGAGGGGTTATCTCTGTCTTTTTTTCACTGTGTCTACTATTTGTTTTTTAAAATTATTATTTTTGTCTTCCTTTATTTCACTTCTCACTTTTATCTTCTTAATGACACTTACATTTAGATTTTTGATCTGTCTACACGTCGATCAATATGAAATGGCTGAGAAAAGTGAAACGTAAACACCTTTGTTTATCATTTATAGGAAAATACCTTTTCGAGATATAAAAACATCTCTGCGAAGTAGTAAAAAAACTTCCGAGAAGTGAAAACATTTCCGAGAAACGTTTTCAAATTTGACACACTTGTTAACTCCGTTCACATTAATAAAACCCTTTTTATTTTTTAAACCAGTTTTATAAAAACTTGTTTTGATTTAAATCCAGTTTCAAATATCAACAATATCGACCAGTTTTTGGCTGAAGAAGATCTCAAATTTCCTTTTTCTAAGAAAGATGTCCTATGTATTGATATGAGAGCATGTTGAAATAAATCGCTTAATAAGGATGAAACCACAAACCCCAAAGCATCGCATTGCTTTCTTTCTAATGCATGACTATTTTTTTTCTGCCCATTTTAAAACCAAAATCTTTATTTCTTTCTCTTCCCAATCACGTGATCTTTTCTTCTTAGTTATGCAACGATGGCCGATGTTTATTTTAATAAAACAGTACCTCGCTATGATGTTACGGTAGCAGCCAAAGCGAATACCGTATATTAAAACACCCTTTGACAACTGCTCCTCCTACTCCGGACAAAATGGCAAATTAATCTACGTTGTGGCGTCTTCAAAATTCCTTTAAGTAAAGTACATCAATTGTAATGTACGTACACAGATTTTTCTAAAGTTTATCAAAACATTCTACAAAGTGTTTTTTTATATTTACTCACAAAAAATGGATCTTACCCATAAGGAGAAATAAAAAGTACTACAGTACAACCTCGTTAAGTCGGACTCTCAAGGGTCCGAATAATCGGTCTGTCTTAACGGGAATATTAAAAAGAGTGACCAAGCAAATAAAACACAAAATGTTTCTGTTGGGGTTTTAGTTTGCAGCTGCCGCTTTGACGCCATTTGTTTTTTGAAAATTGAAGTTTCAATCTGAACACAGACACAATGCATTGTTTTGATTTCAAAATATTCCTTTCGAACTTTCGAATTTTCGAACTTTTGGCGTTCGATACTCCAAAAAGTCCGACTTAAGCGGACTTTTATAGCGAAGGGACTGAAGAAAACAGACCGAATTAACGAAAAGTACGACTTAAGGGAACCATTTTGGTTTGAAATAAGTAAGAAAATTCAAGGGGGATTATGGTTTAGTCCGACTTAATGAAAAGTCCGACTTAAACGGTGTCCGATTAACGGGGTTGTACCATACTTTGAAATTTAGTTACGCTCTTGATCTTAATAATACCTCGTGCTTCGAAATCACCTACAGTTATAGATATTGAGCTATCATAAGGTCGAGCAAAACGTGTGTCAACAGTTTTTTTGTGAGATAATCTCCACGAGGGAACCAATCATCTTTTTACTTTGTTTGAGTCCATTGTTTATTATAAACAGCTGCTCGTTCCCAGACCATTTCTCAATGTGTGGTAGTACTAGTAACAGTTCCCTGATCTTCTTGATTTGCACCATTCTCGAAATCTCTTTTTAAAACTTTGAATTCAATTTTCCAAATTTGAAATTATCACTGTCAATTTACCTATATACCTTTCCCGGATCTTTTTTGTAATATCCCGGTTAATATGCATTGAAAAATCAGAGGGGGTGTTGAAGTGGTGTATTGCTTGATATTGAACAGTTGATAACTGTAGTCAATGTCAATATTAATGGTAATTCTAAAAATAATAACGGCGGCGATGATGTGAGTTCCTGTTCTGTTATGTTCTTTTAAACTGCGATAAAGTCCATCGTCTAAACGATGACGACGAGTTTTCATCGCCTTGCCTACTTGGTTCTCATTCCCACCTGCCACCGTTTTATTAAATAAAAAAGGGGAACTAAACTCAAAAACTCACGATGGATTTTTTTGTACTATTTGGAAGAATTTCAAAGATGATGAAAGTCGGTTTTTGAATTTTCAAAAAATCATTTCTCATCCGCGAGATATTGGCACCTAAATGTTTTTCTTCTAAAACACGATCTCCATTAACCATATATGTTACGGGGAATATAATAAATTGGGAATTATGCATATTCCCCGGTTATTATGCATAATAATCCTAACCCTAATCCTATCGGGAATAATGTAAAATAACTGGTTAATATGCATAATCCCCGAATTTAACACAATCCCCTAACATATATATTCACTAGATGTCTAACTCCCGTAAAAACGCTATCAAAAGAGTGGGGACGAAAATAAAATTGGCAGCCATTATAAATGTGGCAAAAAATGTAAACAGTGTGAAGAGTAATGGACGAAAAAGAGATAGAGATAACTATAATATGACTTACGATCTTGTAATAGTTTTTGAACTCAATGCAAACTAGATTACTAAAAATAAAAGGCAATAAGTTTGTAAATTATGCAGCTGTCATTATTTTTTTGTCTTTAAACAACTAAACTACGTTTGGAAATAACGAGCACGGTATCTTTTTTTATATTTAGCTGTTTCAATGTCTTTTGTAAGTTCGTTCTAGAAGAAACTGATGTGTATAAATATAAATGTTTTTGTATAACTTCAGCATATGGCATGTATCAGGCATCAAAAGAAGCTCTCATCTTCAAAATCAAAATTGCATTTTATTGATGACAAATCTGATACTAATTGTCAAAATGTGACTCTGTTCCATCACATGTGATGCTGTGTGGTTCATAAAACATGCCCAACTGGATATTTCCAATGACCTTGCTGTCCAACCAGCACAAACACAATTGCACGGTAACCGTCTTATATTCACATTTTCGCTGAAATTTATAAAACTCTTGAATGCATGTTCTCTGTGGTTTACTATGACAATGTTGTGATGAGCCCAACATACATGATTAAATCTGACAATCTATGATTGTGTGTTAGCAATATCGATGCAATATCCTCCGGTTAGTATTATCGGTTTTATGTCGGTAGAAGAACGTCTGATGATAAACGACAAATTCGTCGCTGACTGGGATTTCTTGCATGGTTTAAAACAAACTAAAACAAGATCAATGAAGCTGATGCGTCGTATAACGACTACATAATATCTCCAGTGGTAAAGCCAATCATTTCTTCACTGGGATTATGAAGTGATTGCGAAAGATGTCGAGGGAATGATATTTATTACGTATTGGAAATGTTCCCTTTTTGCTCAAAAAACGAAACATTTTCAATATGGAACGAAGGAAGAAACAATATAATAGAAAAATTTGAAAACACACCACTTCTAAATTTCTGTCCACACAAGCCTTGTTCTAGTTGGTGGTTATGCGACTAGTTAAAGTCAAAATATTAAAGTCTATGTCAACCAATTTGGCAGTTTGAACATTCTTTATGATTTCTAAGTCAAAATAAATGATTTTAAAATGATTTTTTTTGCATCGTCAGGAGCACAAAAAGCACAATGTTAAGGACTTTTTGGGAAATAATATCAAAATTTTAGCGTTAAAATTTGCGTTAGAAAAAAATCAACTTTTTTCTAAAAACCAAAAACGTTGAAACTTACACAGGAGCGACATCAACCTTTGACAAAGAAGTGTACAAAATTTGATAACAAAATCTTTGTTCTATCGGAAGTTCTCACCCCAAATATGGGACCCGGTAGAGCTCTAAAAATGTCTGACATTTTGCCATAAACCGGGGGTTAGAGTGTCTGTTTACATCAAATGTTGAGGTTTTAGAAAATCGTTTCGTGAATTTAACAATTAATGGTAATGGTTAGCACAATTTAACAAAACAACATATTAAAACGTGAATATAAAAAAATTCTTTCTAATTTAATTTAAACAATAACAAATAACTTGAGAGCTGTTATTTCTATTTTTTTACTGATTTTTAAATTCTCTGGCTGTTAAATACAGTGTGTCCCAGAGAATTTTAGGTCTGAGATTTTAACACGCTATAACTTTTCAGACATATATCAGATTTTAGAGATTTTTACATCATTTGACAGCATTTATTTCCAGGATTTTAAAAACCTATATGCTAAATAATTTAGTCCAACATCTTTGTAGTAAAAAAGGATTTCTTTAAACCCAGCTGGCAAAAGAACGTCCTCGAAACGTTATATAAACATCATCACATAACGTTATAATGACGTTCTCATGTGAAACAAGCGACAACGTCATTTCCTGACGTCCACAGGACGTCCTGAGGACGTTGTCACTTGAACGTTCCTTGAACGTTTTAATAACGTTCTTATAACTAAATTCCGAATGCTTCTAGGAGACTATGCGTTGAATTTACTCCAACCGGTTAGTTCAAATTAGAAAAGTCCAGAGAGGTGGGAAGAAAATAAACCGGTGTAGGAGAACACGTTTCTTGACAAAAAAATATAGCTCTTATACATTCCTTATCAGGATAGAAAATTAGATTATAAAAATAAAACTTCCTTCACAAACATTAGTAAAAATATTTACACTGTAAATAAAAGTCAAAATCTTTTCGATAAAGATTTGATACATAACAGCAGAACCATAGCGTGCAATGGAAAACTTAAAGTATAACTTCGTATAACATAACTATAAACAACTTGCAATAAAATATTAGGTATTACAGATGAAACGTCGTCCATAAATGTTAGCATAAATTAGTTAACAATGATAAATAACAGTGTTACCACAGCACGCTTTAAAAATACGTGACGTAAACAGCAAATCGTCAGTTATATTAAGTCTTTAAATCTTTTTACACGTGCTAAAGCCATGATGCAAAGCAAGAATTTGGTCCTTATGGAAGGCATAATAGGAATAGATTAATGCATACTCATTTGAAACATCTTCTGGATATATACCACTGGTAAAAATGTCCGTACAGAAATACTTGTATATAAATAACAACTAAAAATCAACTGATCCTATATGTTAAGCCATGTTAAGAAAAATTATGATCGATTTCGTGATCAAAGCAGAAGAAGAACAGACCTAAATTTAATAAGACCAAATCCATCATTTCTCTAGTATGCCCTCGATAAGTGGAAACTTCTTTAGTTGGAGCTTTCATTAGGTGAAACAGATTTTTACAGTCCCTTGGATGTACTTAATTCAATCAGCAAAGTAGAACTTTCCTCTGAAAAGAATGTTTGAATTCTCTGTGGTTGTTTGAATGTTTATGGCAAAACATTTGATTTCTATAAAGATGAAAACATAAAAACCATATCACTAGTCACATTTTTAAAATGAAAGTGCTACAGGCATCCAAATGAAGATCACCTACTGTAAGTGTTGCAGATTAAATGTGATAAATACAATGCTTTGAAAAAATTGATAGTGTGGTCAAAAATGTGTAGCTGTACAAAGAAATATGGTAATTTGTGAAGCCTTATTTTTCGTTATTCTTTTTCCATTCTTCAGGTCACGGCAAAGCCGAGAACTGCTTAATTACGGCTGTGGTGGCGCGAGGCGAGGCGAAATTTTGGGAAAAAGTAGATCTCGACTGTATTTCTTACTATTATTACTTTTTTCTTCCAAATTCTCAAAATGTTTGGTCTGTAAATTATACGTACATTGTTTTCTTAAAATTCCGGCGTACTGCTACTGGCATTTGGATCGTTGAAAACAAGTGCGGACTCGAACAAATTGTGAATGTTATATAAAGTGAATTCGAAACAACTGTAATTATGGTACTCTACTGCAATTTCATCATAACTCATTAGACGTTTAAGCAAACATAATAATCATGTATTGAAGATCTCTTCTCACAAATCGACTCACAAAACACTGTTTTTTTTGTACTATATAAAGTATAACTATACAAGACTTCTAATAAGAGTGCTTGCAGGAAAAAGCCAAACCTTATCTCACTTCCACAGTTTCCACCCTCACCCCCACTTTATTATCAACCCCCCCCCCCCCCCCCACCCCCATTTTATGTAATTTTGGGAAAATTCCCTGTGGTGCATTTTATAATGGCCCCCCCATTTTACAATTTTTTCCCTGGAGTACCCACCCCCCCTGCTTATTCGAAAAAAAAACTACGAAAAACCACAAGAACAATCCAAAAACCACGAGAAAAACAAACAACTACGAGAAGAAACCATAACTTGTGTGATTACGATTACGATTTCGAATTCGAATACAAAACGAGAAAACTGTTACATAGAACTAGAGGTTCCTTGAGTGTTAAAACTATTTTAACAATACTTTTGCTATTTTGTCTTTCTAATACACGTTTTTTTTTTAAGAAACACGAGTTTAGGAAACTTTTAGTGGGAAAATCTTGAAATTCTAGTTGAACTAAGTTTCTGTTTGGTAAATTGAGTAATAGAATGTACATGCCCTACAAATCAAGATGTCAAGAATGTGGGGAGCCAGTGTGTGAGAAACATTCAAAGCTGATTTCTGATAAGCATTTGTAAATACTGTTGGTCGCTTGTCGTTTGACGGTTGTTGTGAAATATCAATTTTTGACTTTGCCTGACTTGATATTATGGGATATTCAAGATGGATACATGTTTTCATAATTCTTTCATGTATTTTATATTAGTTCTAACTTTTCCAAATGAAAAAAAACTTCAAAAAAGTCCAATAACTTTGGCTCGCAAGTCGGTTTCAAAATGCCATATTTTACACTTTTATCGCATAATTATGACATAATTAGTGACGTCATCATTTTTAGAATGAGAATTTTTGAGATTTTTTCTTTGGAACTTCTTTTATTCATTATTAGTAATGATCTTGCCAACTTTCAAGTAGAAATCTTTTCCAATCTCGAAAATATGGGTCACTGAAGCTAAAAATTTGAAAAAGTGACATTTTACGCGTTTTTGAGCATTTTTGAGAATTTTGTTAACTTTGACCGTATATTTTAGGACTTTTCATGTGTCAAATATGATATTCTTTGAAATTTTCACTAACTATGGTCTAATACCTTTCCAAAAGTTGAAAAACAATCTAAAAAACATACTTTTGTAATCCACAATTTGAAAATTAGTAAAAGACCTATTTTTGACACTTTTCGCACAAATTTTTCCAATCACTGACATAATTAGTAACGTCATCAATTAGAAATTTGAAATTTTGAAAATTTTTTTTCCCAATTAGTTTTGGGAATGACTAAAGTATCTCAGTGCCAAATTTCATTTGAAAACCATTTCTCTATCAAAAGTTATTAGGTGGGGGCACTAAGTGCCCCCCCCCCCCCCCCCCCCCCCCCCCCTTGGCAGTTTACCGAATCAAAAAAGCTTGGTTTAAGTAGGGTTAAGAAACATTGAGGCTGCCTGGGAAAACGTGTTTCTTAAAAAAAAAAACGTGTATCGCTACACATTGTAACAGTTTTTACACAGTATCAATATATATATAATGTTGTTTTCTAAAGTAACACAGGGTCTATTCCATCAAGGCAATTTTGAACGTTTTGGATCAACTGCTGGGAAGCAATGTACGTGTTGTGCACTTTTTTCTATTGGGTTTTCTTTAGCCAAAAATTTGGGAACATGGGATTCTACAGTGATGTTGACTTTGTTGTAGACAATGGGGATCTGATTTACAAAAAATTAAATACCGCATTCTCTCTAATTAGCGCCTGTCTCCAATGAGCCCCCCCCTCTTATAACCCCCCCCCCCCCTCTAATCAAAAATATTTTTATAAGCGCCCCTCTGCAATAAGAGTGATTTAACATTAACTCAGAAATTAATTAAAGTGAAAATTCTGTATATAATAGAAACGGAAGACTATATTTTTGTGATGTCTAAATGTAAGTTATAAGTACAAAATCTTATTTCGTTGCCATGAAAAATACAGTTGTTAGTATTCTTTTATGATAAAAAGAAATGCCTCGTTCACAGCTAGCATGACCATTTCAAAATTTTTTTGTAAGCGCCCCTCTCCAATTAGCGCCTCTCTCTAATACGCGCCCTTCTAATTTCCAAAAATATTTTATAAGCGCCCAGGCGCTTATTAGAGAGAATACGGTATCGACAAATATTTAGTATTTACAGACCTTCCATCTGAAATTGAGATAATGAATCTCATCTTTACTGTGGAGTTTTTATATAGGTTTTACAGTTGTTTTATGCTTAAAGAAACTTTGAATCACTAGTTTATTTTACAGCTTTGACAAGATACAGTATGTTTTGTTATTTTTATTTTTCTGTTAATCCAGTATACATTGTTTATTCTTGCTTCATTATTTTGTTTTGCTTTGTTGTTGTTTTATTTAAAGTTTATAAAGGTTTGTGTCCGTGCAGCTTCGCTTAGTTTTTTTTCTAATCATTTTGTTAAGTTATCTTCCGTTCAGCATTTAAGGAATATAAAAATTTAAAACTGAATTTTTTCTCTTTGTCTTCATATAGACATATATAGTTCATATATAGTTTTGGCGCAAAAAGATGCACCAAAATAAAACTGCACCAAATTTACAGTGAGCTGATTAAACGTTTTGTTTATTAACTCTGAACTTTATCATTTTGTAATTACCTTAATTGAAGAAGTTTTGGCGCAAAAAATTGCACCAAATTTACAGTGAGCTGTACCAAATATATAAATCTTTTCTTCGAAAAACATAAAAATAGTCTAAAATTAGTGTAAATTTTGACCAAGAAGTCCGAATTGCACCAAATTTAAAATAACCTTGGCTGCACAAAATCAAACCTGCGCCAAATAAATCGAATTGACTGTGCACCAAAATTTCTTCATTTAGGTATTTTGCCAAACTCATATTTTCATTTGGGCAGTTTCTCTATTTGAGCCTTAAATTGAAATTAATTTCACTTTAAAAACATAGAATGAAAAGTTTAGAAAGGGTCGTTTACTTTTAGCATTTTGCATGGAATTTTTACTCCATATTTTAAGGTTTTAATGCTACTAATTTTAGATAATATGTGTGGTTCCTTAGTATTTAATCCTAAATTTCAGATGTAAATATTTGCTGCTAGTTATTGTATCATACTTATATAACCATTTCATTTGTTTAGTTGTCTCTTGTCTGCTTATACCCCTGACAAACTTTTTGCATAAAAATTGACAAGTGTTGACATCTTTTGTCCAATTTTTGAAACTAATGACCTTTCATAACTACCGTTCTACTTAACTTTTTTGACTGAAGTTTTTATAAGCCTGCATAAAAAATTTTCAAATTCAAAAATTTTCGAACAGCAAAATACCAATACCGACAAATAAAAAAACCCATCAAAATACATGCTAATGGTCTCATTTTGAAAGGTCGGCGTAATAATTTCAGAGACCTCTAACGCCCGCCCTAATACCGCCACTCAAAAAATAACGCCATTTAAGGCCGGTGTAATAAGGATCGATAAGGTAAATACACCTTTCCTGTAATTGATTGCGCAATACTTTTTACCATACTCCGCCTCGTTTTCGCAAAGGTTGATATGGTAACAGAATGGCACGGGACTCATTTCAGTAATGAGCAATTAGTGTTATGATTGTGATAGTGTTAATGATTGAGCACGGGAGATTCGGTTGTCATGGTATAGCATATTGAAAACGAGGTAGAGCATGATAAAAATATTGCGCAATCAATTACGAGAAAGGTGTATTAAAGTTCTGAAACATTTGTAAGTTTCAAATACCGTATTCTCTCTAATAAGCGCCCGGGCGCTTATAAAATTTTTTTAGAAATTAGGGGAGCGCTTATTAGAGAGGGACGCTAATTGGAGAGGGGCGCTTATAAAAGCATTTTAAAATGGTCATGCTAGCTGTGAACGAGGCATTGCTTTTTATCATAAAAGAGTAAAAACAACTGTATTTTTCATGGCAACACGAAATAAGATTTTGTACTTATAACTTAAATTTAGACATCACAAAAACATAGCCTTCCGTTTCTATTACAGAATATTCGTGTTTGGTTCAAAGTTCTAATTACCGTCCGGGCGCTTATAAATTTCTGAGTAATGTCTAGTCACTCTATAAGCGCGCCCGGGCGCTTATTGGAGAGGGGCGCTTATAAAAATATTTTTGACTAGAAGGGGGCGCTTATTAGAGAGGGGCGCTTACTGGAGAGGGGCGCTAATTAGAGAGAAAACGGTATGCAGATTTTACCTTTTGGGAATGCAGAGTTCAACGAATTAAGAGTTGTCAATTTATATAAGCGTTCACCCTTCAAGATTGAACATTTTAAAGCATGACCCAGCATGGTTGGGGGGAGGTTTACCTAACCTAATTTTCCGCGAGTGAGAAGAAAAAGCATGAGCGTATTTTTCGACGCAATTCCAACACATAAATTTGTTATAATATCACATTTTATTTTAGAATTTCAAATTAAAATATCTACAAATAACCCTTAGTTTTCACGCTTCTCGGCCTGTCTCAGATGTCTACAAACTCTAGAAATGTAGAGTAAAAGTATATAATACAGTTAAAATGAAAAAACATAGCAAAATAAAAAACACCTATTCTTCAGGCAATAAATAACAGTAAAGCTTTAAGTCGTGACCTGTTGCAGCCATGCGGCTTGTTTTTCATAATTAAGTCATTTTCACGAAAATCGGTTAAGTAGAACATTGGATAAGTGAGGTTTGCCTTATTGAGTGCATACTGTATAACAGAGTGTCACATGTTGAGCTCAAATTAGATCTTAGTCGAAAATGGAAAGCCTCATAATAATGAAATTCATGTATAAGAGTGTGGAAAAATACAACACAAGAACACAAGAAAACTGTTTCTTTTAGTTTGTTTGCTCTTCTGTAACTTTTCAGGAGCATGTTTCAAAACATTGATATGCGCTTTGTTTACTCATGTCTGCAGAGTTCTGAGCAGCCATTAAATCGCCTAAAAGAGAGAAAAAGCAATAAAAATATAAAATGATAACAAAAATGTCTTATTCAAAACAGAGTCACATTACTTTCAGTATAGTATCCATGACACAGGTTTAAAATCTTAAGAAAGTATATACTCCTACAAGTAAAAAATGTGATAAAATTAAATAAATACATACCTATACGCAATAACATGATATATGGCTACAAGTTTTCATTTTTCTTTATGCCACCAAGGCTATACTCAAACAGCAATGCAATCGTCATTAGTTAGCCTTAAAAATGAAGTGCAGAAACATTGCATAAACATTTTTATGTCTCCTTCAATCAACGAAAAAATTACTCTAGAATATTGTTATACAACACGACCCTATTAACCAAGATTCTGTAGAAATGGGATACATTATAAGTAAAAGTATTTTCTTATATTATCCCTCCCTTGTCTTCGATGAAAAAAGCAAGAAACCACTTGAATTGTGGGGCCGTCTGTTCTTTGGTGTCACATCCTTAGGTCAACTAGCCTACTCTTACGATAGGCGTATTCAGGGTCAATAAAAAAGTGTAGGTGTCCAACATTGTGATATTTCTTTTCAGTCTTATGTATCAATTAGGTTACTTGCACGTTTTTCTGTTCTAATTTAAATGACTAAGCTCTCCTCCACAAATTTTCACTGAACTCCATTACAACTTAACATTGCTTTTTAAAGATAATTTTTTTGAAAGCTTGTGCAAACTACACTTGAAATTAACTTTTATTGAGCATAGTCATGACACCAGTAAGGTAAAAATTAAAAAAAAATCCAAAATAAAAAATACACTAAAATTAACTTACCAAGCTTTGATAAGCATCTAGTACCAGAATCATCATGCGTGCTGTGTAACCTGAAACACTCATGAAGGCTTCTTCAAATTTTCATCATCAATACTCAAATTATAATCACCATCATTCTCCCCTTTAAAACAGTATATATTTTCAACATTATCTTCTTCGTGTTCAGAAATACTAGCTTCCTATGTCAACTAGAACCTTTCGATTTCTAATCGCCTGTTGCGTCATCTACTATGTCTCAACATTTCAAAAATTTGTGAAAGCCATTATATTATACATTTCCAGAAAAGTCTTGTTATCTGGCTGCATGCTGAATCGAAGCCTTCTAAACAAAACTTGTCGATCGAATAACCACCATCTTTTTTTTTTACCACATGGTCAGACCAGAGTAAACCGTGTGAACATGTAATAACAAGCTTGTTATTTCAGGGGAGAAATAAATAAAAAGCATGTCGCATATTCTGTATAAACTAGCCGCCAAGGCGGCGTCGCTCGACGCCCATGTCCACCTGCTCTGTATCACTGTATCAATAAACGTCAAATTTCCTTATAAACGGCTCGTACAACTTGTGTTCAACCAGAAGCATATTCGAAGTCACAACCTCTGGTAAAACCAATCTTTTATCAGTGTAACAATACACTCAAAACGTATAGAGAGAAAACTTCAACTTTTAATTAACTTTTGTTTTAAAAAAGTTACGCGCTCTAACATGGGTGCTATCAAACAGGGGGAAAATGGTTTCTTTTCTTAAAAAGTTCACACGGAGGAGAGAAAAAAGGCACGTGCTAAATGAATAAATAGAATAAAAAAACGTTCGATCAGAACGCTTAACAATTAAAAGAAGAAATTAATTTATTAAAAGAAAAGCTAAAAAAAAAAAAACATTTTGTTTTTATAAGATACTCTTTTTTTACCTATCGGTTTTTAAACATTTTGATTGCTCAAAAAAAAGTTCACCCGTCTCAGACAGTCAGGCAAGAGTTAGTGGCAAACCGAACATATGCTGCCACGTTCTGCCACTGCTGCTTTTTGTCCAAAATGTTTAATCAGTTAGTTTTTTTGTATTTAGTTGATGTACTGTTTTCAAAGCCAAGTCAACGTAGAATATAAAACTAACAATAATGATAAAAACAAAACGTTATTCGTATTAGTTCATCATCCAAAAAAAGTCACGTTCGATTGGGGTTGCAATGTGTTTGCTTCGAACTCACTTCGCACACAAAAAAAGAATAATTTCGCTCACAACTCAATCTACCATTTTGCGTGACTTACAAACAAACAAACAAACAAACAAACAAACAGACAGACAGAGAATCGGCTATTAATATATAGACTGCAAAGAAAAATAAAAATCTTTTCACAGCTTTTTATTATGACATTTTACGATTAAATTTAAATTCCGTCACTTTCAATATATAATAGTTATTTAGTATTTTTGCGATCATGTATGTGAATCATTTAAATAAAAAACAACAAGTTTTTAATAACAAAGCAAAAGCTTTCCGGTATGTTAACAGCACTGATGATGGTATAACATACCGAAAAGCTTTTGCTTTGTTTTTGAGCCATGTGGTAAGCCACTCACAATCATATGACTTTTTAACCAAATTCAGACATCGCAATAACGTCATAACGACGTCATGTGTTTGGTGAGATTAATAAACAAATAAACTTTTTCCCACCAAATCATTTCGCATACGTCGAAATCTTCGTGTGTACGTCGAAATCATTGTCCATACGTCAAAATCATTTGTGCGTACATCGAAATCTTTGTGCGTACGTCAAAATCTTTGTGCGTACGTCGAAATCTTTGTGTATGTCGAAATCTTTGTGCATACGTCGAAATCATTGTGCGTACATTGAAATAATATATATATTGAATATATTGGATCGCTATTTTCTAATAATAACTTGGAATAAATTTGGTTATATCCAGAACGTATTTGGAACCACTTCTGTTTCTCCATAAATTGTCAACCTTTTTAAAACGTTGATAAAACGTTCCATGTACGTCCAAAAAGAACGTAGAGGATAAAACGTCAATGTGACGTTGTAATAACGTCCTAAAGGAACGTAACCAAATTAGAACTAATTTGAAACGTCCTAATTACGTCCTGTGCCGGCTGGGAACTGTCTCGGTTATTAACACCTTAATAGTTAATAAAAGTAAGTTTTCACGTGCGATTATTCTTTTGTTTATTAAGAACATGTCGTGGTGTTATTGAACACACTAAAATTGTGAGATGGGGGCTTCTACCAACTTTTTTGACATCATATGAGCAATCTTTAGATGCTACAAAAGCTTTTCTCCAATGAGATCCAGAGTCTATCAAAGTTGAGAAGTAAAATTGTTGACACAGCAAATAATCTTAGACAAAATCAAAATTTTATTCGCCACTCTTAATGACAGCAAGAGCAAATCGCTGTGTTCAGAAAAATGGGGGACATGTTGAGACAGCTTGAAGTTTTGTTTTTAATGACTTTTGTGTTTTACAGTCACTTGACTTTGATATTGTTTTTGATAATGACCTTTGATAGCTGTTATTGAAAGATGTGCTAATTAACCATTAAAAAAGATAATTGCATTTTGTCATGTTAAAATCCTTAATTGTTTCCACACTAAAAGGTTTTGGAGAACAAAATGTATATTTTTAAAATCTATGAATAAAATCCTATCAAATGGTGTAAAATATGCTGAGATCTGATATATGTGTGAAAGATTATGAGCTGTTAAAATCTCAGACCGAAATTCTCTGGGACACACTGTAGAATAGAAGCGTGCATTTGTCTTAACACCTAAATAATATGTGTTAATTGAACTGAAGCTCTGTTGAATTGAAGAAATTTGCTTTTTCCAAACCGCAGATATGTTTTCAATTTGCAATTCTTATATCATTGGAAAGCTGACTAAATTTACTACCCAACGGTGTAAAAAGTATTAAAATTATCCAGTTATTTCAGTTTTAATTATTATTTGAATTTTGCGTAATAGTTTGTGAGACTCGTGCTGTATAAAATATTTAATTGCTTTTAATCGATCAAGTAAACGCAGTCATAACAAATAACCTAATCCCCGGTTTATATCTAAATATCAGATATTTTTAGGGCTCTACCAGGTCCCATATTTGAGCTGAGAACTTCCAATAGAATAAAGATTTTGTTATCAAATTTTGTACACTTCTTTGTCAAAGGTTGATGTCGCTCTTGTGTAAGTTTCAACGTTTTTGGTTTACTAGAAAAAAGTTGATTTTTTTCTAACGCAAATTTTAACGCTAAAATTTTAATATTTTTTCCCAAAAAGTCCTTTATAACATTGTGCTTTTTGTGCTCCTGACGATGCAAAAAAAAATCATTTTAAAATCATTTATTTTGACTTAGTATTCATAAAAAAATGTTCGAACTGCCTAATCGGTTGACATAGACTTTAGTGCACAATAAATGGAATTACTGAGATGATTATGCAGAAGCAATTTAAAGGTATATGGAAGACTGAAATTTTCATGGTGTCATTATAGTGTAATTATTTATCGGAAATACATAGAAGTAATTTGTTTTGGAAAGAAAGTTATTTCCATCACCCAGAGAATTTCATATAAAAAGTTTGAAAATACCCTTTCAAATCGTATCACCTAAACTTTGGTTAACATACTAAGTTACTAAACCGTCCAATAAAAATATGTCCCTTAAATTAAATTATATAGTTCACACTACGTAAGTCCAAATTCAAAATAAGCATCCATGTGCTTGTTAGAGGAAATGAAATATCCTAGAATTAAGTTTAAAAAATACCGAATTCTCCGAAAATTTTTCTAAAAATTCTCAGAGCTCTGTTTTACTTTATCCTACGTCTTCAAGAGTATTGCCTAGAAACATTTTATTATGGGTTTCTTCCATTCTGTGCTACCAAGAAATTTAAAAGTTTCTCCTGAAATCTCCTTAAATTTACAGGTGGAAACCGACATATTTTTCATTTAAAATGAATACAGAATTCATTTGCGTCGATGTTGTCTGGCCAACATATTCAGAAAAAATCAAATAGAATGTTTGATTTGAAAATTTTTTCTGACTATATTCAACTTGTCCAAATGAATGATCGAATCGTCGTTAGATAAATCTTGATTCTATTCTTTACTGCGGATATAGTAGAATAAAATAAACATGTACGAGGCATTTTGTTTGAAGTAAATACTCAGGTGTTATTCAATAACATCCGAACTTTTCTTCTACTTTCTTTATTCTTTGTCTTAGTTGTGTGGTGCAGTAAACTTTGTTGAATCCGTCTTGTATCTGTCATGAACGAAGAACTTTGATAAACCATCATAATTTACTTCAGGTTTATTTTCTTCATAGCGTTCAAAATTCATTCATCTATTCGTTGAAAATATGGCTCAGCAGTCAAATGTAACTTCAAAGGTAAGTTTTTAATTTTCGTATGATGTCCCATTGAAAGTTATTTAAGACAACAAGAAGCCGCTTGGCTTGAAGACTACATGTCACAATAACATATCTACTCTCAACAACAATAAAATATTCTCAGGATGCAGCATTGCTGAATCACCCAATTTTTGTCAAACTTGACAAATAATTATTAATTTCGAAATCAGTACCTTTCAATTGTGTGACAATTTTTATGAAAATTGTAGAACTTTCGAAGTTTGGTCCAATTTTGGTCAAACCTGACAAAATAGCTGTCAAATTCGATATTCATAAAAATTTGTCCGGCATTACGAATTTTCGTGAATTTTCGCCAAGGCCACCAGCTTTTAATATAACCTTGAAAATCCTCGCATCAATTAACTTTACTCGAAATTAATTTTAGGTCAAAATGAATTGTGATGAGGAAAAAAGACGAATAAGATTGGATTTGTTAAACTACTGCAGCATAAAAATATTGCGTGATCTTCTGCATATGGTCTATCAAGTACCAGAAGATGAAAAAAAGTTCTACAACTATTTACGTAATCATGGACAACTCTTCAAGGAACTCAAGAAGAAGAAAATAATTGGTCATGAACAATGGAACTGTCTTTTTCCACCAACACAACAAACGTCTTCGGAAGATATGGATATAACGTTACTCCTTGTAATTTTTCGCAACTGCATTCCTCTACAACCCACCCACAAACAGCTGATCAACGATCTGGGAAAATTAAGAAACCAACAGGTCCATCGTGGATTATACATGACAGAAGCCGATTTTCAAAAGACTGTCAAAGAATATTCCAAATGCTTACTTGGGTTAGGATGTCCCCAAAACGATCTGGATAGGATGTTAAATCGTCCACTCTTCAATGATCAGTCCGAAATAGAATTTGGTTTAACACAAAACATTCGAAATTTTGCTGGGCGAGAGGATGCCCTTGATATGATCCATCAAAAATTCATCAATGGAACTACAAACAAAGTGGTGATATTCGGGCTTTCTGGAGTTGGCAAATCGGAGCTTGCAAGAGCTTACAGTCATCGATACAAAAGTTACTATGAAGGTAACATAATTTTTGTAAATGCTGAAGACGAGAATACCATCGAAAAATGTTTTTTCGATATTGCTCAATACATCGGACTTTCATGCGTTGACAAAGACGGGACAACTATCAATGGACGGATTACAATAATAAGAGTTTATGAATTTTTATCGGAAAGAAAACATCTGCTCGTCTTGGATAATGCTAAGAACTTCTCAGAATTAAAACATTACCTACCCTCACAAGACAAGGGTGATATTATGATCACGTCTCAATACGGAAATTGGGGACAAAATTTCGAAAGTCTGAATTTACTTCCTTTATCTGAAGATGCCACGTCAGCAATTTTGCAAAGTGATCTTGGTGGAGGGGACTTAAAAACTTTTCAACACTTAGCTGAACTAGTTGGGTGTCTGCCACTGGCAATGCAGCTTGCAATAGCCTATATCAAGTCCAGAAAAATATCCGTTCAAAAGTTCATCGATTTATTTAACGATAATCGCGCCGAAATGCTGGCAGAAAGTTCTGAAGATTTTGACATCAATACCAACAAAACAATTTGTACTACTTGGATGTTGGCCTTAAGCGAGTTGAAAGCAGCTTCCACTGCCACCCGTATCATATTTATGATGTCCATTATTGATGGAACCGCGATCAGCGAAAAGTTTCTAGAAAAGTTACCTGGTATTGGAGAAAAAACATTAAAGGACGCATTATACTCATTATCTCAATATTCATTCATTCATGAAAATGGGGATATTAAATCTATACATTCGCTGTTACAAATTGTTGTTTTTGACTCGATGTCTCCACAAGAGCACCAAAGAGCACTAGAGGACGTCATTAACATCTGCAAAAGGATGATTGACGAAAACAAAAATCAAAAACATTTCAACTTTGGAGATTTATGGTTAAATCATATTCACCATTGCATTTTCACCAAATTACCAACTGTAGAGAGCAATAACGAAATCTTCTACGTTGTGAAGAGCTCAGTTCGTGCTTTGTTCAATCGCGGTCAATTCATAAATGCAGTCCAACTGTTAACTAAAAGTCAAGAAAAAATTGATTTTTCAAAGGGAGAATTTATACTTACAGAGTACATGAAAGCGAGATCCTTTCACACATATGGAGATTATGGTCGTTGCCAAGATGTCCTTGAAAAGATCATCAGAAAAAACGACATCAATACGATTGAAGTCAATTCACATGCAAAAATTCTCTATTTATATGGTGTTTGCTTGTTAGATCAGAAAAAGTTCAAGAAATTGGGCGAAGTCATGAAAAACCCTATTTTCGATGATTGTGGTATTTCTGATGGCTTGCAATTTAAAATAATGATTTTGAAGTCAAAGTATCTTTTTCAGTTGGGATACGTACACGAAATTATATTCAAGCCTATAAAACTTGCGGCAGACAGTAGAGAATGGCAATTTTTCCTTGTCGATTATTATCGATGGATTGGTAATTTTAAGGCGGCACTGGAAATAATCCAAGCATTATACAAAAAAACTTCAACTTGCTATGGAGAAGAAAATCCCATAACAGTTTACATTAAACTTCAACTATCAAAAGTAATGCGAAATACAGGAAGTATATCCGAATCTCTAACCATGCAAAAAAAAATTAACACTCAAGTTAATATGTTTTTCACAAAATCACATCCGATAATTTTAGAAGCAAAAGAAGCATTAGCATTCTCACAAATGGCTAACGGTTTGTATCATGAAGCAAAATTGTCATTTGATGAAGTTCATAGAATTAATAATAAGGTTCTTGGAAGTTGCCATGTTGAAACATTGCGTACAAAAGCAAATATCGCTCTTGTATTACAAAAACAAGGCAAGTATGATCAGTCAAAGAAAATGTTTCAAGTGCTATCACGAATACAAAGTAATGTTCTTGGTAACCGACATCCGGATACATTGGCAACGAAAATGAACCTAGCCAATGTTTTACAATGCCAAGACAAGTACGTTGAATCAATGGCGTTGTATCAAGAGGTTCTCAAAATCCAGGAAGATGTTCTCGGTAATCAACATCCGGAGACATTGGCAACAAAATTGAGCATAGCCAGTGTTTTACAATGCCAAGACAAGTACGTTGAATCAATGGCGTTGTATCAAGAGGTTCTCAAAATCCAGGAAGATGTTCTCGGTAATCAACATCCGGAGACATTGGCAACGAAATTGAGCATAGCCAGTGTTTTACAATGCCAAGACAAGTACGTTGAATCAATGGCGTTGTATCAAGAGGTTCTCAAAATCCAGGAAGATGTTCTCGGTAATCAACATCTGGAGACATTGGCAACGAAATTGAGCATAGCCAGTGTTTTAAGATTAGCAGGAAAGTATGTTAAATCATTGAAGTTGTGTCAAGAAGTTCTCAATATCCAGGAAGATGTTCTTGGTAATCAACATCCGGATACATTGGCAACGAAAAAGAACCTAGGAAATGTTTTACGAGTCCATAGCGATTGCGTTGGAATAATGGTGTTGTATAAAGAGGTTCTCAAAATCCGGGAAGATGTTCTTATTAATCAAAATCCGGATATATTGGAAACGAAAGTGAACCTAGCCAGTGTTCTAAAAGGTGCAGGAAGGTATGTTGATCCATTGAAGTTGTGCCAAGAAGTTCTCAAAATCCAGGAAGATGTTTTCGGTAATCAACATCCGGATACATTGGCAATGAAAATGAACCAAGGCAATAATTTACAATGCGAAGGCAAGTACATTGAATCAATGAAGTTGTATCAAGAGGTTCTCAAAATCCAGGAAGATGTTCTTGGTTATCAACATCCGGATACATTGGCAACGAAAAAGAACCTAGCCAATATTTTAATCTTTACAGGCAAGTATGTTGAATCATTGGAGTTGTACCAAGAAATCCTCAAAACCAAGGAAGATGGTCTCTCATCTATTTCGTTTCTGCCTCATTTGTTGCATAAATGTTGTTTGATAATTTTAAAGCAATGTCTAAAAATTTACACATATTTTGGACATTCTTAATTACTTCATTTATCTGTTTATTCATCTATTTTATTTTATTGTAGTTCTTCATGCTTATTCATTTATTTACTAATTTCAAAACCTGTTGAAAAAGAAATAGAAAAAAGTTTAAATAGTTAAGTTCTTAATTATTCAAGTATATCAAATTAGAATTTTTGTTGCTTGAGAATCCGAGGCTGACTTGTTCCTTATTTGTTGCTTAACATTTAATGAAATCTCAGGGTCGTATTGCTTATTAGCGGGATTCGGAAAAATCATGTTTTATTTACACGAAGCTATTTTTGTATAGATTTGTAGGGAGTTATATACAGGGTGTCTCAGGGTGTCTCACAAACCTTTGTCTTATTAACTTGCACGGATATTTTTAATGACAGTAATTATGTTTGTACTCGTCTGATTGTGTTTGCAAAGATGTTACATTGTTTACATTGTTAACTGATTTTTAAGAAATTAATGATGCAAGTCTGTGTGTTTTTCTTCAATAACTTTCCGAAGAATAATCATTTTCTTGAAAATTTTATACCAATAGAAAGCACTCAAAAAGGGCTTTCTTGTGATATAAACTTTGTTATACTTTGACAAATAATTGTTGCAAAATAGACACTGAAAGTTTGTGGATAAGTCATGTGCATTTTCCTGAAAATCTATATCAACAGAACGTACTGAAAAAGGGCTTTCTTGTGATGTAAATTTTGAAATACAAATAATGGTTGAGAAATAGACACTGAAAGTTTGCGGATAAGTCTTTCTGAGACACCCTGTACAACTTATTAGAGTTGTTCGTGAATGTTTCCCTACAAAGTCATTAGAAACTTCACGTCAACACTTTAAATAAGCGTGCAAATTAATGATGTTTCTATTGACACAAAAAACGCTTTATATCTCTGAAGTAACTTTTACAAATAATTGATTTTTTTGACAGGCTCGAGTACATTAAAAACGAAAGTGAACCGAGGCAATGTTTTAAGATGTGCAGGCAAATGTTGAATTATTGGAGTTGTGTCAAGAGATACTCAAAATCCAGGAAGGAAGATGTTCTTATTCTATTTTTCTTAGTCCGGTAAATCCTGTTGAGGTGGTAAAAATCATCAACTCTCTTGCCCTCAACAAATCCTCTGGTCCCCACAACATCCCTATTAGAATTCTCAAACTTGTCAAGCATGATCTCTCTCGACCTTTGTCTTTCCTCTTCAACCTTTCCTTTGAAACAGGCTCTTTTCCTTCAATACTCAAACTATCAAAAGTTGTTCCTGTTTTCAAAAACAAGGGATCCCTCTTGAAGTTTCAAACTACAGACCCATCTCTCTCCTTTCCAACATAGATAGAATTCTTGAAAAGCTCATGTACTATAGGGTCCTCAATTTCCTTGATGTCTATAAAACTCTGTTTGAAAAGCAATTTGGTTTTCGTAAATCCCATTCAACAACTCATGCCTTGCTCACCATCATTGAACGTATCCGTCAAGCACTTGATAATTGAAATCTTGCCTGTGGTGTATTTGTAGATCTGCAGAAGGCATTCGACACTGTTGACCACACTATCCTTCTGTCCAAGCTTCGTCATAATGGTGTGAGGGGGCAAGCAAAAAAATGGTTCAAATCCTACCTATCAGGAAGATCTCAATTCGTTTGAATATCCTACTCAAAATCCACTGTTAAAGTCATCAAACATGGTGTGCCCCAGGGCTCTGTCCTTGGGCCTCTCCTTTTTCTTATTTACATCAACGACCTCCACAACTCGATATTCTCTAGTGAAACCTTTCATTTTGCTGATGACACTCACCTTCTTCATTTCAATTCCAACTTGAAGTCTTTTGACCACCTAATCTTCGAATATGGCGGACATGCAGATGGACGTGAACACGCAAGATTTAACTGATCTTTTGAGTATCGATGTTGTTAATAATATTGACCAAAATATAGATGTGGTAGTTGATAATTGTTCTATCAATAATTGTGAAAATCTTATACAAGATAGATATGTCGATTTTAAATTGGAAAAAATGAAAAATGAATTATTTCAAGATCTGAAGGAGTCGTTAACGGATTCTGTGAAAATGGAAATGTGTAAGTTTCGTCGAAACAACGAATTATTCAATACTACAAGGACTGATTCTGACAAGTATGTCAGACTTTATTCTTGAAAAAAGAGATGGATTCCAAAAATGCTATTATTGATTTATTTTTAAAGAATTCATCGATGCATCACGACCAAATTTTACCTTCACGGCAAGATCAAACAAACTTTGATAAAAATTATTTTCAAAACAAATTATCAAGAAGCAGATCTCCACCGTCGATAGTAACCAACTGTGAATCTGATTTAAACTATTATTTATTTCATTGACCAATTATCAGATATACAGTGTGTCCCAGAGAATTTCGGTCTGAGATTTTAACAAACTATAACTTTTCACACACATATCAGATTTTAGAGATTTTTACATCATTCGATAGCATTTCTTTCAAGGATTTTAAAAACCTATTATCTAAATAATTTAGTCCAACACCTTTGCAGTAAAAAGGATTTTTTAAACTGTCACGGTCATTAACTCCTTAATGGTTAATAAAAGTAAGTTCTCGCGTGCGATTATTCTTTTGTTTATAAAGAACATGTCGTGGTGTTATTGAACACACTAAAACTATAATCTCATCACAAAGTTCAAAATTGTGAAACGGGGGCTTCTACAAAATTGTTTTGACATTATATGAGCAATCTTTAGTTTCCACGAAAGCTTTTCTCCACTGAGATCCAGAGTCTATCAGAGTTAAAAAGTAAAATTGTTGATGCAGCAAATAATCTTAAACAAAATCAAAATTTTATTCGCCACTCTTTATGTCAAGAGAAACGAGAGACATGTTGAGACAGCTTAAAGGCGGGTTTCCACTTAAGCGAACTTGGCCGCGCGGGCGAATTCGCACGACTTTGCGCATGCTCACTTTAAAAAACTTGAGCATTATTATGCAATACATTTGGTCGCGCGGTCGCTTTCTGTAGTTGAAGCCAACTCAACTTCTAGAGCGTGCGAAATCGCTCGCTCAAGAAAATCTACATTTTTAACCAATCAGAATGAACTATGCACACGTGGAAATACAACATACACCTGGCCTAATTATATCTTTTTTATATTTTATTATGTCTTTTTAAAGGAGTGGTGTCATGAAAATTGGAAAAAAATTTTTTTCTTCATATATTCCTTGTTTTAATGTAGATACTACAAAATAAATTTAATTTGGAAAAAAAAATCTTTTAATCGCTATAAAATGCCACTTTAAAACATAGGCTTAAAACGCTGAATAAATTAGTAATAATTATGTGACGTCATTGAAGAAGTTATATTCAGTGTTGATGCGATGTTTTGCATTCAAATCGAGCGAGTGTTCTTTGAAATTCAAGCAATAACTAAGTATTCTTTTTAAATCTAATGAAAAACATGGTTATTTGTGCTGCTGTTGGATGTGACAGTGACTCAACCAAAGGATAGAACATCAGTTTTTGTTTAGATTACCTAAAATTCATATTAAAAAAAAAAATGGATTTCAAAGTTGAAGCGAGGCCAATCTTCCATCTTTACGTCACTAAAATTTTAAAGAATCGCGTTTTGGAAGAAATGTAATGGTAAACATGTTATAAGGAGTTTTACTTTAGTGTTTTATCTACATTTTTCGTTATACATAATAGGTGAACTTTTACTTTCTGTGTGCAAGTGTTTTTTCGATTTTTGTTTTCATGTTTCTCTTCAAAGTGGGAGTTTGAATATTATTCCGTTTCACCGATTATTTCATTATTGTTTTCATAGAATGAGCTATTGATTCTTGAACTCCTGCACCGATGTTACACAATTTTCACCTGAAACGGAAAATTGGAAAAACGTTAACTTTTAATATATGAATTTTACTACGATCAATGATCAACTCAATATTGCATGTATTTTTTTTTCGTTTTGATTTGTACAAAAATTTATTTTGAAATTTATCGTCTTCAATCGCATAAACTTCTTTGCAACCAGAACAATCAATTTCTCTACATTTTATACATTTGCATCACTGTTTGTTGCGAACTCCGGTAAAGCATTTTCGTCAGCATCATCAAAATCATCATCCGGACTTCTTCATGTTCTTTACAGCAACTGGGTCAAAACTATATGGCTTAAACCGCTAAAATTCTCTGTGAAATCCTTGAATAAAACTCATTGCTACATTCTTCATCTTCGCTGAGAACATCTGATTCCTCTTCACTCATGATTTTTGAAAACATGAAAAACTAGTACGCTCCTTTGCACTGACATAACAAATAAAAATAAATGAAACTTCTTCAATGACGTCACACGTTTTTCATCAGAAAAGAAGACGGGGGTTTATAAAATAATAAAAAACTCAATATCTTCGGAAGTAAAACATTTTTAAACAAAGTTTCAACACAGGCTAACTACACATTTTTTAAACTAAAGTTTGTCATAAAATTTGAAATGACGATACCACTCCTTTAAACTAGAAAAACGTCAGTAAAGAATTAAAAAAATGAAAGAAAAGTTCTTAATATAGTTTTAATTTTCTAATTTTTGTTACCACTATGTGGAGATATAGGTTCCCTTTTTATTGAGTTTTTCGTTATTTTTGGTTCTACTAACGACAGCAGTTCTTCAAATTTAGCTGGAGTATCGAATATTTTCATCTCTTTTATGAGTAAATGGTACTCTCCTTTTTTGTGACGCTCTTGGTATAGCTGCCTCACCCAAAATCTTCTAGCTTTCTTCTTTTTTTCGTTTTTCTTTGATCGTCTAATTAACAGCAAAGCAATCAGCAAATTCCCTCTCCACATATTCATATTTATAATTAGCAGTTGTGAAAAAGTGCGCCACTTCTTAAACTTCTATCAATTTCCACTTGAGCTTAAGTGGAAATCTGCCTTAAAGTTTTGTTTTTAATGACTCTTGTGTTATACAGTCACTTGACTTGTTATTGTTTTTGATAATGATCGTTGATAGGTGTATTGAAAGATGTGCTAATTAACCATTAAGAAGATAATTGGATTTGTTCATGGTAAAATCTATAATTGTTTCCAATCTAAAATGTTTTGGAGAACTTTTAGAATCTATGAATAAAATCCTATCGAATGGTGTAAAGGTTGCTGAAATCTGATATGTGTGTGAAAAGTTATGAGCTGTTAAAATCTCAGACCGAAATTCTCTGGTTCACACTGTACGTAAGAAAAAGCATCAAGAGTTTATTAACAACAAGTCCCTAGCGATAAACACTCGAAAAAAAACGTTTACAAAAACTCGCTGGTTATGAAAGAAACGATAATCGTCATATTTTATCGCATCAAGCAGATATCGCATCACAGCAGAAAGTTAACAAGAACAAAAACGCCACTGTAGAAAGAAAAACTGTGCTTGTATGTGGAGACAGTCTACTGAATAATATCGACGGGAATGGGATTTCATCCAAATCAACTAAAGCTGTGGTCAGAAATTTCCCTGGAGCTGATTCATTTGATATGGTTGACTATATAAAGCCACTGATCAAAAAGAATCCCCAGAAAATAATACTACATGTTGGTACAAATGACATAACTTCTGTTTGTGATACACGGAAAAATCTATTCACCATGTTAAATATGGTTAAAGAAGATAGTCCTTCCACAGAACTTGTTTTATCAGGAGTTGTCACTCGTGATGACAAACCAGGCATTGATAAGAAAGTTAAACTTGTAAATGAAGTTATAGAAAATTTCTGTGAATAATTCAACCTCCATCACATCGAATATGGTAACATAGATCGGAAATTATTATCGAAAAAGAAACTACACCTTGACGGAAACAGTTTCTCACGTTTCGCTCAGAACTTGAAGAAATTTATCTTTGAAAGTTGTTGAAATGACGAAAGGGATGACCAGAACGAATTAAACGATTTGAATGATGGTGAAAATGTGGATCAAGAAGAGAATGGTATGAAACTTCTTAATAATCTCAAATCAAGAAATCCTTCCAATGTATTAATATCTTATTTGAATGTAAACTCTATTCGAAAAAAGTTCTCTGACCTAAACACGTTTATCGATAAACTTTGTGATGTTATCACAATAGCAGAGACTAAAATTGACGATTCTTTCCCCTCTGCTCAGTTTAAGTTAATGGGATATCAATTTCCTCCTTTTCGTCTGGACTGTACTGCAAATAGTGGAGGCTTACTAACATACGTGAAAAGTGGCATCCCTGCTCGTCGTCTTTTTGATTTTGATTTTGATTCTTCATTGCAAATTTTACCTATTCAGTTGAGGTTTAGGCAAGATAAACAGATATCGATTTAGGGATTTCAGCCTTGAACCCACTGACCCAAAAATCTCGAATTTCCTCGATGCAAATGGTATGAATAAAGTCATGAATTCCAAAACGTGCTTTAAATCACCCCAGGGAACTTGCATCGATTTGATTTTTACTAACTCTTCAAATATTATCAAGAACACGGGGACAGTGGAGACGGGGCTTAGTGATTTTCATCAACTTATATATTTTATGCTTAGGACGAAGTATGAAAAGTTAACACCTAGGATTATAAAGTATCGAGATTATAAATATTTCAACGAAGATTCTTTTCTATACGAACTAAATCATTGTATTTCAAACAACAACTTACAAAATTATTGCGAATTTGAAAATGCCTTTACTAATATATTAAATAGACATGCACCTTTGTATCTCAGAGCTAATAACAAACCCTACATTTCAAAAGACCTCAGGAAAGCTATCATGAAGCGATCACATCTTAAAGCGCTGGCTGTAAAATGTCACAGTCCAGAGGATTGGGCTAATTATAAGCTCCAGAGAAACTTAGTCGTCAAATTAAACAGCCAGGCGAAGAAAACTTTTTTCAGAGGTAATACAAGAAAAACTAAACATTTTTGGGATGCCATCAAACCTCAGTTCTCTGATAAATGTAGTGCCTCTGAAGGAAGGATTCAATTGCTTGAAAATGATGTATTGCATACCACTGATGAAGATGTTGCCAAAGCTTTTAACACATATTTTAATAGGATCACAGAACATCTCAAGATTCCTAGTTGGGAATGTCAAACTTTACCATTGAATTCTGAAGATTCACTTAAATTCAAATTTGAAACTCATCCTAGCATTAAGGTGATAAAATTGAACCAAGTCTTGCGCAACAAGTTTGATTTTACCCAAGTAGGCGAACGAGATGTTCTGAAAGCAATCTTGAGCCTAAATAGTGTGGGAATATACCAACCCGTATGCTTAAAGTTGCTGCAAATACTTGTGCTCCATTTCTAACTTCCTGCTTCAACGAGTGTATCAATTCTTGCACCTTTCCCGATAGACTTAAGCTTGCTGACATCATTCCAAAAAAGGCTCCTTTACGGACAAAGCCAATTACAGGCCGATAAGTTTGCTCCCTGTGGTTTCCAATGTTTTTGAACGGATATTAGCAAATCAGCTGATTGCTTATTTAGAGCCTTCATTTTCTAAACTTTTATGATGTTTTCACAAGGGTCACAGCACGCAACACGCTATTCTCAACATGCTCAGGAATTGGCAAAATGCTATTGCAGACAAGCAAAAGGTTGGAGCAGTTCTAATTGACTTGTCAAAAGCTTTCGACTGTTTGCCTCATGACCTCTTATTGGCAAAACTCTCAGCATACAGAATTAGTGAAAGGAGCATAAAACTTTTGCACAGCTACCTCAGCAATAGAAAGCATCGGGTTCGTATAGGCTCATATCTGAGCTCATGGCTAGACGCTTTATTAGGTGTTCCACAAGGTTCCATTTTGGGACCCCTATTATTCAACATTTTCATTAACGATCTGTGATATATTATAACTGATATTTCAAATTTTGCTGAAGATAACACTTTATTTTCTTGTGCACCACATTTGGGTCAGGTGAAATTAAATCTAATGGCTAAACTTCATTTAGTTATAGATTGGTTTAATTGTAATTCTATGGTTGCTAACCCCTCTAAATTTCAGCTAATATTCCCTGGCATTACCAACGACAATATCTCTCTAAAGTTTGAAAACATTGAAATTAAAAATTCTGAGGTTGTTAAGTTACTTGGGGTAAAAATTGTTAGTAAATTGTCATTCTTGCCCCACATCAGGGAAATCTGTAAAAGATCAAACCAAAAGCTCAAAGCTTTAAGAAGGGCTAGAAATTTCATCTCACAGAAACAAGCTGAATTGTTTGTTAATGCGTACATTCTTTCTCCTTTTAATTATTGCCCATTAATTTGGATGTTTTGTGGAAAAGAAGGAAATAACCTTATTAGAAAATGCCACTTCAGAGCACTGCGTGCGTTAAAAAACGACAGTAGAAAAGATTATCAAAGTTTGTTGTCAGACTGCAATACAGTGAATATTCATGCACGAAATTTGAAACTGTTGGTTACAGAAATTTTCAAATCATTACATATTCTTGGCCCGCGCATTATGCATAATTTATTTGCTGAAAAACAGTCTGACTATGAACTTCGTTCTGATCATACCTTGAAGCTTCCTTTCTATAGCCGTTATTTCAGTACCTTTGGGGTAAATACTTTTGATTTTAGAGCGGTCATGACCTGGAATACATTGCCATCAAATATCAAAGATTTAGATTCCTTAAGCTCTTTCAAAAATGCTCTCAAAAGTGTTGTACCAAAGTGCACCTGTAAAATTTGCAGATAGTGTTTTATAATATTTTTATTGTTTTTGTTATTTATTTATTTATTTATTCTTTTTAGCATTTCATTTTTTATTTACTTTAGATAGTTTGACTGAATTAGATTGTAAATTATTTTTTATAATCTATGTATTTTTACATCCAACTGAAAATAAAGAATGAATGAATGAATCTTTGTAACCGTGTCAACCTGGATTTAAGATCTCTCCAAACATGGCTCAAAGCCAATAAAATCTCTGAATTTCTTATTTTTCGTCATCATTGTAAAATTCTGGATTTTGAACCCTACCTCAAAGTAGGCGGTGGGAAAATTTCGCCAAGCTCCTGCTTCAAGTATATAGGTGTCCCACTTGATTCTCATCTCAACTGGAAGTCTCACATTTCTGCACTCTCTTCAAAACTTGCCCGTGCTAATGGCATAATCTCAAAACTGAGACACTATGTGGCTCAGCAGACCATCCTTGGTATCTACTATGGCCTATTTAGTTCACACCTGCAATATGGCTGTCAACTCTGGGGTTTATGTGAGAATACTACCTCTAAGCCCATATCCATACTACAAAAGAGGTCTATGCATGGGGGAGAAGAATGGAACTTCTGGCAAATCCAACTTCCAATACCATAACCAATGGCATCAATTCACTTTCAAAAATTGCCATTTCCCAATGGAATTCAATTCAGCGCTTTTATCCTAGTAAAGACCTGAGCTCATTACCTTTAACCGCAATAAAAAAATTAGTCATAGATCATTGCCTTAGGGAATGCTGAGCACGTACATAAATTTGAGTGATGTCAGTTCTGACATACTATTTATTCTAACTTTTTATTTTATCTTGATGTACTTAGGGTGGCCATTCTCTCTGTTTTAGTCACTGACTATCAGGATGGTCTCCCTCCATCTTATATTTTTCTTATGCTTTCTTGTTTTGTTTCTTTTGTAACTTGATTAGATGGTAAATAAATACTTTACTTACTTATTTACTTACTTACTGGTAAGGAACATCTGAAGACAATGAATATAAAAATGAAGTTGAACTCTGTTTTATTTGAATGGATGAAGATGTATGAAATTTAAGATGTGGGAGTAGAAACCGTAAATGATAATAGCAACTAGTGGTGAAGTATTTGCCATATTATAAAGTTAAAAGTGTAAAATCTTTTTTAGCATAAGCTTTTCGGTAAAACCATCTTCAGTGCAAAATAATAAGTAAATAGGTTAAAAAGTTAAGTTACATTATATACAAGTTTAAAAAGAAACGTTTTTAAAAAACTTTTAAAAAGTGTAAAAAGAATAATATCCCTAAGGGAGTATATCTATTTACAAAAATGAGCAAAAAGGGGGAAAAAACACACGCGAAAGAGAGCGTCATCCACTGAAAAGACACACAATAACGTGACGTTTCAATAGAGTACGCAACAGTACACATGCGTTCTCTCCCTGACCGATTATGCTATAGGAAAAGTCAATGTAAAAACTATGTCACTCCATGTCGAAATAGGATTAATTTATTTGAGTCTAATTGGTCATTTAACGTAGGTCTCTTGAGGGCGATCAAGAGATTGTGTGTCTTTTCAGTGGATGACGCTCTCTTTCGCGTGTGTTTTTTCCCCCTTCTTGCTCATTTTTGTAAATAGATATACTCCCTTAGGGATATTATTCTTTTTACACTTTTTAAAAGTTTTTTAAAAACGTTTCTTTTTAAACTTGTATATAATGTAACTTAACTTTTTAACCTATTTACTTATTATTTTGCACTGAAGATGGTTTTACCGAAAAGCTTATGCTAAAAAAGATTTTACACTTTTAACTTTATAATAGCAACTGTTTAAATGATTGTCTAAATTCTGATGGATATTGGTTACGCTTAACTACGAGAGAGAATCGATATTCAATCGTTGATGGCTTTTGCACCATTTAGATAGTTTGACTTTTAAAATTAAACATGAAGGATGCTTTATTGCACGAGACTAAGCTTGGTCCCACCCTGACGATAATGTTCACCGCCTAAACGACGACAAGTTTTCGAAAGTTCTTCGCTTATTTTCATCACCTTACCTAATTGCTTTTCACCCCCACCTATTGACTCGTTTAAACACTTGATCTGTTTAAACTTTTCCACGCAACAAGTTTTGTAATGCATTTCTTAGGGGTTGTTACTTTATAAAGCCTGTTCACACAAAGCACCACCTGCCATCCTTTTCATATAAAAATAAGAAAAAAAAAAAGAGAAATAAAGTACTTTTTGTGCCAGAATTTAAAAATGATGGCAAATAACTGCAGTTGCGATATTAGTAAAGAAATATATTGTCATTATTGCTCAGGTTCGGTTCCAGATCTTCAAAGCGACATGTCGGCATCCAACACTGTTATAATGGTAAATTTCGCTTTTGAAACACATCCAGCGCAAACTGTTTCATTTTCTAAAATTTCGTTTCCCTTGCCTGAGCAGATAACCATTTGTAGGTTTCTCAGCAAAAGACAGTAGAGGCCTGGAAACAAAAATTATTCTTAATGATTTAATACCTATAGGTGTTACCCACTATACATACAGAATTCAAACAAAAGTTTTTTTGATTGTCAGTAACTTCTTCTTGAACATTTCGTTGGCGACTTCCATCATTGTTAAAACTCTTTTAAATAATACAAGAAAATTGATTTTGATTTTTGGATTTCTGCGAAATCAAGAAATACCTTAAAACCGGCTCTATTCTTTTTTTCTTATTGTCCAAACCTAGAGATTTTTTAATCTCGAAGTTCATTGGTTCATACAGCCGCCGTCTCAAAATTCATTGGTGCATAAAGCGCCACTATTACGAAAGGGTGCTAATTAACTTTAATGGCGCTAGTTTATTGGCTTGAATTTCCGGCATGTGATCATCCGGGTATTTTTCGACTTCACATTTGCACGCCGTTCGCATAATGGTAGAAGAAACCGAAGGAACCCACTTAGACTTCCACGTGTTGATTGATCAATATTGAACAGATTTAAAAGAACATTTAAGGGAGAAAGGGGAGAAATTCATAATTATCTTACAATAATTCTACTGCGTTCATTCTTTTCTAAAAACAAGTTCTCAATGTTTTATAAAAACAGTGTGTGAAAAGAATTCCTTTTATTTTTTGGAAAATGTCTGGGATTCTTATAAGCCTTTCTAAATACAAAATATCGTTTGTTTCATGTGTGGGCTGTAGTGCTTTTTAAGCTCTGGATACATACAGCTCAGCTCAGTTTCCTCTTCAGCTCCAACAACATACAAGAATGTCTTGTCTACCCTCTGCCTGTGCATCATTTTATGTTTATGTTTGATGCTTCAATAGCTATTTTAGCTTATTTACTTGTATAGTTCTTGGCTGTATTATCAATGTCTTGAATTAGGAATGGGACTTACTATTTACGTTAGCAAATTGAAACTCAAATTTCTGCTTTCAGTTATGTTTGCTAATTTTGGTAAGTTTAGGTCATACCCTTCATAATCTTAATCTTTGTTTACTTTTTGTGTTTGGGAAGTCTTAGTAATTATGAAGATTGACCGTACATATTGACCGTGTGATATCTCAAAGCATATAAATTTGATGTTATACAGTGTGTCCCAGAAAAAAGAGGTTCGAGGTTTCAAACGACTATTTCATTTCAAATATTTGTCGGATATTTGCGAATTTTATATCATTTGAAAGAGCTTTTTCTCCTCTTTTCAGAAATATGATATTTGTTTAGGTTTGGAATACAGAAGAGTAGTTATGCTGAATTTTGTCATGAAAATTTGTCATTAAAACGATAACGATCAATTAAAAGAAATTACAAAAGAAGTAATTCCAATTGAGAATAACTCAAGTAAAAAGATTTAACACACTGTTTTAAAGCCTGATTTACATTTCTGAACTTAATTTACAACTCAATAAATTATAAGCTTAAAAGTAAAGTGCTATTCAACATGTCCTCCATTTTTTGCAATGCAAAGGTTTACTCTCCGAGCCATTTCAGTAAATGAGCTACGGATAGTAGCTGGTTTTCCTCTTAGTAAGTTGATCTCATCAACGACTTTTCTCCGGAGTGTTGCCAAGTCAGGCGGGGGCGTTTCAAAAATTTTATTTTTCAAGTAACCCCGAAGAAAAAAGTCTAGTGGTGTAAGGTCAAGTGACCTAGGGGGGAACTCAATATTATGGTGCAACGCCACAACACGGTTTTCAAACTTTTGACGCAAAACATTTCGAACTTGAACACTTCCATGTGGAGGGGCACCATCTTGAAACCACCAAACTTCATCAAAGATACCATTGTTGTATCGGTGGTGGTAAACGTACCCTAATGCAGGGAAGACAATTCTTTCCAACATATCACGATATGTTCTTCCATTGACGCTCCTGTTGAAGAAATGTGGCCCTACGATACTTCCGTTTCCACAAAAACCAACCCAAACATGTAGCTTTTGCTGACACTGACTTTTTTCATAACGAAAATCTTCAGGTCGCTGTCCTTTGGGTGCATAACATCTCACATTTTGAGTGTTCACAGTCCCATCCATGCTAAATACGGCTTCATCACCTATCACAATGCTTGACATAAACCGGACATTTTGGGCTCTTGGAGAAAACCAATTGTAAAATCTGCGTCGCCTTGCATAATCTCCTGGCTTCAGCTCTTGTGCAACTTTTATTTTAAAAGGACGCCATTTAATGTCACTTTTTGTTATGCGATTAAATGACGACTTCGATATTGCAAGTGGATTTCTACTGCACGTGATTCGTGGCTGCTGATTTGGTTGCTGCGTTTGAAGTAACAAACGAACATCGTTAATTGCTTGAGCATCTCTCGTTGTACGCCTCCTGCCACTTCTTCCTTTATTCAAGTTTTTACTTGTCCCCTCGATCGTACCTGAACTCTGACGCAGCACACAAGATATATGAAATGGTCATCGTTCCATTGTTACTCTACAGCACTTATATACAAATGCAAATCACCACAACACAACAGCGAAAGCTTCGATCAATAGACAGGAGAGCAAAGTCAATCATCGGTGAGGACAAAAAAGTCACTAGTATCGAAGGGAAAAAGAAAAAAAGGATGTGTATGATGGTCAGACGATGTATGGATGGGGATGTATGCAGTAACTATGAAAACTACTTTAGAGTGCATGAACATGACATGAACACAAGAAACAAGGACAAGTTCTTAGAGCTCCCTAAGGTTAAGCTAGAATATGGAAAGAAATCCTTTAGGTTTCAGGGAGCTAAGGTTTATAATGAACTCCCAATTTACATCAGAACTGCTGCAAACAATTTTAAAATTTTATTAGACGACCATTTTAACTGTTTTTAACTGATTTTATTGATAGTGAAACGTTTTAATTATTTTCTGACAATTATTATATTATTTAGTATATAGGAGAACAGGTCGCACATTGATAGCAGCGATTAAGTTCGCTGAAGTGTTCATATGTACATAACTTATAATTAACAATTGTAAATATGTATATATACCTGTATAATATTGCTTAATAATAATAATAATAATATTGTACTTTCTTATATTTTTTTTGAATAGCTGAATTTGACGGTGGGTTTCTACTTGGGAACCTTACTCGAAAGGCCTCTCTATCAGCTTGCAAACTTCGCGTTTCATGATATGTTCTTACCACAAAAACTCTTTGCTGTATCGTCAGCTGCATCTTGTTATGTTTGTAAACCTTATCAAAAAGCCTTTTTATAGCATTTTTAAGCACTCAGAATTGTTTAACTGACAATCAGTTATTTCAAAAGAAAGGTGAATTTACACGTTAAATTTTAATTTCATGTGTTTAAAAGAATCTCATGATATATTTAACACCACGACAACTTTTAGAGTTAACAAAAGAGTAACTGCTCATTGGCACTTCTTTTAATTGATCGTTATTGAATTAACGAGCGTATCGAAAAAATATATCTTTAATATCTTTTAAACTCTTAAGATGAAACTTATATTTTTTAAAAGAGGAAAAAAAGCTCTGTCAAACGATATAAAATTCGCAAATATCCGACAAATATTTGAGAAGAAATAGTCGTTTGAAATCTCGAACCTCTTTTTTCTGGGACAGTGTATATTTTGTTCATAAAGTTTATTGGGAGTTTATGTAAGTTTCATATTGTATCAGTTATCCTTTTATAATGCCCTAGCGTGTATACGTACTAAAATTTTAATGTTTTTTAAGTTTCTGAACAAACCTTTATTATCTTTTCACGAAATTTAGTTCAGGTAATGCATGTTTCTAAATTAAAAAGATGGCAATGACATATTGTTACTCAAATTAAAGTACAAATTTCTATTTTTAGTTATGTACGTTTATTTTGTATGTATATATTGATGTATTTTGTATCATTAAAATCTGAGCTTTTGTTTTTGTGCTTGTGAATTAGAAATTCTGTTAGGAAGATTGACAAGACATATTGAATTCATAAATTCATAACATTTACATAGACTTACATGCATATATACTCATTGCCTTATCTGAATTCAGAGGCGTAGTTAGGGTCAGTCAAAAAAAGTGGAGGAGTTCAACATTATGATATTTCTTTTCAATGTTAAGTGGCGATTAGGTTACTTGCACGCTTACCTTTTCTACCCTAAATGACTTAACTCTCCTCCACAAATTTTGACTGACCTCTGGCTACGCCTCTGGAGTTGATCACTGAAATTATTAATATCATTTTGTACCAACAAAATAAAGAACATTATGTCATTCAGATATAATCAAGTTTATTGGTGTTTATTGCTATAAAGTTTTGCAATGTGACAATTGTTTTTTCCAGATTTTTGGGGAGTACATGATCAGGACTTTAGTAAATATATATTGCGGAAATGATTAAACCTTTCTTAAACTTCAAGATTTCATAGTCTTTCTTTTTTCATACTTCAGCTGATTTTGCCTGCAAGGGCATCTTGTTTGAATTTAGCAAACATCTACTCCATCCTCGTTCTGAACTGACCACTGATTATTCTGATGAAAATGTCGTACCCTTTTCGGACAGTGCACTGATGGACCTACACATTATGATTTTGAGTTTCATTATAGGGCCACCTGATAGCCCTTGAAAAGTTACTTGGCTAAGACCTTGATGTGTTTTGCCCAATTATGACTCATCTACCTCATTTACCTATTTTTACTATGCATGCGCGATTTTAGGTTTTATTTTATGGCTACCTGACAGCCCTTGAACAGTTACTTGGTGAAGACCTTAATGTGCCCAAGTTTTGATATCCATTGCTTTTGCTATCGCTCTTTTTACGTGAAGAACTTAACCCTTTGAATGCCAAGGACGTATATATACGTCCAACTTTGCTATTCGCGGCAACCAAGCATTTTTCACCTCAGCAACCATGGACGTATATATACGTCTTCACGCATTGTGATCGCCGACTGACCGTGTTTCATCTGAGCGACCAATGACGTATCTGTACGTCCTAATAAAGCTTCTTCAACGACCACGGACGTATATATACGTCTCCAACTGTAGTTGTAATTGGACGTATATATACGTCATTGGTCGTTGACATAAAAAGATATCGGATTCTGCGAAAAGTTCCGATGACGTATATATACGTCTTTGGTCGCTGGGCGAAAAAGCCTTGGCATTTAAAGGGTTAATCATTATCATTATGCAACAACATGGGGAACAGTCACTGAAAGAACTTCCAGTATTCAGCAACTAAGCAATCGTAAAGTATCGCTCAGAAAGAGGGAAAACGTTCAAAACAGTAATTATTAAAAGATTAGTCAAGGAAAAATAAAAGGATATACCATTAGTTTGCTTTAAACTATCTTTGGTAGCACTTTAATTATCAGGTATACAACAATATTTTCCATACCTACCACACGCATTCTTACAGGGTTAAGTCTTCGTAGATTGAGATTAGCTACGTTTCATGTCCCTCTGATATATCATAAATATATTATTTCATCAAACTCACTAATAAAGTGTCAATTCACTGATACTAATCATACAACAAAAACTCTGATACACATCTTTTCAGTTTCACAAAAAAAATTTATTTAAAAAAAGAAGCTGAAAAATTCTCTGTAATCGTCTCAGATTTAGTACACTCCAACATGTGAAGCCACACACATTTTAACCTCCATATTGTCAAACCACAACAAAATATAATTTTCACTAACACAAAGGTGTTTTAGATTTGAAATCACCCAGTGAGCAAAACTGTCAAAAAGTCACTGTGAATAAGAGCATATTAATAGAAATAGTGTGTATATTTTTGTAGTAATTTTTTAACTTTGGGGTGTGTGTGTGTGTGTGCATGTTCAAGGTAGGGCTTGTCGCATGTTTCTACGCTTGGTAATTAAAACGAGGCAAATATTTTTTCAAAACACTCGATGTCGGAGGTCACTGCTCCCCAACATATTTACCACTTTAAAAAAATACAAATCTTAACTCCTTAATAAGATATTACTTCATGTCCATATAAACGACATACAAATTTTTCATTTTGTTGAAAAGTCTTGAATCACAATGAGTGTTCCACCAAGTTGAGAAAACATGTCCTTATAATCTTCTTTTTTCTTCACCACTTTCGGAACAGTCGCTTTTTAAAACAGAACTAGTTGCATCGCATCCTAAAAAAGTAACATGCATAAAATGACAAGATTGAGAGTGATACTTCTTCATAGTCAGTAGAATGAACTCCAGGCAGACGTTGTTGTAACATTGTTTTACTTTGAATAGGCATATCCCTACAAGGTTGGTAATGGTAGTATTCCTCCATAGATCTTATTCAACAGAAATGTTAAGCGTTTTAATTCCTGTAAATGAGTGAAGTTCGACTATAGCATCCATAACAGATCTTCCCCAATGATATGATACTTCACATGTATTATATGTTTCTTATCTTGAACACCAGTTGCAAAGAGCACATCGACTAGAAATTGATGAACTAAATTCAATGTAATTACAAAAAAATAGGACTTTTAATGATAACATTTGGATACATTAAAGATGCCATGATGACAATGTGCCAATAAACGAGTATCAGTTTCTTCATGGTCACATGATAATACTCCTTTTCAGAAATTATACGGCATTACCAAGACAACATCTTCAAATTGAGGTTACAACTGTATAATTTTCCGATAAGTTTGACGAACTTCTTCTGAAAATGATCATCAGACATGTCGCGCAAGGTATTATGGAGATAATGATAGTTTGTTGTTTTAAGGCATACTCGCCGTAATAAACTCGTCAAAATACCATTACCTCCATAAGTTTTTGTAAAGTTTTATATATTTCTTTGCAACTTTACATCAATTTCATTTTAAAAGTAAATGTGGTATAATAAACAGATAATTTACTAGCTAGCAAAAAAGTTTTTCTCTTGCAATAGATGGTTTTTTCTACTCGGAGAAGCATTTGCGTATATTCTCACATCGCGAAATGTTGAGCTTATACACAGGAAGCAGAGCTATATGCATGAAATCAACGATCAAATCTCTCTACACAGAAAATGTTATAAAAGGTACATACTTAACTTGTTTAGCTTGAATTAAGCTTTGTTTTAGTTTCTATGCAATGCAAGTAACTAAAAGACAACTATAAGTAGCTGGCTTCAAATATGCATAATTTTTTATGGTTTCTAGATGCTGAGAGTATTTTATTATTGCAAGATGATATTGATGATCCTTGTGTTCATGTTGAGTTACAAGAGCTTTCAAAATATGATAGTGAACATCTTGTAACATGATTGAAATACCTTGAAACATCTGGACAATATGAAGCAGATACGAAACAGGTAAGCACAATATATATAATATTACTATATTATATATTATTATACATATTTTAAATTCATATTTTTCTGGATAAACATCTAATACTGTTATTATTTTATCATAGAGTGTTGCAGTATTTCAAAATGGCCAAGATAAG
This sequence comes from Turritopsis dohrnii, assembly GCA_027922465.2. Lineage (NCBI taxonomy): Eukaryota > Metazoa > Cnidaria > Hydrozoa > Anthoathecata > Oceaniidae > Turritopsis > Turritopsis dohrnii. Next base: position 268,889 of record BQMF02000348.1, on the reverse strand, counting down.
ATAGTGTTTGATTTTACCTCCGACATGAGATGGATTAAAAAAAAGGCTGATCTGCTGGGAATTCAAATTCGAAAACCAAGTGTTCCCATTTTGCCTGCAGTTCCAGACGTTTTAAAAATGAATCAGGTGCCATTAAGTCAATGGTTGGATGGAATAAGTCACTATTTACAATATTTAGCCAATATTTACAACCAACCATATATAAATATTATGAAGTTGTTACCAAATGTATTCAACATAAATCAACTGTGGTGAAAAAGCATTTTGAACGTGGGACACAATTTCTTGAAGAAAATGTTTTGTCAACAAATTCTATGTTTGCTCGTGAAACAGAAAACTTATTTTGTGTGAAAGGACTTTGTGCTAGTATGAAAAAAGAAAATTGATGGCTCACAATAGCACTTTGTAAAAAGACTGCTGATGTGGTGTTTGCTTATTGCCAGTGTTCATCTGGTGTCACTGGAACTTGCTCTCATTCCCTTTGCTTTAATGAAGCTATTTGCAAAATGGGTTCTTGTTAACGAATTGACAATTCCTGAGGAAATTGCCTGCACTTCAAAGAAATGTATGTGGTCAGTACCGCAGTGTCGTGACCGAATGGTGAAGTTGAAAGTTGCTGAACTTAACATTATTTCTCCAGACTCAAGTCGTAAACGGAAACATGAAAGTGAGCAAGGAAATGCTAAAAAGAAAAAGAAAGGTATTGTATCCACCATGTATGAAGCACGTGCCTGAAATGTCAGACAACAAAATATGCCGCATTTGTTAAAGTTTGCTGATGAACTTTCGCAAAACAATCAACATTTACCTTTTTTGAATATTTTCAATGCTGAGTTGTCATCTGTTTCTTCTGCTGAAACCCAATTTGGATTAGCTCCTGTAGGATCAGTACTTAGTGTTCAGTGCCCCATGATTCCACTAGACTTTGAAGTATTTTCTACTTTCCAGAAGGTTACTGAAAATGATGCATCAATGTACATTTACCCACAATTTCCTTTTCATTTGGATGAAAACTGTCAGTTAGAGTTTTTAGCTTCATTACCTGAGCTGTGGAAAAAGTTTGTAGAAACATTGCAAATTTTAACTGGAGATGTCGATGTCATTGAAAAGAGCACAATGGACCAAGCTGGAAATCCAATGTGGTTTAAACATCGAAAGTTTAGATTTACAGCATCCTTGATAAATAGGATACGTGCCAAAAATCCAAAAACAGATAAGGGTTTTAGATCACTGGCTAAAAGCATTGTTCAGCCACTAGGTGTCAGCAAGACTTTCCAATACAAGTTTGATTTTGGTCGCTTTTATGAACCTATTGCAATCCAAAGATATGAACAATATACAAAATCCATTGGCCATTATGTTCAAGTAGAAAGATGTGGTATTGTTATTGACCCGGTAAACCATGTTTTGGGTGCCACCCCAGATGGAAAAGTCATTGATAAAAATGAGAAAGAAAAGTTTGGTATCATGGAAGTGAAATGTTCAGAAGAGTGCAAGGACTATGACCCTAGAAGCTATATTTATATATGCAAGTCCCCTTGTTTAGAGATAATAGAAGGCAATATCAGACTTAGGCATGACCACCAAATTTACGACCAAATACAAATGCAGTTGGCATTAAGTACAAGGACATGGTGTGACTTTATATTTTTTACACTGAAACGAATGGTAATCGATCGAATTCTGTTCAATTTGAACCATTGGCAGAAATTGCGCTCAGAAATTTTAAACTTTTATTTTGGATACCTTATTAATGAGTATTGTTCAGATGAGAATATTTAAAACTACTAATATTGTAAATTTAAGCTAAGTTTCAGAACTAATTGAAAAGTATTGTGAAAATTTGTTTTAATTTCATCTCACCTATAATTTGTTGGTTATCTGAGAGAAACTGTGAGAAGGCCGGTTTTCTCATTTGGCGGAAAAGTCCGTACAGAGTCTGAAATGGACGGCGGAATTTGTTAACCGTAAACAAAACATTTGGTCGAGTATAAGAACGGCTTAAGGTCGATCGGAGTTTTCCTTGGTTCAGCTGAGAACGCTTAAGTTTGAGTACATAACTAAAAGAATCCTCAACAATGCTTACTGGAAGTGTCAGAATGTACTACTTAATGCGTTTGTTGGCCATTTTCGCGAAAAAGAATTTAGCCGAGGTTAACTGGCATGGGCTAAGACACAATAAGAACAAGTATTTGGCCGAACTGGGGAATATCTAGGTGGTGCATAAGTAAAATATAATAGTAAGTCAACAAGGACTGATTGTCAACAAGGACAGACGTCAACCAGGATGTATACGATAAGTCAACAAGGACTATCACACCAAGGAACTGTCAACTAGGACAGGATTATGTTAATAGTACTGCTGTCAACAAGGACAGATAACGAATGACTAATATCGTGCTGTCAACAAGGACAGACAAACTCGTGACTTAAATGATATAGCTGTCAACAAGGACAGACTAACTTAGACCAAAATATATTGCTGTCAACAAGGACAGACAAGCTTACGACTATAACTGTCAACAAGGACAGTATATCACTACACGAACTGGTAGCTTTCAACAAGGACAGACTATAACACACAAATATATATCCTACAATCGTCAACCAGGACGACCAGGCGTTGTCAACAAGGACAGACGCCCTAACACAACTACTTAAGGCTTAGCAAATGCACCCCCAAATTTCCCCCAGCTGACCAAACGCAATAACATTGAGACGCACTAACGCAACGACACTGCAGAAACAGTAACATGGTTCCAAATATGCGATAACGGACGAGGTGAAGAAATAAGGCGTGACATACGAGTAATTCAATCATCGTCAATATGTAGATACCTACGATAGGCATCACTAGACCAACGACCCAAAATCTGAATAACACTGTCGGCAATCCCAGCAGATGCAGCGGCCGACGCCCCACCAATTCTGAACGAGTGAGTATTAATGTCTGCAGCGTAAGGCAACGTACGGGTAAGTAATGTGACCATGTCCTGGCGAGTCAAAAAGCGATTGCGAGAAAAACAAAATAATGGTAGCCCAGAACCAGGATGACAACGGAGCCATTGTCTCATCAAACCAATTGGGCATAGAGTATGTCCCGATCTACCAATGCGAATGTCACAGCCAAGACGGAATAGATCAGTTTTAGACGCTGAAGTGTGCACATACATGACATCGTACGACGGTGAGAACGAAATATCATGAACCATTAACTGAAGAGAAGCATTAAACTCATGTGAAGACTGACATGCGTATTCGGAAACACGCAACAAACCAAAATATGGTAACGCAGATGCAGTTTTCAGCAACAAACGTTCAACAGGTGAATAGTTGAGCAAGTCCAACCGATAATGCATAGCGAGTAAGTGCCCAAACGTGATTGGTTGGCGACGAGGATGTGTAAACGTTGCACCTTGAACGCGACGAATACCTCTCAGCGTGTAATACAGACGCGACATCTGCGCTATCGAGCTTGGAAAACCTTCCATGATGGCAAAAAACTGAATACCACATAAATAAATCTTCAAAGAACGAAACGATAATCGATGACCAAAAGATGCCACGAACCGAACCAACGTATCCTGTGACAACGGAAACAAGGGTTGTGAGATTAAAGCACAAAACCTCCGGTATGATCAAAAAGCTACTGCATAAGTACATCTGATGGAAGGAGCTAAAGCTTCGGCTTGGTAACGACGGACTTGTTGATCAATATCGACCAGATGACAGATGGAACTGGAGAGGGGCTGTGCTCTGACAAGGGCTTCAGACGATGGAACTTGTTGACCTGCAAACGAGACAGAGAATCAGCCGCTGCATTTGTATATCCAGAAATATGTTGGAACAACACATTCAGGTTTATACGAGCAGTAAAAAGGAACAAAAACCGAACTAATGCCATATTGTCAGAGTCCCGACAAGTACCTGATTTCCAAACATGAACTATAGCAATATTATCCGTATAAATTAAGATTTGCTTATTAGCCCATGACTGACCCCAAGTCACCACTGCAGCAACAATAGCAAACAGCTCTCTAACATTAATGTGGAACTTGAGATAATCTGTGGGCCAAGGTAAACTGAACCATTTATTCCCGTAACAAGCACCAAGACCATGATCTGAAGCATCGGTATACATAGACATACTTAGTGAAGAAACCGGCTCGTCAGGGATAATGCACATACCGTTCCACGATGGGAGAAAGTCTATCCACCAATGTAAATCCGCCCTAGCTTCCTGATTGAGGTAAATATGATGATTCAAACTAGACACTGAGGTTTGACAGATCAATCAGCCTACGAAGAAACATACGACCGGGACGAACTACCTTGCAAGCAAACGAGAGAGAGCCAATAAGAGACAACAACTCTCGCTTAGTACACTTTTTCCGATCTGCCCAGTCCCGAATAAGTGCCTGTAACTCTGTGAGTTTGAAATAAGGCAACCGCATCACTTGATGCTGAGCATCCACTTCCATGCCAAGGTAAGTCACAACTTGGAAAGGTCCCATGGTCTTCTCCGTAGCCAGAGAGACACCCAATTCTGAACAGATCGTAATGACTGAAGCCATATTAGCCGCTACCTGCTCTTGAGATGAGCCACAGATAAAAAATCATCAAGATAATGATTAATGGAAGCAATGCCTCCAAAAACAGTAAAAATCCAACAAAGAAGATCAGCGAATGCATTAAATATAAATGGAGACGACCAACTGACAAAAGGCAACCGAGTATCGATAAAAAACAAATCGTGAAACCGATAACCTAATAAACCCCACTGATCCGGTCGTACTGGACAAAGTCGAAAGGCATGTCTGATGTCAAGTTTCGCCATGAAGGCAGTAGAGCCCAAAGAAGGTACAAGGCCTACGGCTTCATCAAAGGATGTATAACGAACAGAATAACTATCTTTGGAGATACCCTCATTAATAAAGTCACCGCGTGGAGACGATAAATCGAGAATATCCGAAACATACCGTCGTTCTTTGGAACCGCACCCAATGGTGAACAATGCAATGAAGAAAGCGGTGGTACTAGAAACGGGCCTGAGGTATGTTCCCGTTGTACTTCTTTGCTAATACTTTCCCAAACCGGTGCGGGGTTAGACCTAGCAGATAATAAATTATTAGGGCGTGTGGCCGAAACATCGCCATTATAACCAATGTCGAAACCATAACTAAAACCATTTAAAACAAAGGACACAAAAGAAGGTAACGGACAAAAATCAACGTTTGCATTGATAGGCTGAATGAGACCCTCCACACAACCGACATTGGTGCGGGTACCTGCACTGACTGATGTTGCATTGTCCGTCATTGAAAAAGCGGCAAACATTGGCTGCATTCCCCTGGAAAGACTGGGGGCACAAAAGGGCGGCACAGCTGAAGTCGTGTGAGAGGAGCCTGGGCCAGTAGACATCTCCCCTGCTGACACCCTAGAACTACTCCCTGAAGCAACATTACGATTAGCCCGTGATGGACACGAAGACGACATGTGCTGGGGGCTTAGGCAAATGTAACACACGTTTAATAAAGGAGACCGCCTAAGAATTCTGTTATACAAATCTTCGTCCACTCGATTCCATAGCAAGCTGGAATTGTAAGCCAATTGATGCCGAAAGAGCCGATCGTATTCGATCCAAGCTGAGAACGTGAACTGGGATGCAAAATCACAAATTGTGGACTGATAGTGGAGAAGTTCAGCTGTGCGCTCCGGAAAAAAGTGATTGTGTACTCGGAGAAAATTAGACCACGCTACCATCCACGATGCAAAATCACAAACTTTGGGTGAATAACGCGACCGTGGAACTAACGAAAGCCCTGGAGAAGAACCCCCGATAAACTGAAAAGTGTACTTGTCAGAGGAACCAACTGCAGTGTGTGGAAGTAACGAATCAAAATTTATAAACTTACCGGTCCTTATTTGCTCAATAACCGCCGCGGGAAATGCAGGAATCGCAGAGGATCGCAACTGAAAGGCGCCATGACGTTGACCGACAGGGGTAAACTGGGTAGAAATATTGTTATTCACGTGAGTAGGATCGACAATGTTCATATTCACGGATGCTGACAACGGCAGGCTAGTAGAACGTCGTGTGAAAAATAGTTCAATCTGATGTGCAATACGTTCATCCAAAGAATCTTGATCAAACGAGGATGCGCCAGAACCAGGACCAGGATTTGAAACCCCACTACTCGACGTGGATACTACTCCTGGAGTGGAGGTAGAGGTAGCAGTGGGAACCAAAACCACATTCGATGACGTCACAGCGGAAGTGACAGATATCTCCGGATTATAAAAAAGAAATAATCTGCGGGCTAGTTGCTGTACTGATCCCGCGTCGACAATGTTCAGGCTGTTACACAGTAATTTTAAAGTTTGCTTGGGGAGCTCCAACCACTGCTCCAAAGTACAATGGCTATCTGCCAACTCGTTGTCATTGGTGGAGGAACCATCACGGCGTTTGCGTTTCACAGAGAAAACGGAGTTCAACAATAACAATGCATGAAACAGGAATAGCACCAACACTTTCGAACAACACCACATATCATAATGAATCCACAACTCTGACAACAAAAAACTGGATATAAACCACGTAAAATCAGGAACACAGCAAATATGGACAGAAACGTTCGACACTACTTTATAAAAACACGAATACTCAATATACCAAGATCGTAAAACTACAATCCCGGACAAAAATTGTGGCAAAACTGATGCTTTCCATGAAAAATTCAAATACCCCCTCCCCCAGCATCAATGTTTTGAGTTGTGTCCAGCCAGAGGTTCCAACAAACATTGATAACATTGATGGTGGGGGAAGGGGGGCCTCATGACGTGAATTTCATGCTTTTGCCACAATATTTTGTCCGGAATTGTAGAATGAAAATATATGACTGCCCTCGTGGTCCCTAATAAAAAACTGAGGCCATGTGCCTCATGCCATGTGTATACAAAACCTAACGACGTAAGCGCGCATGCTCCTATCGGCCAGCGTCGACTTTGGTCTAAAACAAAATGGCAGACCTAGCAGCAAAGGCAGCGATCAGCGAATTTGCCCGCCAGTTAACAAGGGTTAAGTAAACTTAACCACCAAAAAATCAAAAATGTCCGAATTGCTTATTTCAATATTTTACGCGGGAATAAACTGTCGCAAATTTAAGTGAGGTTTTATTTTCATTTGTTTTCTCTGCCTTTGATGGAAGCCCATAGGGTCATTCATTTTGATTTGAGGAGAAAAATGGCGAAGTATTCATTTTTTGGACTGTTTTTAAATGGAAGAAAACTGTCGGGAACTTCGTAATATTGGATTTCCTGATCACGAAAGAGAAAGTAAACATGCTTATGATAAGGACATATCAGGAATTGGATAGGAAGGAAATAACTCTTAAAAAAATACTTTTTGTCCATAACATTTTATACAGCAAAATCTTAGAAGTGCTTTCTTGCAAAAATTTAAGACCTTTACACAAGCATTTCCAAATATCATAATATAAAAAAAAGATTTTTGTTTCAATACAAAGCATGCCTATAAATGAAATATGAAAAAAGAATATTCTTCTGAAATGCAACTCAATCACAAATTACTTGGGTGCAAGAATAGGATCCTGGAAATTAGACAATAATGCACACACAGTAATATTCTGGTTGAGAGTTCCCATCATAGTCAAAGGAATTACACGATCAAAAACATGGTAACATTTCAAACGCTGAATCATCCTTTCAACGTGTATACGTTTACTAGCTATCTGTTGACTATTAATGACTTCTGAAGCATCTAATTGTTCTCTCCCTCGTAAAAAGTCTGGAATGATTAACTCTATACCAAGTGGTTGTGTATAATCATTTATCGTAAATCCACGATCTGCCATTAAACCATCACCAGCTTCCCATAATGCTTTATTCGACAACCCAGAACGAATAGTGATTCATTTATCAAATATTCATCCAGGAAAGACTGAAGAAATAAATGAAAATCCACCACCTGGAGCAATTCCAACCAAACATTTGACTGTTGTGAGGCTCTTATAGTCTTCGACTTTAAATTCTGCACAATCAATAATGCAGCTGACATTAGGGTATTTTTCTTTCATTGAATCTGACATTGTTTGCTTAAGTGTGTCGTGTGATGGCCAAATACTAATCATGCCAAGTTTTAAATAAGAAATTCAACTAAGTGGTTATCGTTGCACTCACTGTCGACTCTGAAACTTGGAATAAAAAGGACAAATGTATAATACTAAAATCTCTTTGTAGTCTTATCAATGTCATTATTAGTCCTTCCAAGGGCGATAATGCACGTTTTCTCCCACCTCTATTATAAAAGTCAACCTTTAAGGGTTGGTTGTGATACAATACAATATTTTGTCCTTCAAGACTTAGATTCAAGACGTCAAAAAAAAAATCTTTCCCAACTTGCAAATCCAGTCAGAGATATGTAAAAAAGAAAGATAAACAACTCACTGTTTCTCGTAAAAGCTATCCGTGTCCCTTTTTCTGGTGTGGGTATTGTTTCGCGCGAATATTTTAAACATATAATTAATTCTAATTGTTAAAATTCTAAATGTTCATTGGTTGAAAATTAAAATTATACTAATCCTCATTGCATAATTTTCATAATTTTTCCTAGTTGCGCATATTTCAATATTTCATAAAGCTTTCGTTCACCGAACATGCCGAACTATAGACGAGTACATTAATTATGAAGAATATTTCATCTGTCAACACGGAATTTTAGGTCTAACTTTTCTCAAAATATCTCGTTTTAAAACGAATATTGAATAATCTTAACCAAATAAACTGATAAATAAAAGCATTCCTTAAGTGTTATTAGCCAGACTTGCCGAAGTCTAATTTCAGTACTTTTTTGGAAAAATTGATTTCAATGGGAGTCACTTATTTTTACGAGAAAATTTACCAGTATATGACTTATTGGTTATTTCTTTTTCTAAAATGATAATCTTTTTTACAAACATTAAGAAAAATGAAGAGTATATGTGTGAGATTAAGATTCGCCTGTAAAATATCAAAATCTCTCAGGATATATTTATGAAAGACAAATCAACAACAACTTAAATGGTCGGTAACACTCGTTATATATCTTAATCTTTCTAAAATTTAATTATTCTCAAAAAAAAGAGTCTGGATCTGGCAACACGGATGGCGTTGTATAGAAGCGCGAAACAAAAAGATTAACAATAAGCTGTCAATCAAGTTTAAACGAGTTGTTTATCTTTCTTTTTTTACATATCTCTGATCCAGTGTAATGTTTACAGTTCTTGTCACTTCATTTCAAGTTAGTAATAATAGTAAGCTCTGTGAAGAAACTTTAAAATTCAGCAACTTATATTTTTCATTACAAAGTTTTAATTTCTTTTCCAATTCAGAATTTTTTTCCCTTATCAGTTGATTTTCACTCAATAGGTCGCAACCAGGAAGAACATCAAAATCCACTGATTCAAGATTATTTACATCCTCATATTGACTTTTATTCTTTTTCAGCATATCATTGTCGTCACTCAGAAATGATAATGTTGGTGATGGCACTCTGACTTTTTTCTTAGGGACTTTCTTCTTGGAGGATCTCTTTCGACATGACCAGCTGTAAAATGATTCCATGCATGTAGAATGGGCTTTGCACCTTCTAGTAAACGTGTTCTTATCCCTCCAGGAGGACGATATATAAAGTTATCCTCAAAATGTTTTTCACACAGTCGTGAATGGGATGTCACATCACGTTTGTTCTGTCGTTTAATCAAATTGCACCAAATGGAAAGCAATGCTTTGTTCTTAAATGGAAACGAAAAAAACTTTATTCCTGTTGGTATCTTTCCACCGTTAACTGTCTAATATTCTCGTGAAAAACAGTCGATTGCAGCACATTGTTTACCTTGACTCTTCAACGTTTTAGCCATTTTGAAAAAGATACAGTTGTAGCCTCGTTTTTATGTGATGTGCATATTTATTGATTGATGGGACAAACTGATGGCATAGATTCTCATGTGTCAACAATACTATGATATTTGAAAGTCATATATTCTTTAATGAACTCCAATAAGTAAACAATAACTTCATAATTTCTTCTATGTTTTCGCCATTAAACATAATGAAAGGATTTTACTTTGACTTGTAGCGTCTGCAATTATTCAATGACATCCACAAGAAAGGCTCTACTGTCAGCAATACTAGTTATTAAGGGGTTTTTAACAAGAATCTACTATAGTTGGCTTTTGACTGTTTTCACCAATTTTCCATCAATGGTAAAAGATGTGAATGTAAAGGATACTTAAATACTTCTCGTTTATCGAAATCCTTGCTCTTTGCTTATAAAATCAAATTAGCAAATAAATTCCTTGCATTTTTAACAGCCGCAAGTTGTCCTTTTGAATTCTTCGGTTAGAATTTTCTTGTATTTGCAACTTTGTTAATTTAATTTAAAAAATATCCGGCTGTTCATTAAGAATTTTGTATTGAGAACTTCTTCAGCTTTTGGTTTTCCTGCTTCCTAAATGTTGTTCATATCCTGAGATGTAGATTAGATAGCTACCAAACCACTGTATTAGTTCATTTCTCTCCTCCTCAAAAGGTTTAATCATTCCGAGTTAACACACGGCGTCAATACAACGTTGTTTAGTAGTCGTTCTAACGTCGCAACCAAAAATCACCATTAACCGACGTCAAGAAGACGTCGGGGTTGGTTGAAAAAACAACATTTAAAATCATTTATTTACTAAAAAGCCAATTCTGCCGTTCAAGATTAAGAAAAAAACGAAAAACGATGGTTCGTGAACTGTACACTGCAAATAAAGTTCAAAACAATGTTTTAAAAAGCAAGTAAAACTTATCTCGCATTTGTTCTTTCATTTTGTCATTTCGTTCTTTTCCATCTTAACCTACTCGAAATGAAGTTGGTAATTTTGATAATAGTCAAATATATTAGGACATGTCAAGGCACCGTAGTGTAGTGGTTATTACTCTCAGAACTCATGAGATAGGTCAGGGGTCAATTCCCGCTGGTGAATTTTCATTTGTTGTCATTACCTTTCGTCGTCAATTTGACCATGCCACAACGTCAATGCAACGTTTTTTTCGGTCTTTTGACCGTTGCAAAACGTCCGTAGAACGTCATTTTCGGGTTATGTTAATCGTCGTTTGACGTCAAAATCGTTTTGCCGTTTCCATTTCGACCATTAAACAACCGTCATGCGACGATGGAATACAACGTCGAAACAACGTTGAAAAAATGTCTTTGTGCTTACTGGGTTGTGTCTATAGTATTGAAGATTGATAAAACATCTTGCTCATCCCTATTGATCATAGTTACATCCAAATCTTTAAATCTGGGATAGTCAGGTTTGTCAGAAAACATTCTTTACTTCATATAAGTTAAAGATATTGATGCATTCAAACTGAATTTAAACTTTGAAATACATAGAAGTATAGAAACAGACATTTTTCTCAAATATCAGTTAAACCCACAGAAAAATGAGTGTTGATACTAATACTTATGCTCAAAACATTTTATGTTGTTACTATATAAAGTAATATAAATGACTTGGTTCACTTTTTTTAGTTTTTGCAAGAATAAAGAGATTTATTACTTCATGATATGTGTCATTTAAATTAAATGTGAATCTAAAGGGATGTCTACTGTAGCTAAAAAATCATTGTAAATGACGAAATTCCAGCGAAAATTTCAGCAGCTTCAGTTAACAATGCACGTTCCACTTGAGACAGCGCCCATCTTTTTACAGCACCAAGTTTGTTAAATGTTTGTTCTATTGTTTGATCACAAGCAATGCATGATGTTTGTCACAGCACACCTTCATCCAATGTTTGACATAAACTAAGTTCTTGTCTCTTTCTTTTTAAGAAGTTGTTGTTGTTGTTACTGTATGTAAAGTAGCAGAAAGACGGGATGATTTTCTTTTACTGTGATTAAAATTTAGTGTTTCTTGGGCTTTTATTTTATCTTTTTTGTTTTTAGCTTGCTTAATTTTGGTGATATCTAAATGACTTGGATTTTATTGACCACGAAAATTAATTCCATGAAATTTAAGATTTTTAAACCGCTAAATCACTGGTTCCGCTGCTTGCAGCTTCATAATTCAGTAAATCGAAATTAAGTTGAGATTTGAACCGTTTCTGAAATCATAAACATCTTGTAATTATTTTTTTATTTTTTTTATGTTATTTTGTTAGAGAAAAGGTTGGTTGATACTTTAATCTTTAAAGTAGACAGTATAATTAGCTCTTCTTTCTCTTGATCTCCCTTCTTTGCATGACATGCTTACCGCGAAAATAAGTTCCACGAATTTCGTAATAATCCTTCAACTGCGAAAATAAGTTCCGCGAAACTTGCCCATTTTGACCCATCCGTAATGTTCTTGTTTTCTTGTAGGCTGGACCTTTAAATAATAGGCACACATAATAGATACGCGTTTTGGAATGTATGATTGATATTCAACCCATTACACTGGCGACGAGAGCGGAAACAGACACTGGGAAGACTTCGACCTGATACCAGTGCTACGAAGATACCACCACAAAAAAAAAGCATATCAGAGGCATACCCGACTGCCTCACCAAAGGTCGCATCGTGCCTGCCCCGGACGAAACAGGAGCGAACATCTTGTGAAACTTATCACTCTAAACTATACAACGACACACAACAGAAGAGAGATACAAAGACATCTCTAACCGTCTCACCAAGCGTATATAACACCGGGTTAGCCACGGATTTAACAGGTGAGACCTTTCCTTTACTTACGACAAACTCGCTGCCTGCTGTGGAATCCTGTTACTACTATGCTCTTTTTCTACGGAAATTCACCTAAGCGAACGTCACACCGGGTTAGCCCCGGACACACAACATGGCCACTCTCAGCACAGAGCAGCTTCAAGCGCTCCTTGCAACGATCACAGCCACAGCCCATGCAAACAGCACAGCCCCTGGAAATTGACTTGAGCAATGCTTTATACTGGTTTCGTATTAATCAAATGGTGGTTAATCCTGCAAAGTTTCAGCTCATGTTTTTGGGTGTGGATAAAAAAGATTTAACTTTACATATAGGAAGAAATATTGTTAAACAGAGCAATTCAGTTAAACTCATTGGAGTATATATTGATAAAGAATTGAAATTCAATCTCCATGTAGATAATATTTGTAGAGTTGCTTACTTTAAAGTAAGATGTCTTTATCGAATTAGGAAATATCTAGATGAAAAGCATGCACTTCAGTTATGCAATGCTTTTGTTTTGTCTAATTTTATTTATTGTCAACTTATTTGGATGTTTTGTGGTAAAGGCCTCAATAATAAGATCAATACTGTTCATAAGAGGGCTTTGAAAGCAGTTACTAGGACTTACAATGTTTCTTTTGATGAGCTCCTCACATCAGTTGGAAGCATTTCAATACATCAGAAAAACTTGTTAGCACTTTTTACTGAAATATACAAATGCCTATTTGGTTCACACCATGACATCGTTAAAAACCTATTTGTATGGAAAATCACTGACAATTCCCTCTGTACCTCAATTTTGTTGAAGCTTCCTCCTACCAAATCCATTCGTTTCGGTACAAAATCGATCTTATTTCGAGGATGTCAACTTTGGAATTCTGTGCCACTTCGGATTAAACTCAGCAAAAGTGCTTCTATTTTCAAAAAAGAATTGAGTTTGTGGAATGGACTTAAATGTTAATGTCCCCTTTGTTCCCCTTGATATTTTTTTTCTTTTTTTTTAAATATTTTTTTCCAGTATATGTATTCTTTTTTCAACCATTTTATTGTAGTTGGTTTTAATTAGTACTTGTAACTGCACATTAAACAAGAAGATGATGATAATATTGACGATACTTCTAAAACCACGTACAGCGTCCTGATCGAGAAGCTTCGAACCTCATTGTCAAAATTGGTTAACCGTACCATGGCGATGCACCAATTACTCAGAAACTGAACAAGGATCCAGGAGTTGATTTGACTTTGTGAATGATCTTGAAAAGAAATCGAAAATCCTAAACTTTGAGAAAAATCCATACACGGTGCAAGAGGCTATCAAAGGTGCTGCCATCTTTGGCATGAGTGATACAGCAATGAAAGAGAAGGCCCTTGCAGAGGACCCTGACTTAGAAACGCTCTGCAGGTGGGATCAGGCAAGAGAGACTGGCAGGGAAGATGCCCACTATCTCAACAAAGGCTCCAGAATACGTAAACTAGGGAAAAAAAAGAGCTGACAAGTGTGAATGATGATGAAATTGACAAGATGATTGAGTCCTTGCAAATCATGAAGCTGAGAAAAGCAGGAAAATATCGCACCCGCAACAAGGGAAACAAGTCAATGTGCCAAATTGTGACCCTGTGGAGGATTGACAGCCCCTCTAATAAATGGGTTCACGTAAAAATCAGCGACATCTAGCAACGACTTCTTGCCGGTACAGGCAGCGAGTTCACCATCATCAGCCCCAAGGACTACCATGCATTGATGTGGGACCTCCACCCACCAGATGTGAAACTCAGAGCCTGGGGAGCATCAGACACCCTCCATGTCCTTGGCATGGTCAACACTACTATTGAAAGCTCTAACGGTGCCTGCGTAGAGAGCAAAGTATACGTTGTTGATGGCTTTAATCCAGAACCTTTCCTTGGCCATATTGATGCAGAACGCCTTGGCTTCATCACCTTTGACCCGGCAGGAAAGAAACCAGCTACATCCGGTTGCATCAAGAGAATACCTCAACTGATACTTGATGAACTGAAAGTACATGTTGATACCCTTCCCTCCAGTACTGATTCGGACCAAACAGAAAAAGAGACAGAAAGGTTACGGAAACTTCTCGACAGATTTAAAGGTCTGGTCTTTGATGACGAAAAAGTGGGATGTATGAAAGTCCCTCCAGTACATCTTGAGTACACACCACAATTCATACCCAAGCAACCAAATTCAGAAATGTGCCGGTACACTATCAAGCTGAAGTGAGAAAATTGCTAGACCTTTTACGAAAGGAAGGTGTGATTACTAATGTAGATCCAAGAGGAAACTATAACTATGAACGTCGTGATAACAGACAAAAAGAGCGTCCATATTAGAATGAATATAGATAACACCCCTAGAAACCCAGGCATGAAAAGGACCAAGTTCCATGTACAGAAACCACAGGAGATTCGCCACGATCTTAAAGACGCAAAAGTTTTCTGCGAGGTTGACATGGGCTGGGGGTTCCACCAGCTCAAACTAGATGAAGAATCAAAGAACAAAAGTGTGTTCCAGACGCATGAAGGACTTCACAGTGAGGTTAGAAATGCACTAGCTGACCTACGTGGAGTTGCGAATCTCCACGACAACATTCTCGTGTACGACAACGACTACCAGGAGCACTACGAGAACCTTGAATCTATGCTCCTGAGGTGCGCGAAAATAGGAATTGTGCTAAAACCGTCCAAATCGACATTTGGATTGTCACGCATCAACTGGTTCGGAAGGTAATTCCACTCTAATGTGGTGACGGCGGACAGAGGTAAGATTACAGATATCAAAGAAGCAGGACGATCAAGCAACACCGAGGAAGTGAGATCATTATTGATGGCATGCCAGTTTAAAGCAAAGTTCACCTTTGATAGTAACTCCGGTCTTTATTTATTTATTTATTTATTTATTTATTCTTTATTTATTTCACTTTATTTATAGTCGATAGATACAATAAAAATAAAATAGCTGTAATTAGCTAATTAAAATCGACTTTATAAAAAATATACATACATACAATAAATCTCAAGCAATATAACCGAGAGAAGGGATATATCTCGCACAAAGACGGCAGAAACAAGGCAAAGTTGAAATTGAATTGATTACGGTTTTAAATTCATTGAGTGAGGTGGCTTTCTTTGCTGACTCAGGAATCTTATGCCACAACTGAGTGGCAATGTACGAGAATAACATTAGTCCGAAGTTTGAAGTAAGGATTCTGCTACGTTCCAATGTGCCTGATGAATGCATTTCATAGTGGGTCGTTTTAAAAGTAAAAACGTCGCTCATATAAGAGGGGTTCAAATACATTTTCGTTTTAAACGCCTCTTCTAGAAGAAGACGGTTATACCGATCATGAATGTTACTCTTAGCTGCTTCACATTTATCACCAAGAAAGATTTTTGTTGCCCGATTAAAAGAGTGATCAATCATGTGTAACAGCCTTTTATTCGAGTAACTCCAAACTAACGGACAATGATTAAAATGACTACAAATAAAACTGTTTGCTAAAATTTTACATTTATGTTCATCCATATTATAAGCAATACGTTGCAAAGCAGAGATCTTAGCATTAGCTTTTCGACACAAATTATTTACATGCTCAGTGAAAGAGAGACGGTTGTCAAATGTAACACCCAACAGTTTAACGCTTTGCGATTCAGGTAAAATTGTTCCACATAAATCTAAGGAGACAATATCTTCGTATTTTGGCTTTCCAAGAAGAAGAAATTTACATTTCTTTGGGTTTACCTGTAGTTGATTGTACTTTTCCTGTAACTGTATTTGTCTCACATATGAAGAGGTCACAGCACCACTTTGAAACATATTGAAAAAGAACCAGCGCTTCAAGTGGGAAAAGAAAGAGGGGGAAGCTTATCTACTACTCATGCAAGTCCTAGATGATCCAGCCACATTCCAGCCATACGTACCTGGAAGACCCACACATGTCGTGTCAGATGCATCTGAACACGGTATACAGTGCAACATTTACCAGGAAACAGGTTATCGCCAACATGGGAAAGACACACGGGTACCCATCAACTATGAAAGTAGAGCGCTCACACCCTCCGAAAGACGATACAGCCCAATCGAAAGGGAAAGTCTGGCACTGTGTCATGGGTTGCCGAGCAGTTTCGATACTACCTAGTAGGACTGGCGTATACCAGCTGGACCGATCACGAACCATTGTTATCAATTTACAACAACAATAACAAACCCACGTCCAAAAGAATAGAAAATCACAGGAACAAAATTCAAGATCTGCAGTTCCGAATGAAATATTTGAAAGGAAACAATATGCCATGCGATTATGGCAGCAGACACGCCAATCCAATAGACCATCTTTCCCAAGAGGATCAATCGCGACTGGGATTCGACGTGGGTGATGAAATTTACATTCGCAAGATAATAAACTTAGGCAGTTCTCCAAATGTATTGCCAATCGAACTGTTGGTCCAGGCAGTGGCAAAAGGCGATGGGTACTAACAATTGATAATAGCCATGAACCGTCGAGAAAAAGAAACACCGAAAGGCAGTGACATTAACAAGAAAATCTTCCAAGAGCTTTCTGTCGCGGATGGCTTGGTATTGAGGGGTGACAAGATTGTCCCACCCGATGTCCCTGAGAAACCAGGTAGTGTGAATATCCGAAAACAGATTTTAGATATAGCTCAAGAAAGCCATTCTGGGGAGAACGCGATGAAGCGTTTTGTCAGAACCAGACTGTGGTACCCCAAGATGGATACAGAAATAAGCAAAATCACACAAAGTTGCCTAGCATGTCAAGCGGCTACGGTGACGAAAGTCAGAGATCCCCTACAGCCATCTACCGCACCTGACAAATTATGGAAAAACCTTGCAGCTGACCACTGGGGTCCCACGTCTGACGGAAACTTTCTTTTAGTCGTGATCGATGAATTGTCACGCTACCCTGAGGTAGCAGTTGTGAGAGGCAAAGAAGCTGAGGAGAACATTGAAGCCTTTGAAAGTATTTTTGCCCGGCACGGCTATTGCAAAAAACTAAAAACAGACAATGGTCCACCATTTAACGGAAAAGAGCACCATCTCCTTCAGAAGTCAGATGGGCGGGAATAGACCACCAACCGATTTACAGTGCGGAAGACCCTGAAACGAATGATCTCGCGGAAGCGTTTATGAAGGTATGACGGAAGGCATGCTATACAGCACTGATTGAAGGGAACAACTCTAGAGCCGAGCTCAACAAAACCCTGCAGTTATACTGCGCCACATCTCACCCTACGACAGGATATGCCCCTGCTGAATTGCTTTTGGACGCAGTTTTCGCTCAAGACTTCCACAACTTCCGACACCAGATGTTAGAGACGAGGTTCAGCAAGCCCGTCAAAACGACACAGAAGAGAAACTGAAGCAGAAAGAAATCAAAGACAGGAAGGCTAACGTGACCACATGCCATCCACATCTCAGACGAAGTCCTACTACGACAAAACGCAACTAAATCGAAACCTCCAACATACACAGTCACAGATGTGTCGGAACACCATATTACGGTGGAAAGAGAAGAGAAGACGCTAAGACGAGATGGACAGAAGTTCAAGATGTTCCACAGCAATGACAAGCCCAACTACTCAGAGATGTTGGAGACACCCAGAGACATACCCAGGAGGGATCCTGGTGACCGTGAAATAGAAACTTCTAGTATGACAACACCTGACGCCTACACAGAAGCGATACCAACTGTACACACAGACACAGTACTCCCACCACCAATCAGTTCCCGTTCTACCATTGAAGATGCACCGAGGAACACCACAGAAAGACCATCACCTACGGTTCACGACTGCGCCAGTCATTAAGGACAAAGGGCCTACCATTGCGATTTTGGGACTATGCAACTTAATGGACACTTACGGACGTTATGCTACTTGGATGCAAAAAAACCCGAAAAAAAACAACAAATATTTTGGGTGTTCGTTCATTGTTTGTTTGTCCCTTTGTGTGTTCTCCGTGTACAAGTTCTGTGCATGTGTAATGTTCTTGTTTTATGTAAAGGCTATTATTTTAAGGCTAGACCTTTAAATAATAGACACACATAATAGATACAAGTTTTGCTTCATACTCAACCCATTACACCATCCAACCGCAAAAATTTTTTTCGCGTAAATTTATACCCACGAAAATTAGCTCCCTTATGGTATAATACAACCGTTTTTCCTGTGTGTTCAATCTGAACAAATCCAGTGGATTTTCATCTTCTTCAAGGTTATCTTGGTTAACTTGTTCTTCACGCAAATCTTCAGTAGAAATCTCAGACAAATCTAGCAAATTATTTGGAATGTTATCATGATAAATTTCTATGTCATGTTACAATGGATTGTGTTCCTCAGGGTATTGAAGAGCTGAATAAATAGATTTTGGAGAGACAGACTAAAAGTGAACATGTCCACGGAAATCTAACTTTCTTTTCAGTTTTATAAGAACTAACCATTACTGTCAGCTCCACATGGAAGTACATTGGTCACATCAGAAGTATCAATGGGTACATTGCAAATACAACCTTTCAAATTCGGAAATTGACCTTTCAGCATAATTGTAATCTTTTTAAATAAAAACCTACGAGATATAAGAACACTTTCCAGCCTGTTGAGTTTTTTTAAATTGTCAGGCTTAAAAGGAAGCTTCGGTTTCTTTTAAACAGCTTGGGCAGGCGGCTGACTTTTTTTGAGGCTCCATATATCATAAACTCATTGTGTTTTCTTTGCTAAATTAAAGCACAGACGTTGCATATAAGGATCGGTTTTATATGCAAACACAAGATGGGCCTAGTTTAACAGGTTCAGTAAATTTAGAGATGTTTAGCATGCTGAGGACTTCCAACTTTCTCAGAATAATTCTCCCTACTACTTTGCCTTAAGACACTATGGTTTTCAGTTCCACGAATATTCTGGCGTTGAATTGAAGTATTTTTTCTTTTTCTATTTTTGCGTATAGTTGCTTTGAAGAAATAGTATCTTGTATCGCATGAATGGCAATATATTGGATGTCATATTGTGTTTCATAACATACAATAGGTTCAAACATATCTTTCATATATAAATGCATTTAGTTCACTCAAAGAAATAAATTCAAGTAATGTTGAAGTGCCATTTGGAGCAGATGAACAGTCAGAATCACCAACTACTTTACTGTGTGAATCAAATAAATAATATATTGAATGTTTACGAAAATTGCAGATAAGTAAAAAACTGTAACCTGCACAAGTAAAAATAGCACGGGTACTCATATCATTGGCTGTGAGATTTTTATGAGTTTGAAAAAGGTCAAATTCTTCAAAAAAAATGACGATTTACCATACTTAGAGAATTAATGTGAAAAGACGAGGATGATTGGCTGTTATTCACATCATTCAGCTCCAGAGTTGCATCTTCTGGCTTACTATCTTTGGGAGTGTCGGCACTGCCATTCACTTTCTTACAGATTTTACCATACATCATGTGATAAAAGGCATCAGGCACGAGCGTTGTGTTAATATTTTGCTAAAACATCTTTATTTTTTGTGTTATTGTAATTATTCAACATGGATTGAAGTAGATAGATATGGTTCACTAGTTGCATTAAGTTTAAAAAATGTCTAGAGCTGCCATATTTCATATGCAATTGTTGTTCCACTTGTGTGTTAAACGTGCCATGCAGTTCTGGCACACAGGTTGCGTGTCGCAATGCTTCCATTTCTGAATTAGTGTTATTTTCGTGAAAACGATCAAAAAGGCAAAGTTGAATATCAGAACCAGTTATGGGATGTGCAACCGTTTCATTTTCATGATTTACTTGCATATCTCGTTTCATCCATGGAAATGAAACTTTGAGAGTTTTGTCAAGTGCGCTTGTCACATTCTCTGGGAGGTTGGGATCTTCCACCCTATCTTCATGAGGATAAAACATGTGTCCATCCCGGTTTCCTTTGCCATTCTAATGACATCAGGCTTCAGAGTCCAATTTCCATGCCGTGCTAAGATATGCGCCATATCAACAACTGTTAAATTTGGCATGTGTTTAAAAAATAACAATCCATCAATGTAGTCTCTGCAGCTTTCTGCGCGCAATAGAAACTTCAGATAATACACAATCCCATGAGGACAGGAGAACGTTCCCCAAAGTATTGAAAATACTTTTTTAAAGCTTCGAGTCGGTAGAAATTGCATTTTTGATTCACATGATAATATCTACCTTGCTTCCTATGGAAGACACTTCACATATTTTGGCCGCCCCCCTTGACTTTAGGCAGTGTATCGGAAGATAACATTTCTAAAATTCTTTCTTCAGACATCTGATTATAAGCATCCTCCCATGTTCCATCTTGAGGACGAATTTTCTTATATTCAGTATTCAACAAGAATTTTGAATTTCGTGAAAACTTTCCCATATATGGAGCCCAGTTTTTCAAAATTAGGAACCACTTCTTTAGCTCTTACATCTTTTCGAATCCTGTTCTAATTATACCTGGAAAGAGTCTCTACGAAGGATCCAACTGAATTATGTTGTTGAATATGTTCTTGTAAAAGTGTCGTTGAAGTTGTGATCTCCATGTTTCGCCTCTTGATATCTTAAACTTATATCTATAATTTATATCAATGTGTGCATTTTTTTCATAAAAGAAGAATAACCATGATGAATTCCTTGAAAAGTGACAATTTTAGCTTTTTTTGAAACCCAAATAGCCCTGGAAAGGCTCTTGTTACAATAAAAACAATGTGTTTCTTCAGGAACAAAATGTTTAGAGATGGCTGCTATATCTATGATGTTCTTGCCTTGTAAAGCATCTTTTGAATACCATTTGTGCTTGTGCTAGTAGCTACACATTTGAAACAATTTCATTTCGTCTACAGGTGGGTAAATTTCAAAACCAAAATTATCAGGTAACGAAATTTTTTGCTCGAGCTTTTCTAAACTTCCCAATAAGGTACTTTGCTTTAAGTACCATAGTGCTAATCCCTTGTGCACACAAATTAGCTTTCTTTTACAACATCCACAGTCCAGATGTCCACTCTGTTTGTTATAAGTAACCTTGTAGTTGTGCCTTGTAATGAGGTAAATCAGTAAATATTGACATATGGACAGCATCTTGAATTTCCCAAGGCAATAGAACATCTTTGCCTAACACTTCTGCCTGACTTTGTAAACTTACGCACTTATCAATTGTCTCTTTTTCAAAATGCATTCATTATCACTTGACATTCCTGTTAGAATGGTTTCGTCCAAAAATACTTTTTGGATGAATAGCTGCTTCATATTTTGGGAGGGGTGTCACCGTGTAAAAGTTTTTGCACGTGAATTGGATAGCTTGCACCCTTTTCGGACTTCCTAACCATGAAAATTGCTGAATGTTCGTCAACGCACACACTTTTTGACAAAGGATTTTGACAGTGCTTTGTCTGTAAATGCCTTTTTATATTATGACGACGCATTGTTTTACCACAGATATGGCAATCCATATCTTCACTGGGGTATTTGATAGTCTTTTTGTTGATCTCAAAAACCCTGCTATCAGCAACGTTTCGTACCTCTGGCTAGTTTTCTGTGCCACCATTTTCATTATGGTCATGTGTTTTATCAATTTTGCAACTAGTAACTATTTCACTGAGGGGAAAAAAAGTTTCAATTTTTCGTTGCTTTAAGTTGTTATTGTTTGACAAATGCATGCTTAAATGTTTAGAAAAGTTCCCCTTTTGTTGCACTGTTGTAGAACAGACAGGGCAATGATAGTTTTCTTTTGCATTTGGAATTCGTATGATTGGAATTTCGGCATGGTAAACAACAACTGTCTCCAAATTTAACTATATGACTTTCAGCTAGGTGTACTTGTTTCACATGCTTATAAGTGAACCTAGTCCTACAAAAAAGTCATTTGCACTGCATAACCGACAAGGCAAATGAGGTTCAGAAAAGGAACAAACTGTTGATTCGGTATTACATTCGATTATGAAGGAGCTTTTGTCGATCATATTTGATTCAAATTCCTTCAAAGGGAAATGATATTTCGTTGAATCTTTCAGATAATCATGAACCTTTACCTCAGGGCATTCATCAATAAATGGTACTGAATATGTATTTATTTCATTAGTTTGTTCTATTAGTGACTCAGCTTTGAAAACACTATTGTCTGTTGTTGCAAATGTGTCATTTGTATCAATAGTATGTTTTAGACACCATCCCATCAAAACTATCCTTAAATAATTACTGAAATTTGAAATATTTTTCAGGTAGTTCAGTTCTTCCGTTAATGCTGATGTACTTGGTTGGAATAAGCTTTTGAATTGTTCAAAGCTATTCGCTGCTAACACTGCAGCTACTGTGGCACTTACTCCACAAACAGTGCCTCAGGACTGCAATGGGTAAAAGCCGGCACAAACACCTTCTTCACATTTATGAATAAAGGTATTGCAAGGAGCATGACATTTGCGAATAGATAGAGTTACCTGATTTTGCGTCAATTGATTGATTAGTTCGGACGCGCTCGCACGAAAATTATCAGGAATATCCCAGCCCTTAGAATCGTAAACAAAAAATAGCATAATGACATGCGAGCGCACGCTTGCCAGATTGAGAATAATGCTCTCCAATAAACGTTCTAAAACGAAGACTACCATTGTTGGTGTTTACACACTGACGACCAACATCTAAGATATTTATCAATCGGTTCGATTGGGAGTTTACAAATTTGCTTGAAATGCGATCAATGCATTGTTTTCTCCACGTTTGCCCAACAAATTTTTCTAAATATAAAATACAAAAAGTTCCATATTCATTTTTTTTATAAATAGAAATAATTGATATCTAGCCTTTTGTTGCATCGCAGCTTTTTGTGTCTCCTTCTCGCCCTTGATAATAAACGTAAAGATAATGAACTATTGTGTGCAGAGTTGACGGTTGGGCTATGCTGATGTCAGTAGAAATAAAACATATGAGAAATGATCTGGGAACGAGCAGCTGTTTATTATTAACATTAGCGCTCAAACAAAGTAAAACAAGATGGCCTATCGGGCAGAAGGATTTCTGCAAAATCGAAGAAGAAAATGAGCTTTTCTTTATGTCATTCTTTAGCTTTTCATAAAAAACTGTTTGTACAATCAAGCTGAATGATTATTACCGAAAAATATATAGCTGTCATTACATAATCCACAAAACATCATGAAAACATTATTGACAAAACACGAAACTTTACTACCTTCAAACTTAATGTAAGCTATATTGACATCAAAACGATCACAATGATGATTAATATAGATTTTAGAGAATCTGAATTTCAACATGTATGTAACTAAAAGGTTATTAAGCAAAGTATAACTAGGTACATAGAAGTACGAAAAGAGATAGAATAACATCGATGAAATTTCCTTTGTACCATCCGTGTTGTAATTACTGGTGGCCGTATACAAAGTTGAATTTTAAAAATTTAAAATTTCGCGCTATATATGGAAGTCTATTGTTCCCCGTAATAAAAGTCGTAATTCAGATCTCGAGATCTATTGTTAATTTTTCAAAATGTGGGACTTCAGGTAATGTCTTTTTATCAATTCTGCATAATTATCAAAATTATTAGAATTATTCAGATGATAGCAAAACGAACAAGATGCCCTACCGGGCAGAAGGATTTCTGCAAGCTTTGCTGAAAATGCCACAAAAATGCAACACTAGCACACTAGTCCTGCAAAACTAAGACAGTCACATCATTCAGCTCGAGAAGCATCAGCATTAAATAAACAAAAATATTAATGCGACTGACAATGTTCGTCAAGAAAGTCAGCCTACCATAACATAAAAAAGGGGCTTTTCTTTATGCTATCGCGGAGATCATTTATGAAGATCTGTTTTTTTGTACGAATAAGCTGAATGATTGTTACTGGATATTTGCCACGTCCACGTACTCCAAAAAAGTGCATCGACACAATACGAAACTTTAATTTAACCCCATTAAAAATATAACGAATCCTATAAAAAGATTGTGTATACTGGCGGTAACCAACATATCGTTTGGGCAGCACAAACTAATATATAAAGTTTCTATATTGATCTCCTCAGAATGAAAAATATAAATATCACAATAATAATTACTTAGAAATTAAAGCTCATATCTAATCTAAAAGTTAAAAAAAAATTCAACATACGTAGGGAGAAAAGAGATAAGCTGATATAGCCAGAATACATCCAAAAATTGCTACTAAATATAGTATAAATAGCTGTATAAAGTGCATATGTTGGTGATGTTGGGGAGGAGCTGAAAGGAAGCTAAGCTGAGCTTTAAAAATCCAAAAGCTTCTAAAAATTGACTTCAAACATGCATACACATACAAAATACACGAAGGTCTTTCATATTTAAAAGGCTTGGAGCAAAAATGAAACAAGAAATACCTTTTCTTCCACACACCATGTATTGGTACTGTTTTCATATTTTAAACTTCAAGAAAACTTCTTTCAAAAAACAGAATAACCACACTGTAATTTAATTTTGTGAACATGATAAGTTCCCAACAGTAATGCAATTCTTTATATAAAATTATAAGCTGTATTAACTTCTTTTAAAGCCATATTTCCATCAAAGAAACTTTTAGCAAACTACACACGTTCTTTCGCTGCCATTTTTAAAACGTTTTGTGGACGATCACATGGCATGGCGAAAATCAGCCAATAAACTATCGCTATTGAAGTTAAGGTGGCTATATTAGCACCCTTTCGTAGAAATCGGGCATTATGCACCAATCACGATTGAGACGGCTTTTTTATGAACCAATGAAATTTAAGAAACAAAAATGCGTAGGTTTGGACAGTAAGATGAAAAAAAACGAAGAAAAACACGGACGATCGTAAAGTATTTCTTGCTTACGCAGAAATCCAAAAATAAGTTTGCGTTTTATGATTTGACGAGAATAATATTCGTATTCATTGCTTTCTCGTGATCAGCTAATCAAATATGCAAAATCAGAAATTTTTACCTATCTCTGGTAAAATCATATTAAAGATTTTGAGATTGATGTTGATACAAATGAAGACAAAATAACTTTGACGAAAGTACACTTGATTCTCGTAATGAACATGTATGTTTTGAAGTGGAAATTCCTTATGATATTTCTGTTTGAACGAACACGAACAATTTTGTTGTTATAAATTGTTTTTACTATAAACAATGTTCTCCGGACAAGCCGCCAGCTTTCTGATGAAACAGAGATCACCACTGCATTGAATAATATCACCACTTCACTGCTTTGTCGTAAATATCAAAAGATTCTTAAAAGAGTTGCCTTGACATATATAAATGGCATTAAAAATATATTTATGTATAAAATGTATATTCTGACTGCCTAAAATTGGAGAAAAATACTTCAACTTTTTTTTCTGGAAGGTTTCTGTAAAAGTATGAATGATCAAAGTATGATCTTTATAATCTGGTTTGGCAAAAACATAACTTTCTTCTAACTCAACCTTTGCACAATAGGAGATTGTTTTTACAAACTTAAAATAATACAGCTGTGCACGTGCGCTATTGTTCAATACCAGAGATTTTGATTGGTAGATTTATTTTTTCGCCGTGATAATTATTCGCCGACAATTAAGAAAGTTTAAACAATGTTTATGACCATAATTAAGAGGACGCCAATGAGTTTCGGTCCCGATACGTACACCACAACATTCTATATTCCTTAGGAAGTCGTAATAGTAAAAACAACTTGAAAACGCTTTTAGTTCGTAAAATAATGAAACAAACGTCCGAGTATGTGAAATGAAAACCCGAAAATATGTTTTTCATTGTAACATAAAAACGAAAAAACGAATTCAGTTCCGATTTTCTGAAAAAAGTAGCTTTTAGAAGCCCTAATAAGGATAGCATGTTTGTTTTTACGAATAAACTTGTTAAGTATACTCGTTTTTGATTTAAAATTTTCGGGTTTTACTTCAAATTCTACCGAGTAGTTAAAAAATAATAAACATTGCATAAAAGAGAATGAGGCGAGGCACCACGCATGGATTCTCATTGTTTGAAAATTGAATAGAAATTTGAATAGAGCTAAGGTGAGCTAAAATTTGAGGTTATTGAATTTCTGCGTAAGCAAGAAATACTTTACGATCGTCCGTGTTTTTCTGATTTTTTTTTTTTTCATCTTACTGTCCAAACCTACGCATTTTTGTTTCTTAAATTTCATTGGTTCATAAAAAAGCCGTCTTAATTGTCATTGGTGCATAATGCCCGATTTCTACGAAAGGGTGCTAATTTAGCCACCTCCACTTAAATAGCGATAGTTTATTGGCTGATTTTCGCCATGCCATGTGATCGTCCACAAAACGTTTTAAAAATGGCAGCGAAAGAACGTGTGTAGTTTGCTAAAAGTTTCTTTGATGGAAATATGGCTTTAAAAGAAGTTAATACAGCTTATAATTTTATATAAAGAATTGCATTACTGTTGGGAACTTATCATGTTCACAAAATTAAATTACAGTGTGGTTATTCTGTTTTTTGAAAGAAGTTTTCTTGAAGTTTAAAATATGAAAACAGTGCCAATACATGGTGTGTGGAAGAAAAGGTATTTCTTGTTTTATTTTTGCTCCAAGCCTTTTTAAATATGAAAGACCTTCGTGTATTTTGTATGTGTATGCATGTTTGAAGTCAATTTTTAGAAGCTTTTGGATTTTTAAAGCTCAGCTTAGCTTCCTTTCAGCTCCTCCCCAACATCACCAACATATGCACTTTATACAGCTATTTATACTATATTTAGTAGCAATTTTTGGATGTATTCTGGCTATATCAGCTTATCTCTTTTCTCCCTACCTATGTTGTATTTTTTTTAACTTTTAGATTAGATATGAGCTTTAATTTCTAAGTAATTATTATTGTGATATTTATATTTTTCATTCTGAGGAGATCAATATAGAAACTTTATATATTAGTTTGTGCTGCCCAAACGATATGTTGGTTACCGCCAGTATACACAATCTTTTTATGGGATTCGTTATATTTAATGTGGTTAAATTAAAGTTTCGTATTGTGTCGATGCACTTTTTTGGAGAACGTGGGTGGCAAATATCCAGTAACAATCATTCAGCTTATTCGTACAAAAAAAAACAGATCTTCATAAATGATCTCCGCGATAGCATAAAGAAAAGCCCCTTTTTTATGTTATGGTAGGCTGACTTTCTTGACGAACATTGTCAGTCGCATCAATATTTTTGTTTATTTAATGCTGATGCTTCTCGAGCTGAATGATGTGACTGTCTTAGTTTTGCAGGACTAGTGTGCTAGTGTTGCATTTTTGTGGCATTTTCAGCAAAGCTTGCAGAAATCCTTCTGGCCGGTAGGGCATCTTGTTTTTTTTTTCATCTTACTGTCCAAACCGGCGCATATTTGTTTCTCGAATTTCATTGGTTCATACAAATGGCGTGTCAATGTTTATTGGTGAATGAAGCGCCACTCATGCTAAGGCTGCTAATTAACAGATCTTATTGGCGCGATTTTCGCCATGCCATGTGATCATCCGGGTATTTTTCGGCTTTACATTTGCACGCTGTTCTCATAATGGTATACTATCAGCGGTACCGAAAAAACCCACTTAGATTTCCAAAAGTTTATTGATCAATGTGGAATATATTTAAAAGAAGATGTACACTTCCAAAACCGAAAGTAAAGGGTAGATAATTTATCTTACAATGATTCTACTGTGTTCATTCTTTTCTGAAAAGAAGTTTACAATGATTTGTAAAAACAGTGTGTGAAAAAGGAATGCTTTTGTTTGACTGTTTGTTTCAGGTGTGGGCTGTGTAATGCTTTTTAAGCTCTTGGTACGTACAGCTCAGCTCAGTTTCCTCTTCAGCTCAACAAGAATGTCTAGTCTACCCTGCCTGTGCATCATTTTATGTTTGATGTTTCTCTAGCTGCTTTTTTAGCTTATTTACTTGTGTAGTTCTTGGCTGTATTATTAATGTCTTGAATTAGGAATGGGGACTTCATATTTATGATAGCAAACTGAAATTCATCTTTACTGTCAGTAAATTTTAGTAAATGGCGGACATCTTTTTTTAATACAAATTTCTGCTTTCAGTTATGTTTGCTAGTTTTGGTAAGTTTGGGTCATATTTTTTCATAATCCAAATCTTTGTTTACTTTTTGTGTTTGGGAAGTCTTTTTGTAATTAAGAAGATTGACCGCATATATTGAAAGACCTACGTAATCACTGTGGTGATGTCTGAAAGCATGTATTTAATTTAATGTTATTTTGTTCATTAAGTTTACATGCAGTTACGTACGTTTCGTATTGTGTCACTTATACTTTTATAATGCTCTGGGGTGTATGCGTAATTAAAAATTTAACTTTTTTAAGTTTCTGTATAAAATTTTATAATCTTTTAATGAAATTTAGTTCAGGTACTGCATGTTTGTAAATTAACAATATGGCAATGACATATTGTTAATCAAACTAAAGCACAAACTTTTGTTTTCAGTTATGTATGGATGTATTTTGCATGATCAAAATCTATGATTTACTTTTTGTGCTTGTGATTTAGTAATTCTGTTAGGAAGATTGACAAGAAATTTAATATATATTGTGGAAATGAATAGTCTTTCTTTTTTCATAATTCAGCTGATTTTGCAGAAATCCTTATGCCTGTAAGGGCATCTTGTTCATCTTACTGTCCAAAACGGCGCATATTTGTTTCTTAAATTTCATTGGTTCATAAAAAAGCCGTCTTAATTGTCATTGGTGCATAATGCCCGATTTCTACGAAAGGGTGCTAATTTAGCCACCTCCACTTAAATAGCGATAGTTTATTGGCTGATTTTCGCCATGCCATGTGATCGTCCACAAAACGTTTTAAAAATGGCAGCGAAAGAACGTGTGTAGTTTGCTAAAAGCTTCTTTGATGGAAATATGGCTTTAAAAGAAGTTAATACAGCTTATAATTTTATATAAAGAATTGCGTTACTGTTGGGAACTTATCATGTTCACAAAATTAAATTACAGTGTGGTTATTCTGTTTTTTGAAAGAAGTTTTCTTGAAGTTTAAAATATGAAAACAGTGCCAATACATGGTGTGTGGAAGAAAAGGTATTTCTTGTTTTATTTTTGCTCCAAGCCTTTTTAAATATGAAAGACCTTCGTGTATTTTGTATGTGTATGCATGTTTGAAGTCAATGTTTAGAAGCTTTTGGATTTTTAAAGCTCAGCTTAGCTTCCTTTCAGCTCCTCCCCAACAGCACCAACATATATGCACTTTATACTATACAGCTACCGTCTTCGTGTCTAATTACGGACAGCCTTTGTAATTACGGACATCAACAAAACATAATTCCAACCGTCTGTAAATTAAAAACACGGCACATCCCGTACTGTCAACCAAACTGTAATAAAACAAACTTCAGAGATAATTAAATTTATTTGAACGCTAGAAAATTACCAATATGCCATTTAGAATTTACTTTTCTAAACTTTAAAGATTTAAAGTAGACTGCGCTCTCACGAAGACACGAAGACGGTATTTATACTATATTTAGTAGCAATTTTTGAATGTATTCTGGCTATATCAGCTTATCTCTTTTCTCCCTACGTATGTTGTATTTTTTTTAACTTTTAGATTAGATATGAGCTTTAATTTCTAAGTAATTATTATTGTGATATTTACATTTTTCATTCTGAGGAGATCAATATAGAAACTTTTAGTTTGTGCTGCCCAAACGATATGTTGGTTACCGCCAGTATACACAATCTTTTTATAGGATTCGTTACATTTAATGTGGTTAAATTAAAGTTTTGTATTGTGTCGATGCACTTTTTTGGAGTACGTGGGTGGCAAATATCCAGTAACAATCATTTAGCTTATTCGTACAAAAAACCAGATCTTCATAAATGATCTCCGCGATAGCATAAAGAAAAGCCCCTTTTTTATGTTATGGTAGGCTGACTTTCTTGACGAACATTGTCAGTCGCATCAATATTTTTGTTTATTTAATGCTGATGCTTCTCGAGCTGAATGATGTGACTGTCTTAGTTTTGCAGGACTAGTGTGCTAGTGTTGCATTTTTGTGGCATTTTCAGCAGCAAAGCTTGCAGAAATCCTTCTGCCCGGTAGGGCATCTTGTTCTATCTCTTTTCGTATTTCTACGCTCGGTAGAAAAAATTTAAGTTAATACAAGCAGAAAAAACATCCAAACGTTATTACAATTTTTTATAATAGAGAGGTAATATTCTTCTGATTATGCTAGAGCTGTGTGAGAAAGCTAAGAAGCTGTGCTGATTAGTAGGAATCCAAAAGCTTAAGTCGACTTCAGAGATGTCCAAAAATCTTAAATAAACAAAGATAGGTGAAGATAGACATCTTCAAAAAGACAATCATATGGCATGGCGAAAAGTTGTTTTTCAAATTGTTAAGAAAGATCTCTTCACACTTAGCTCTGATAACCTCTCAAATACCTATGAACAAATTATTTTTATTTTCTCCTCAGGTCAGCACAAAAGGAAGTTGGACTTTGGTAAGTTTAGCATAGTCATGACATTTAGAAGTCTGGGAATAATTTTATTTCTACAGTTAAAATTTGTTTTTTTTGGGCAGCGCCGCAAGGTAGCTGATCTTTCATTTCCCCGTGTCCGTCAGTCAGTCAGTCAGTCCTGTAAGATCGCAGTTCTTTACGCCCCTTTTATGCGCCCGTTAGTGCTAACTTTACATTTTACAGTTCAAGAGCAGAAAGTTTAAAGCACGACGTGGATTTTTGAAAATGATATCGCTAATGTGTGTATAAGTAATTATATTACAATGCAAAAAGAGTTCTCTTCATTCGAATGAATAAATAAATTATTTGTTTTAATGCACCCTCTTCCCGCCCTTTATTTTAACGAAGTGCATACTGGGAGCAAAACGCTGCTAAAACTTATCAACAAGAACCAAGAAGTGGATTATTTTGGTTCTGACATTCGAATTAGGTTTAACAGATAATATAATAACAATATAATCTGATATAGACCTTTCCCGAGTTTATTTTTTATCACACTCCGCCTCGTTTTCAATATGCTTTACTATGACAACCGAATCTCTTGCGCTCAATCATTAACACTAATCACAATTATTACACTTATTGCTCATTACTGAAATGAGTCCTGTGACATTTCGTTACCATGTTAACCCTTACGAAAACGAGACGGAGCTTGATAAAAAATAAACTCGGGAAAGGTCTATTGAAGTGTATTGAATCAAGACATTAACAGTCATGTATCCTAATTGGATAGGAGGAAGAAAAACTCAGGCAAGTTGTTGCAAGATTATATTATATCTCTTCTTGTCACTCAAATTATATGTTTCCTTTTCTCCAAAACATTATGAAGATATGATGTTAGCTCACATACCATGCCTTAAGGGAAGACTATTGTGTTCACTTTAATTTTGTAGCATGAAATTTTAAATCAATGAAAAGTTATTATTAGCTAATTTTTCAAAAAAGGTCACTGGCCAGGAGACAAGAACATTAGAACCGGAGAAAAGAACATCAAAACAAAAACACAAGCAAAAACAGTTAGTTGACAAGATTGTGTTCACTGCGCGTTACATTCGATTATTTCAATCATTGCAGATTACATGATGTAAACCTCGCTATCTAACGGTAAGTTTACGTTTTATTATGTATTTTATTATATTTTAGTTAATTCTAATAGAATCTTCACTTTTTAATTTTATTTTTTTATTAATAGTGAATTAATTCAGTTTATGATGCTTGGTTAATAATGAACTCAAAACTCCGAAGGTGACGGAGATCAGGAGATCAACAAGATGCAGGCATTGGGCAATCTTAAAATATCAAGACATTGATGAAAAAAAAGACGTATGTCACTACTGTCATCATCTAGTGACGAATCGGACAACAATGATACGTTGCATGTCAAACAAGAATGTCCTGAGCGATTTCGACCACAAGTCTCCTTCCACGAAACTATTGTTGTTTCCTCAAGCGAAGATGAAGACAATGTGAAGTTCTGGCAGCACAAGCGGTTTAAACCAACAGTTGACGTCGAGAGAGTGATTGTAATTGACAAAGAGTAAACATAAGAACCAATCACAGCTTAGATTCTTTTTGTGACACATACAGGGGAACTTAATGATGCTTTCATGGTAAAGATCATACTACACAAAGATTATCCCCTTTTCACTCCTGATATTCATTTTAACGGACAGACGTTAGATCTCATTTCCCTTAATTATGCCTTATCACGTGTTGTTAGTTGTTGTTACATATTAGTGACAAAGAAAAGTGGAACTGGTCTCAGCAGTTTCCTTTTCATCTTCATTATAGAAGATTTTTAGTTACGCGTAGTGACGCCTTATCACATGTAATTACGTATTGTTACATATTGGTGACAAAGAAAACTGAAACAGGCCTCATCAGATTCCTTTTCATCTTCATTATTGAAGATTTTTAGTTACGCGTAGTGACGCCTTATCACGTGTTATTACTTCTTGTTACATACTGGCCACAAAGAAAATTGGAACTGGTCTCAACAGTTTCCTTTTTCATTTTCATTTTTGAAGATTTTTAGTTACGCGTAGTGACGCCTTATCACATGTAATTACGTATTGTTACATATTGGTGACAAAGAAAACTGAAACAGGCCTCAGCAGTTTCCTTTTCATCTTCATTATTGAAGAATTTTAGTTACGCGTAGTGACGCCTTATCACATGTAATTACGTATTGTTACATATTGTTGACAAATAAAATTGAGATTGACCTCAGCAGTTTTCTTTTCATCTTCACTATTGATTGGACTGTATTCTTTTTCCAAAAAAGGTAACAACATGTAACAACGCGTGATAACAGGTAACAGCACGTAACAAGAAATCTTCTATTTTGAAGAAGAAAAAGGGAAACTGAGGAAGAACTTAATTTCCTATTTCAAAAAATGTAACAACATGTAACAACGCGTGATAACAGGTAACACCACGTAACAAGA
Source organism: Turritopsis dohrnii (assembly GCA_027922465.2). Classification (NCBI taxonomy): domain Eukaryota; kingdom Metazoa; phylum Cnidaria; class Hydrozoa; order Anthoathecata; family Oceaniidae; genus Turritopsis; species Turritopsis dohrnii. The sequence goes on along the minus strand of BQMF02000348.1, from coordinate 235,187 downwards.
AATCTTGTTTTTTGAAGATGAAAAAAGGAAAACGAGGAAGGACTGAATTACTTTTTTCAAAAACATAGAAAATTGGAACTGGCCTCAGCAGTTTCGTTTTCATCTTCATTATTGAAGTTTTTAGTTACGAGTAGTAACGCCTTATCACGTGTTATTACGTGTTGTTACATATTGTTGACAATGAAAATTGAGATTGACCTTAGCAGTTTCCTTTTCATTTTCACTATTGATTGGACTGTACTTTTTTTCCAAAAAAGGTAACAATATGTAACAACACGTGATAGCAGGTAACACCACGTAACAAGAAATCTTCATTTTTGAAGATGAAAGAGAGAAATTTAGGAAGACCTGAATTTCCTATTCCAAAAAATGTAGCAACATGTAACAACGCGTGATAACAGGTAACACCACGTAACAAGAAATCTTCTTTTTTGAAGATGAAAAAGGGAAACTGAGGAAGAACTGAATTTCCTTTCCCAAAAAATGTAACGACATGTAACAACGCGTGATAACAGGTAACACCACGTAACAAGAAATCTTCATTTTTGAAGATGAAAAAGGGAAACTGAGGAAGAACTGAATTTCCTTTCCCAAAAAATGTAACAACATGTAACAACGCGTGATAACAGGTAACACCACGTAACAAGAAATCTTCATTTTTGAAGATGAAAAAGGGAAACTGAGGAAGAACTGAATTTCCTTTTCCAGAAAATGTAACAACATGTAACAACGCGTGATAGCAGGTAACATCACGTAACAAGAAATATGCTCTGACCTAAATGAAAAACAACATATTGTTTTCCGACATTTTATACTAGTTCTCACATTGTGATCATGGTCGATGGTCTGACAGACTCACAATTAATGGTGTGGCTGGACAGCCCAATAAGGATTTTTGATGAGGAAGATGTAATTGAAGAAATACTGCGCTGTGAATTTGACACTCCTCCTGAGCCGATTCGGCGGATCAGAAACCGATGGCCTTATTCTGACGAAGAGGGCATTTTCTCCACCGAAATGGAGGGTGCTGACAGTGAGAGTAGTCCGCATGCTACCACAGTAGACAGCGGTATGTCAGCATTTACAAATGTATACATCTTTATTGATTTTATTCTAACTTTGCCTTTTCTTTAGGTTTGAGTAAAGACGAATCTGAGTATTCAAGTGATGATGAACCTGAAAGCTGGAGTAACTTAGTTGTTATAGAAAAGAATGATATGGTTGAACACTTCATTGTGGAATACGATGAAGCACAACAAAGTAGCTAAACATAACGTTTTCGTCGCTTTAGAGATTGAACAATGTGATAGGGATATTTTGTATAGAAGGGATGTAAGAAGTCGCTAAGCAGTCGCTCAAGTTTTCAATTTATTTATTATGAAGTAGATTTATATGTACAAGTTAATGGAAATAGAAAAAAAAGCGAGCTTTATACAACGGAAATACTTTTCAAGTATTCTTCTGCGTTACGTTTATATGCCATAGATTCAGAGCGCATTCTAAGGGTGTCTTTGTTACGACAAGGATGAAACGAGTATTCGGAATCCCTCAGTATAAGTGTCCAAAATCCCTTTCCATATTTTGATATACCTTTACATAAATATAGGTCTTCCTCCTTCGTGAATTTTACACGACTTTTAGTTTGTTCATTTACAACTTCTCTCTTTAAATTCACATCAGAACTTATAAGTGGCACAAGTGTTCGATCTACATGCAAATCTGTATTGGCGCAGTATTCGGGATTAGCCGGAATAGTACTCGTTATTGTCAAATCGTCGTCGTCATTAGTGTCACCACCGGCTTGACCTGATAAACTACTACAAGGCTGTGAGATTATCGTTTCTGCTTGGTCGAGTACTTGCTGATCGAATGTAAGCGCCGTGTTGTTGATCGATCTTAAAACGTCCATCATGCCTGCACTCACTTCTTTTCGTTTATCACCAATTAGTTTCTCCATGCATTGCTTGCTGCGTGAAGCAACGTCTCTTGACAAACTCTTTTGATAAGCCACTTTGGCCACATGCGAACTGTGCTTTTGGTCACGTGAAACGATTTCTCTTTCCGATTGGCTGAGTCTTTCCACACTTGCCGTTTCTACAATTTTCCGATAGCGAGTCGGGTGTATGTATTTCCCAATAGCCTCGTGAACGAGGACGCTCATGGCTGACGAGAAGGCGGTGTATTGTTTCCCCTTGTTTGTAACGAGCAAATAGTCACAGTTTGGATTTAGTTTCGGTCGCACTAACTGGATATAGAAATCGAGAATCTCCATAGTTTCGGAATCGAGAATTACAGTGTCAAATAGATATCTTTCGGCAGTTTTAAATTCCTTTTGGTCGATGTAACCTCCATTTGTCTTTGCTTTATCAATCATTTCTATGGTTAAGTATTGATAGGTCATGGGTCTGGAGCACTTAACACGAACAAATAAATACGTAGCAATGAATCTCGTTGCAAACGCCAGTTGAGATGCCGACACGTTTCGTTGGTCTCTGCATTCTTGTAGGATGTCTCGAAAACGATTGATGTGGTATGGGATGACGTTTTCCATTTCCTCCAAGCTTACCCAACTGTTTCGAGCAATGAGTCTCTCCAAATCCAGGTTCCGAGAATACTCGAGTCTCTTTCTCTTTCCGAGATTTTCTTTACCACGTCGTATGTAAACTTCAGTCACGGCAAAACAACGTAAAGTGCTGTCAGAGACACCGTTCGCTTTTCGAAAGTCCAGTATGTCTGTTATTGATTTTGGGTAATTTAACGACGCCGAACAACTTAGTTTCCAATCTTCTTCAAGAATTTTAAGGAAGTCCATAATGATGGAGGGTGTACCCAAGCAACAATCGACAAATTCTTCGGTTAAACACGATTCTGATTCGAGGTCGTCAAAACTAGCCATTAAAAATTTCATACATCGTTGTGCACATTGCTGCGCTTCTTTTTCAGACTTCCCTCCTCCGCATGGTGTACGCAGCCAGTTCAAAAACGTCTTTCAAATACCATCGTTAATAGAAAAGGATGGTTTGTGTGCCGTACATACTTTCTTTCTGATTGGCTGTTGTGCCTCGACTTCTTCCCTTTTGATATCTGGAGCTTCGTCAAAATAGTAATACCAACAATGCTTGACATCGATATGCTTGCGTAAACCTCGACTGCTTTTAAAACCAATGTGTAGGCAATTTTGCACAGGGCAGATGTAAATATTTCTATCGTTTGGACGTAATACCAACTTTCTCTTGTGTTTAGCAGCGCCATTGATTCCAACCCAGTTCACAACTAATGTTCTCTTCGACATTTTTAGAACTTTTTCATTTTATTTAAAAACCAATTTTATAATTTTAAACATATGACTTTTAACTTAACAATTTACACAAATAAAAAACGATAACTTAGTTCTTTAAACTTGAATGACATATTTATACCGTAGCGCGTTTCACAGGAGAGTCATTTATTCATTCCTTTTGACAAAGGAACAATGTATTCCTTTTTAGTAGTATACACGAACTGTTCCATTACAAAAAGAATAGTTCGTGCCTTACGTAGTGAACAATTAAGACTTAATGAAAAGGAAACATTTTGGAGTGCGCGATGGAAGAAAACGATCCTGTTAAGACACTCCATATCGATCTCCACAGTAGTGAACAAACTTTTCATTCACAAAAGAACGAGAGTGCACAATTTGTATAACAATGAAACACGGAGAACGTTATAGACCATTAAGGAACAATTAAGCGTGTCAAACTGTGTTCATTGAAAGTTCACTGTCAAAATATTCTCAAGGGCCTTTCAACAAGAGTTTAAATGGGACAAACAACCCGAGTAAAAATTATAAAGCTACAATAAGTTACTTCTACCTTATTCGTACTTATTAATACTGGCGAATTTCTTGCAGCATTATTAATTAAGGGAGTTATTATTGCAATTTTTCCATGAAATCACAAAAAATTGCTCCACCGTTGCCTTTGATATTGTCACTTAATTCGTAAATGAATGGATAATTTAATCAAATTGGTGTACATAAAATTGGGACTTTTAGTTACTTAAGGTACTGAATGATGTACTTTGGTACTTGAAAATAGAAGATGTTTTCCATGTTAGTAAAGCTCAGTTTATTAACTCAGCAGCTTTGTACATTTGAGGCTTTCAAAGATCGAGTTCAAAAAGGCGGTGATTTGTTCAAATTTAGCTTTAGTTTCATGAAGTATTATTTTTTTTCTCGAAAAAACGCTTTTTTTTCTACACAAGCTCTTATAAAAATTTCTTATGAAAAAAACATAGGTTTACACAGCTCACGCATGTATGTCTTTTGTGTTGAATGAATTAATTTCTGGTGTTTAATGATTCGACCCTATTTACACTAACTAATCATTTTAACATATTTATCATTTATGCCTGTTTTCCATAAGTAAATTTGCTGCTACCGTTTTGTGCCATCTGGCTCTTGTTTTATTTTTATTTGATTTGCGTATTAAGGAAAATTGACGTCAAAAGCACATATTTACAGTAAATACTTACGAGTAAATCACTCGTTGTCATTTTCTATTTTTTTGTGTCATTATGACAAATATTTGAAAATCAGACAAAATTCAATACAAATTATTTCAGATTTCCTTTATAACCAAAGAAAACGAAAAGTTTAATATGAATTTCCATGAACTGAATTTTACCTAATAAACTTAGAGTTTTATTGACCATTATTCACCCCCACTATGAAATAGAGAAATTCAGTATTACTATTTTCCCTTCAGGTATAATATTTGATTTTTATTTATGATGCTGTAATTCAAGTTTCTAGAAGGTCTGAATTTCTGAAGGTCCTTGCAGTTATACATAAATTTTTATACTTTTATTTAGTAATCATCAACTGCTTGACATTAGTTCTTCATTTAAGCTCATCTGAGGACTACTGTAGTTGGTAGAAACGAAAGTTCACCTGCGTGATTAACCAAACACGCAAGCCCGTAAAAACGTAAAGCTGGAAAGTCTTGTAAAACTAAAATTTGAAGCGTAAATAAAACCGATTAAAGTATCGAAGCTGTTGTAGTTGTTCTTGTTGTTCTATGTTCTATGATTTCTGTTGTTGCATATTGTATTACCGTATGCAGTTTATATGCTGCCACAAAAATCTCCCTAATTAGGAAAAGGTTTTAATAGCTTGTTGTGGAAACGCAAGGTTACCTTTTATAACGTTTCCTTTTTTTAAGCCGACTTCTGTTCGATGAATCCTTTAGGAAAAAATGCACATGTAATACGCTGTTCGGCTCATAGAAATTTGTGTTTTGGTCTCGATGAGATATGTTTAGATCGGTTCTTATATTAGAGGTAATAATCTGTATGCAATGTCAGGCTTCTGTTATTATTCATATGACGATTTACTCCTTTGTGAAAACATTACAGGGGTCCTTTTTATCACGAGACGTTTTTAATATGCTATTGCTTTGGGCGAATGGATTTACATTTTCGATTAGCATGTTCATCAACCGAATGCGGGCTCATTCAGATACAAATCAAACTGTATTTTGGAAAGCTAGAGATTTCTTTTGTAAATTGATTACAATCTTTAGACTTTGCATACAGTTTGCGCTGACCTTGAGGTACCGTGGCTGATTTGGACATTTTACTTTTATTTTATAATTTTGGGAAAAAAATAAAAAACTCGCGGTAAAAGACGCGGCCCCACAAAAAAACGCGCGGCCCCGCAAAAAACACGCGGCCGCGTCTTTTGACACAAACTTTCATTGTTTGTATAAATTGTCTGCAAAACAGCGCGGCCGCGTGTTTTTTGGGGGGGCCGCGCGTTTTTTCGTGGGGCCGCGTCTTTTACCGCGAGTTTTTTTATTTCTATCGTTTTCTCACTCAAGTCAGCGGTCTGGAAAATCCATTCTTTCCGGTCCTTTGTTTATATCCAGACTTTGTTTGTATCGCACGCTTAGAGTAAACATGGCGACTTCGTTCAGATGTGGAAGATGCAGCGTTTTCTAAAGTAAGCTATAATCAAAGGGAGTTTCTTTATATAGTTTTACGATATATATTCATCCATTCTGCTACTGTTGTGATTCCCAGTTCTTTCCAATCACTTTTCAAGCTTTTGTTTTTAAAGAAAAACTCGCGGTAAAACGCGCGGCCGCGCGTTTTTTGCGGGGCCGCGCATTTTTTTTGCGGGGCCGCGTGTTTTTCTGCGGGGCCGCGCCCTTTACTGCAATTTTTTAAAACTTTTCCTAAAATTATGAAGAAAAAATCATATCACAGCGGCCAAGCTGTGTTGCAATTAAGTTAAATTACAGACCAGAATAGATAAATAGTCTATTGATTTGTGTCAAAAGACGCGGCCGCGTGTTTTTTTGCGGGGCCGCGCGTTTTTTTGTGGGGCCGCGTCTTTTACCGCGAGTTTTTTATTTTTTTCCCAAAATTATAAAATAAAAGTAAAATGTCCAAATCAGCCACGGTATTGAGGCCTATGGGCCTCTTGTTTATTTTAATATAGGTAATACAGATTTAGTGGAAGATGGTAAAGTAACAATTATATAATACTTGTATAGTATATTCATTCTAGTATTATATTTTGTCTAATAAATATCTCTTCTTACCACTGTCATATTCTAATTTTAGATTTGTCGGTATTTGTCCACAATTTATCAGAAGTAAAGAAAAGCAAATCTGCCACTGTTAATTACTTTGACATGCAATTACAAAGCGAAGATGTTTGCTATCGTGGTGTCAGTTTCGATGTAAATTTACACAAGCAGTTCCTGCAGGCCTGCATTACTAAATCTCTTATGAAAATCAAAAAGTACAAGAAAGTTCCAAATAGGTTCAATAAGTCACTGAAAGATATTCAGCTGAATCAAAAAACCATTGTTGATGCAGCAAGTGATATTGCATTTGGTCACAAGACACCACCAATTGCTTCATTAAAGTCAGTTTCTGAAATCAGAAAAAGTTGTAAGGATAGAGATAAGGTTTCTTGTAAACTTTATCTTAGCAGTATTGAGGAACAAAATTCGATTGCCACCTCTTCTAAATATGTAGATAATGCTTTACTTAAGAAAGGGGTAATTGGATACGACAAAGATATGCAGATCAACGTGGTTTTGTGGAACGACAATATTACATTTATTAAAGAAAGTGGTGTTTATCTAATCCAAAATGCTATGGTACGTGTTTACAGCAAAGGAAATCATGTTCTTCATATTGCAAAAGATGCAATGGTAGAACGAGTGAAGGCTGATGATCAAATAGCTTATAATCCAAACTTCGAGCTTGTGACTCCTGAAGTGAAAGAGTTTGGGTTTCCGATAAGATCTGCACAAGTGTCAAAAACATTTGAATGTCCAACATGTTCCAACAAGTTTTTGGAAACGGAGGCTGAGAAAAATTTTCTTGTTACAGCAGCCAAAGATGATACACTTGAATGCCCAAAGTGCAAAATGACGGGAAGGTTCAGTGATAATAAGTGGTTTTTTGAAGCGAAATTGTCATTTGATGACGGGCAGGTTAATGTTTATTGATATCAAATGAAACTCTACTATGACCAAAGAGCAGTTCCAATTCCACAAAATGTGACGGAGGTATGCATATGGATCTTTTGCAAGATAAGAAAACTGTGTTAATCTGTAATGGGCGAAATACCTGTATTGGGTTTAAAAACTGACAGCGTTGATAATTTTGATGTTGTATATAAGTGGGTTACGTTGTTTCTGATTTCAACTAGAAAGTAAATTTATTTTATTACTTACATTTTTTGTTAAACAGACTCTAAAAAAACTTGAGGTCCTCTGTTATAGTTTTGTTCTCTATGAAAAAATCATTTTTCATCTTACCCTTTAAGTTCAACTTTTCTTAACCATTTTGTTTGCATCAAGTTTGCATAAAGTATTGTTTTTTCCATGATTTTAACTAAGAAATCATTGGAAATTTTTTCTTCATTCTAAACGAATGCAACATGAATTCCTTTTCATATGTTGTTAATATTTCTTCACAAAAGTTTATGATACGAAGTTAACTTTGTGTTCAGTTTTTGGTTTTATTTCACTGCAACTTTTCTATTTCTGTTTATTAGTTGTACTTTATCTATTTGAATAACATGCTTAATTGTGTTATTTTTCCTTAAATCATATGAATGTTCACATATTTTGCTCAGGTTGAAATTTCAGTGTGGTCTGAAATTCTTTGTGTTTGAAAAACAATTGCTGAGATGGGACAATGCTAACCTTTTCTTACTATTTTATCCACTGCATCCTTGAGTTTTAATTATGATAATTAATTATAATTATGAGTTCGTCACCCAATATGAAATTGTTCCTATTTTGAAGGAATATTACCATATTTGAGGATAATTAATTTTGGAAGAAAATGTTTAAATTTGGCGGATGAGCGAACTTCGTAATTTTGGCGGGAACTTAATTTTTTTTTTAGGGTACACTGTATCTTTCTTCGGTTCAGCCAGTGATTTACCGTGTTCCATATGATCCCCGACAGACATTACGAAAGGCTATAATTCTTTCAGTATTTAAACTTCACATACATAAAACTGCAATTTAAAAATTTTATTTACATGTGAAGGTGACCACGGCTATGCTTAAAAGACTGCTTAAATCATCCTTATAAAGTATATACTGATATATTTTCTTATGTAAGGGAATAAGGAAAAGTATTTGATATCGATGCAAAATTCCATATCTCGGATATCTTAAACTACTTCGGCTTTGCATGAGCAAACAGCATCTTAATTGCGCTAATTCTCGTGAAAACCAACTTGAAAAAAGTCTAGTATTAAGTGATTATTGGGAAATCGGCGAGATTTTTTTGTCATCATTGTAACCGCCGCAGAACTTTATTTTCTAACATGGAACGAGCATTAAAAGTGAGTCCTATTTTTCATTCAAAAGTCATTTGGAAAATCTACTTGGTATATTATTTTCAGTTGTCTTAATGGAAGAAATTTTTGCTCAAAAGCTCAATCTTTTTATTTCGTGCGTACTAACTTTTGTGAAGGGATATATTTTCTGAAATTAGTCGGGAAGAAAAAACAGAAAATCTCATTAAATACTTGGTTGAAAACGCATGTATAATTTTAAAGACCGTTATGAATTTTCGCGCCGTACTGCCTTGCACGTTGTTTTGATACTATAATTTTCGCACGAAAATTTCTACCATTACGCTAACCAAAATTTCCGAGCTCACATAAAAGTTGTATAGCAATGTAGTATAGCTGTTAATGGTTCATTTCCAGGCCACGTCTTTTCCCATTGAATTGAAAAAAGATTCATTCAGAACAAAAATTAATTTTCTTTCGAATATTGCAACAGCTTAAATTTACATCTTTAACAATCACTTAAACTATCAAAACAAAACTATAGAGTTCAGCGAATGTTCGCTACCGTGTTTTAAATTATTATTCAACTAGAAAGTTCAGTAACTCTTCACTGTTGCACAGTTTCATTCACTTCCCCGCATAAGAATTTGGATTAATGCAATGATAAGCAGGATGCTTCGGTGCAAAATTGCGTAAGTTAATCAAAACACAAAACAGTTTGAAAGAGGATCATTTCCAAGAACGATGTTTCCGAAGCCAAGATCGTTTTCATTGAAATTCTAACGAAACTCAGAGCATTATTTCCTAGATATTGATGGCTTCATCGAAACCAAGTTTACATTGGTTATAGTACTCTTTCAGGATACGGCCTGCAACCATTCAAACAGTACGGCTTGGTATTTCGCTTTGTTATACGTTGAAGCATTCCTTAGACATTGATTGCTTCATCCAAACCAAGTTTATATTGGATATAGTACTCTTTCAAGATACGGCCCACAACCATTCAAACAGTACGGCTTGATATTTCGCTTTCTTTTACGTTGAAACATGCCTTAGACATCGATTGCTTCATCCAAAATAAGGTCATACTGGACAGTATATAGAATAATTATGCACTTACTTTGATCATTTGAGATATTATTATTAAGAAAAACCGATGAAAACAAACAACAAAGAAAACCAACCGATAATTTCATATAAAATACAAACAACTGCACTTGAAAATAATAGGCTTCACTGAACTCTATAATATCTATAATATTCATTAAAACGTTACGTAAAATACCAAATACAACCCAATAAATCCAAAAAAAAATAAAAGCAGGTCAGGACGTGTAATGAATTATAAAATCAATTTTCAGTTGATACTATTTGATTAAAATCTTCATCTGTTAAAAAAATCTTAGTAACAATTATTGTCTCATCTTTAATGGTAATTGTTACAAATCCAGCAAACATTATAACAACAATTACTCAGAATAAGAACCTCTCTATTCTCCATATTGAAACTGAAAAATCATTAAAGCCCCAAGAAAAAAGACGACACATCTAATTCTGTATTTCCCCATAAATGTTAATGGAAACTCATAAAATGAAAAATCCTTTCCAAAACAAATAAGAGACAAATTAGATGAAATAGGATATGGTCTAAAATACCACATACAGACGTTAAAGACACGATATTAACGGTTTGCAAGAATTGGCACGCAATTGGCCATATCAGAGATATGTAAAAAAGAAAGATAAACAACTGACTGTTTCTCGTAAAAGCTATCCGTGTCCTTTTTTTCTGGTGTGAGTATTGTTTCGCGCGAATATTTTAAACATATAATTAATTCTAATTGTTAAAATTCTAAATGTTCATTGGTTGAAAATTAAAATTATACTAATAATCATTGCATAATTTTCATAATTTTTCCTAGTTGCGCATATTTCAATATTTCATAAAGCTTTCGTTCACCGGACATGCCGAACTATGAACGAGTACATTAATTATGAAGAATAATTCATCTGTAAACACCGAATTTTAGGTCTAACTTCTCTCAAAATATCTCGTTTTAAAACGAATGTTGAATAATCTTAACCAAATAAACTGATAAATAAAAGCATACCTTAAGTGTTATTAGCCAGACTTGCTTCAGACTTCAGTACTTTTTTTGAAAAATTGATTTCAATGAGAGTCACTTATTTTTACGGAAAAAATTACCAGTATATGACCTATTGGTTATTTCTTTTTCTAAAATGATAATCTTTTTTACAAACATTAAGAAAAATGAAGAGTATATGTGTGAGATTAAGATTCGCCTGTAAAATATCAAAATCTCTCAGGATATATATATGAAAGACAAATCAACAACAACTTAAATGGTCGGTAACACTCGTTATATATCTTAATCTTTCTAAAATTTAATTATTCTCAAAAAAAAGAGTCTGGATCTGGGGACACGGATGGCGTTGCATAGAAGTGCGAAACAAAAAGATTAACAATAAGCTGTCAATCAAGTTCAAACGAGTTGTTTATCTTTCTTTTTTTACATATCTCTGACCATATGCTACTTACAGATAAAACCAACCCCATCCCTAAGTATCCCCTTTTTACTTGATTTATCGCAAAAATGCAGTTGTATAAAAACCCCATCATATTACAATACGGCAAATGTCACCAGTCATCGAAAAACTGGCAGGTATAATATAGTAAATTTCGCCAGTCATGAAAAAACTGGCAGGTATAATGGGGTAAATGTCGCCAGTCATGGAAAAGCTGGCAGGTATAATATGGAAAATGTCATTAGCAATGGAAAAGCCAGCAATTACAATATATAAAATACTAACAGACATTGAAGAGATGCCAGGTATGATATGCACCACAATTGCACCAACATTTTCAGTAGACTATATTAATCTTTTAAGTTATATTACATTTTGACTACCTCAAGGTTAACTAATGTAGTGTCTTCTTCATTGTAGGTGTCACTATTACACATTTTTGGCAACCAGTTGAATTTTTACAGCATCATGGTCTGAAAAGAAAACAGATTTAACCAATATACTAACAGTATAACTTTGAAGAACTTCCCTCTTTATGTAGCAATATCATTAGAATTGAAATAATCAATGTTAAAGTCACCAAGAAGAATGTCAATATCATTACAATTAATAAAATCATGCAACTAGTCGAAAAACATTTGTGTTGGTTTACCATGACTTCGGTACAGTACTCCTATCCGAATCAGCGCATTACAAAAACATTCGTTGTTTACGTAGAAAAATGAAAATCCTGGTTCTAAAGATCCAACGTCATAATACTCTATTACTTTAACACCAATGGCTATACTTTCATATTTGTTGTCTGCACTGTTGAAAGTAAAGTCTTTAAAAGCAGCTAATGTATCACATATCCCTGAAACAGCATCATGTGGGAGTAACTGGGTCTCTGTCAGACAAATTACATCACTTCCTATCAGTTCTTTCACACAAGGTAGGTCAGGAGCATGTAAAGATAACGTTCGTACATTTAACAAACTTATGGCTAAGGAATAAGCAGATAAAGGCCCCATTTATTCAGGACGAGGTAACATACGACTTTGGCGCATCCGCTCGCATTCAGTGAATGCTCTCTTGTCAGCTTTGATGGCTTTTCTATTCCAGTTAAATGCAACCCACTCAGTGTTCTAACACGACTCATAGCAACATACATTTGAACAGCATTGAATTGTCTTTGCTTCTGCAACTGAAAACTAATAACTGCTTCCGACACACTTAAACTTTGAACCTTGTGAATGATTGTTCCCCAAGAAAGGACTAAAGGGAACTGTGTCCTTTTAATCACTGGTGAGGAGAGCGTTCTTTTGTGAATATGAATTTCAATTTCAGTTTGGTCTATTGGAACATAGTTGTGAGTCCTAGCAAAATGATCAGAAGCCATTTTCATTAACCCAGCATGCTCATCCATAAATTTTACATAAACGTTTGTGACTTTGTTGCGGCTGCATTTGATAGACTTGACAACACCAATTTGTCCATTTATAAGTTTAGCAGCTATGTCGATATTAGAGGTAAGCATAACTTTTGCCCCAACTTTAAGAATAAGCTTTGTTGGAAGACCACCAGTGTCAATGTGCTTCCGATTAAATGCATCAGTGATTTATGTATCAGGTACGTCTTTCGGCAAATCATCAATCGCATTGATAACAAATTCATGACTCTTCAAACTTTCAAGCTTTTTTTGGTTGTAAGCGGTAGCCGGAGCATTTTCAGCAAATAAATGGATTGCTTCACTAGGATAATCTGGAGAGGAATCCAAAATGAAGCGAGATCGAAGAAGATTTTCATCCTCAGGAGATAAATTAGCAGTGCAGATATTGTTAAGGAGGTCAATGAATACATTGTCCCCTTGTTGTCGCATAACTTCAGTTAGCTCTGCAATCTTGAAATTATTCCAAAGTTGTAGTAAACTTTCAACAAATCCACTAGACATATAAACAGGCTTTCCCATTACTGGGAAAAATCACAAGATGCAATGATAGTTCTACCAGCAAATGGGACATGAGTACTAACGCCAAATATCTCAAATAACCCTAAATGTACATTCTTGAACAGTTCTTCCGAAACCATCGATATTTCATCAATAATTAACACAGTCACTTCCGAAACCTTGTTTCGCAGCGATGATCTCATTTTGTCACTAAGTGGAGCATAACCTTTTCCATGCATTCTCAATCCCGAGTGTATTGTAGTACCACCTATGTTGACAGCAGCTACACCAGTTGGCGCAAACAATAACACTATCGGTTTTTCTGGGTTAGTAGCTTTACGTTAAGATGGTGTCAAAGATTTCCCGTTGTTTATTGTTAAGAGAACGTATTTTTGTGTTGATTTCATTGTCATTTAGTACGTATTGTCTTTCTGGAACAATTCCTGATGTAGCAGTTGGATTTTCATCCTCAAATTCATCGTCAGAGATGTGATCATTCAACAAATCTTGTATTTCCTCATTTTCTTGTTGTGCAAGCAGATCAAAACTGGTTTCAAGATCTGCTCGGTAGTTTCGAAAAGCTTCATCAACAAGTTCACCATGTGGCTCTATTTTTGTTTAATTGCTGTTAACTAAATCAAGAACACCAGGCTGTGAAAGTTTTTCCAAATAAGTGTCACATAGCAATTCCTTTTCAATCTGGAAAGGAAAATACACAAACAACAAATGATGTGCATATTGTTCAGGAAATCGATGTCTGTTAGGTACATGATATCTCAAGACAGCACGAGTTTTTCTGCACTTCATTTTACTTTTGCTGCTCATTAATGGCATGACAGGTGGATAAGGACAGTTAGCACTTTTCCCTTCCATCACTTCATCATTCAGAACAACAGGTTCATTATCATTGTCAGTTGAGTCATTTGGTTTGGATTCTAGAAAGTAGTATGCTAAAAATTCGGCAAAGCACATGTTATCAACTATAGCAAACTTTCCACCTTTGTATGAGCTATCTGGTCTGTCAAAGTAACGGTCAAGAATATTTGTCTTGAAAATATCATTGCTATCCTCAGGAAATTCATTCAATTCTTCCCGAGACTTGCAAATTCGAAATCTATTTTCTGGCAGATTACTGTTAGCAAAAATGACTTTTGGAAATGTCTTACGCAACCACAACTCGGGCATCACATGATATACTGCTTCCTGTACAGAACATTCTCTTCTGGAACAGTAAGCCTTGGCAATTGTTAACATCTGGTCAAATTTATTTAGGTTCTGTGATTTTGATTCCTGTACAGCTTGCTTCATTGCTTTCGAGCACTCGTCTTCAGATTTAGAAAGATATTTGCACATGTAGTAATGGCTTTGTAATGGTTGAAGACAGGTTGGATATCCATGTTAGCTTCCCAAGCCGATAATCCTTCCATAAAGTAGTTGTTTACAAAGCAAGAATTGGGTGGTCGACGTAAATGAATTTCATAGTCTGCATCCTTGGAAATCGATAACGCACTATAATATTGTTCTTCTGTCAAGACTATTTTATCCAAAATCTCAGCAATTGCTCCGGGATTCTCATAGTCATCTCTTAATGGATCCATTACACTGTGCTTTTTTGGTTGCAGAAACTCATCAATATAATTCTTTAACTTTATCCAACACAATTTTTCTATCTTCCAGAAATCTTTCTTTCTCATTAGCATCCATATCTGCTGGTAACGGACTGGAAATTGGTGTTTTCTGTCAAAACAGGGGGATCTTTGATCCACAAGAAAATATGTACATGTGGGCTTCCTCTTACTTGAAATTCGACACGAATAACGTAGCAGTTAAGTTTCTCCGAAGATCCAGCTGTAACAATTTCCTTAATGTTTCAACACGATATTGAAAATGTCTAGCCAAGAAAACTGGATTCATGTTCAAAATTCGGCATTTATCTTCATAACTCATGTTGCGGAATTCTTGTGCAGCGATGGTGTAGTGGTTTGTACCTTTGAGTGCGACCGCTGCGACCCGTGTTCGAGTCCAGTCATGTCGCATCTCAATACACCACTCCGATGCGCTTTAAAAGCAGCGTATCAGCCCATTAGGAGCCATCGACTGACTGCACACTGGCCTTCGGGCAAGTTGGAGCAATGCTATACGTATCTCTGGCGGTAAGTCAACTAATAGTTGCAAGTCGGCGGGCGGAAGAACCAACCATTACGGATGGAAGCCCAAGGACTAAAAAACTCCCGTTACCCGTTACTTCTTCTTCCTGAAGATTCATTTGATAGATTTTGGATAATATTGCAGGTAACTCTGGCCAACGTAAATCTGCACATGATTTCCAACAGGAATCGCTTCCAATAAGCTGGAGTCCCCTTTATCCGGTTCATAAAGTTAAATGCTTCATCATTCGCAATGAAACTTCTGACAGCTTCTTGAAAGTTTTGAGACAACATACCAGCGGTAACATTACCACTAGAAAGTTTTTTCATGGCAGGATTGATTTTACTGTGGATATTTGTAGACTGGACAACATAATTGGCAAAAAATATGTAATCTGAATCAGATGAAAACTTTTGGCTGTAATTTAATAAGCGTTGATTGGAATATTTAACTGAACTAATTGGAACAGTTCGTTCAAGATTATATCCAAATTCGCCATAAGGAAACAGATGCGGAAACGCCATTTCCTCACAATATTCATCAGCATATATAGGGATGGCTGTACATCCTTCACCAGGGGCAATGGTAACCATATCATCATTAACATCAATAGGTATTTTAGGTGTCATGACGGTTTCGTTTGAAGCTGCTCGGTGCTCATCTAATGGGTTGTCATAGGGTTCATTATCATTTCCATCAGCTTCACTTAATTCACTTACTTCACTTACTTCATCCACACATCAGCAACATCAAAATTATACATGTCATTAGAAATATTAGTCATATCAACTAATACATTACTATACAAATGATTATTATATTTCAAAAAGTCTAAAGCGTGCACAAGTATATCAGGTCTAACAGGTTCAAAATAAACATGTCCATGGTACATCAATTTCCGTTTTAGTTTCAGCAGTAATAAGCCATTACTATCAGCAGGCCTTGGCAAAACATTGGTTACACTTTCAATATCTATTGGTACGTTACAAATTGCTCCTTTCACTTTGGGAAAATTTCCTGTTGGCATTATCACAACTTTCTTGAATAGAATTCGTTTTGAAATGAAAACTTTTTCCAAACGATTGATGTCAACTAGATGCTGTGGTAAATCATAAATTTCCAGTTTGTTCCAAACACCTTGGGTTGGTATTTTTTTCGCCAACAGCTTCCGGTGACAAGTAATACAAATATATGCCATACCATCATAACTTAAAACAATTGAAAATTTAAAATCATCAGTTTCAATATTATATTTACTTTCATCAAAAGAGACAACAGATCGCTTATACAAACAACGATTACATGAAACACAAATATAGTAGGGTCCTTCATTAATCATTTGTTTGAATGATTTAATACGTTTTTCGGCTGTTGTAAATAAATTCCTTTTAGCAGCAACATGTTTCTCCCTTTTAATTCTTAACATTTCTTTATGCTCAGGAGTCTTTTTTGCCAAGATACGTATGATGCATTTTTGACAATAAGTCTTTATGTTGTGGACTACCTTTCATGGATGCATATTTTTCTTAAGATAATTTACGTTTTGATTCCAGATGTTCCTTGTGCTGATCTGTTCCAATATTCTGCTGGTATTTTTCTCGAAGAGATGCTTGCTTTTCTATATGTTGAGGGGTATCCTTGCTTTCCAAATATTTCTGATGTATAATGTCCTTCTTATCCAAGTATTTCTGGTGAATGGCGTCTTTGTTTTCTAAATATTTCTGATGTATAGTATCTTTGTTTTCTAAATATTTCTGATGTATGGTATCTTTGCTTTCCAAATATTTTGATGTAATGTATCACTGTTCTCTAAATATTTTTGGTGTAATGCATCTTTATTCAACAAGTACCTTTCATGAAAACTTTCCAACTTTTTTAGATGATCAGAGCCTTTTTTAAATGCATGATCAAGGCGCATTTTATGAAGGTGGTCTTGTCCACTAACTGTATCTTTATCCTTAGTGACTTTCTGTTCATCACGCCATCGCTTTAACATTACTTCATGATTTTGAGGTTGAAATTCTTTCGATAAATCTAGTTTACGCTTTTTAGCTGCGCCACTTTCGATATTTTGTATCCTGATTCTATCAATTCAACCATCAAGAATTGGATTTGACAAAACACTGTATTGCGATTGATCAAGTGAACTTCTGTGAGGTACCTTTGAAGTTGCATTATGCTCGAAAATTTCAACAAAGTTGCTGATCCATCTTCAACAGAAACACCGGTGTCATTCCGACTGTACGAGTCAAATACATAAAATGCCCTTTTGTGCCAAGTAGTACTAAAAGTCATTTGATTTACAAAGAAAATCATGCCATTACTTTTTCCTTTTTCATACGATTGTATGATGCTTTTAAAAAATTGTAGTTATTTCTATCTATTTTAGCTGTCACATTTTCCACATATGATATCACAAATTGATTTTGTTCAATTTCCAATCGATGCGGTAGATCATCTACTGCCAAATATCGAAACAAATTTAAATTTTGAAATAACTCGTTCCCTTTAATCATAACATAATCAAAGTCAGTGGTTTTCCAAAAACACATGTTTTTAAATTTTGACCAGCACAATCCAATCAATGAATTACAGGCACATGGCATACCAGAACTTGCATCAAATATTGTATTGCCCTGATGAAATGATGCTTTTACTAACTTGGCAATCTTGTATGTGGGTCCAGGATTACTTTCCACACATCGCCATCAATAAGAAGTTGAAGCACTTTTAAAAAACTAAGATCTATGATCATTAGGCAAAGAAAGACATAAGCAAGGAAATGCTGGCAAACTATATCACAGAACAACAACAATGTCCAATAAAAATTTGTATAACCAAGCCTCCCTCCTCTCTGAATACGAGTATAGAAGCAGCCACAAGAAGCTCGCCACTGCTCAATACTAATCATCTTGAAAATAGAGTTAACTTTGCAAATAAAAATATAAAAATAAAAATTTATTTAAAAATTTTTTAAATAAAAAAATAAAAAAATATTTATCACCAACAAGTTGAATCCGATGAAATTTTCGAACAAATCTGTACGCTTTAAACTCGCAGCCTAGTTACAAAACCAGAATGATGAGAGACTCGTGAAGAAAGGCCATTTTGCGAACAGCGTGCAAATAAAAAGTAGAAAAATACCCGGATGATCACATGGCATGGCAAAAATCGAGCCAATAAGCTCAGTTAATTAGCAGCCTTTAGCATGAGTGGTGCTTCATTCACCAATAAACATTGACACGCCATTTGTATGAACCAATGAAATTCGAGAAACAAATATGTGCCGGTTTGTACAGTAAGATGAAAACAGAAAAACACGGACGATCGTATTTCTTGCTTACGCAGAAATCCAAAAATGATTGGTTCTCTCGTGGAGATTATCTCATAACTACTGACACACTTTTTCTCCACCTTATACCCATAATCCTGTGATCCTTATAACATCATAATTATGCATTGCATAATTCAAATCTAAGGTCTTGAAATTGAGATATCTCGAAAACAACAAAGAGTTATAAAAAGACTTGTTAATAAACTTTTAAAGCTTTATCAATAGCGACCGTTATAAATTGTTCTCAACTGAAAATTTGTGAGCGGTTTAAAAACCATTCACAGTGTTGGTGTGCATCAAAATGTTAAAAAGGCGATAATAACCCATATTAGTATTCAATGGTTATTTCTATAAGTTTTGATGTTGAGATAAAAATAGAAAAAAATGTTTACCCTATTGGTGTTGCTCTATTGTTGTAGATCGTCATTGGCCATTTTGAACTTTGAACTTTGTTGACAAACAAAATTACGAAAATGATGAAAATTACTACCCAATGGGAAAATCTGTTGAAAAATCACTACGAAGGAGTGCATTTCTTTAGAAATATACACATATTTTCAATAAAATAAAAAAAATGCTCTTCATCACAGTGACTTTTGACAATTTTGACCGGCTGGGACATCGTCGTACCTTGATGTCGGGAAACTTTCGGTATAAGGTATATAAAACAGTATAAGTCATAAGTTATAAGTTGCATATAAAATAAATGTACAGCATTAAAAATTGTTTATTAACCGAGAAGCTTCAGTTCTGATTAATATTTTAACTTGTTTTGTTTTTAATCTCAAAATTTTTTGCAATGGCAATTTTATCAAACAGTATAAGTTATGAAATTTGAAAATGCGATGCTGGAAAAATCTTATTTTCCAATGCTCACGGGTCTGTCAGCACAATACGCGAGCGCTCATAACATAGGTGAAATTTTGGATTACCTTGGTTTGTGAACTACTTTAGAAAAATGTGGCCCTGGGTTACGTTCAATTCCATATACAACTTAGCAAATAAATTTTAAATTTCAGCTAAATGCAAATTTTGGCAGAATAAAGCAACAATACTACTACTAATAATAAATAGGCAGTTGATAATACAAAATAGAAAGATGATGTAAATAATTATTGAATAGTGCTGAATTGTGCTGGATAATGTTATTGAGTAATTCTGAGTTTACATGAACAAATATATGAGCGATGATAAGGAACAAAAACGTCAAAAACGTCAAAGAAATATATACCGCACACTGCTTTGCGTCCATTTCTGTCGATCTGCTTTTTTCCCACTTCCCACTTGCAACATAATTGCCTTCATTTTTAATGAGGGCAACGCAAAGTTTGCTTCCATTTGACAATTTTGACTTTTAGAGTATTCAATGGACACACACATTACTACAACGGAACATACAGCCAGCCCAACAGCAATTTGCCCGAACATGCCGGAGTCATTGATATTATCTAATTGTTCAATATCGAGCCAAACCTTTTCACCAATCTTCTTCTCCAAGTCAGCTTTGATTTTTTGGCGGATCAGAGAACATATGACCACTAAAGAGTTTAACCTGTTCAGCATCAAAAGAGGATTTGGAATTGGTCCAGCAATATGACAGAAAAACTCTCGGTTGATCGTCACATGAATCGGTTTTCTGTGAAATGCAATTGGTTGTTGGAGAAATGATCAGTTTTTCCAGATTTTTCTGCAGCTCGCAAAGCTTTTCACTATACACATCATCGGTTGCAAATTGAATGTAGAGCTGGCTAGCAAATACCATTCCTGCTGTTGATTGTGTCCACTTTTGACTTGCTCCGAGAACCAAAGGAATGACCCTCTTTCCTAACGTTTTCTTGGCATACAGTAATTCTGACATGAGATGCTCTTCTGCGCTAAAATTATCTGATAAGTACACAAGAAAAACCTTGCAACTTTTGATTTTGGAAACAGTTTGTTGCAGGCCATGTGCAGAGCCTTTCGATTTTGACTCAGTTACACTGAATGTATTTTGTGTATGTTGAAGTATGCGTTTAACAGATTGATCGTCTTGACTTGCTTTCGAAACAAACACATCACAAACATCATTGTTGTTATTGCCTGCAATGAATCAAGGCAATTGTGAATATTAGGCAAAGTTCTTAGCTGATCGATTGTTAGACCTTCAAATGTTCGGCTATAACCCACATAGTTGCTTCGAGATGGTTGGGGATCGTCACCTGCTATGTGTTCGCCATTATAAACGATCTCACCAGTAACATTTGTCACGACTTTCCTGAGTATCCCCATGTGCCATCGATCAGAAATATGATTTTTATCCCGAAATTCTTGTTTTTTCTTTTCAGACAAAGTCCGCCCACTACTATCGCAAACACTACCATCATCGATATAACCACAATAGTAAAGTCCTTGTTTAAAAAGTACTTTACTTCCAACTCCTATTGTTGCAGGGTCTGGATTTTTGTCCACACATAGGTTGTTGTATTTAGCCTTTTCAGGAGCCCAGTTACCATCGGTCCAACGAATCATATAACTCAATTCAACGGGAAACCACCATTCAATTTTTGCTGGAAACCAACCATGTCCACGCCAGTAAACGAACGCAATGTCACCGATCTTTGGTGTGTTGTTGACATCGCTTGTTTCTGGAATTTGTAGATATGTGGCTTCACTTTCAGGTACTTGCAATACGGTAATGGCTTGTGGTGCTTCTGGTGTTTCGTTACTATACACGGTTTCGTCCTGTGTTCCATGAAATCCGTACTTCTCTCCCAAGTCTTTTTCTGATTGTTTGACAACTTTTTTCATTGTGGTTGTCTGATGACAGCAACAAATCTATGGCGTACACGTTTTATACGTTGAAATAACATTTAACAACTACGATTAAAAAACTTAAAAGTGAACAGGGGATTTGAACATTCTAAGTTTTTCATGTGCTATACTCACCGAGTTTTGAAAATGTTATAATGATAAATAATGGCAATGAGAAATCAGCCATCCACAATATGTTTTTCTTCTCACGAATAATTTTTAAATCTTGAGGGGTTATTTCTGTCTTTTTTTTCACAGTGTCTACTATTTGTTTTTTAAAATTATTATTTTTGTCTTCCTTTATTTCACTTCTCACTTTTATCTTCTTAACGACACTTACATTTAGATTTTTTATCTGTCTACACGTCGATCGATATGAAATGACTGAGAAAAGTGGAACGTAAACACCTTTGTTTATCATTTATAGGAAAATACCTTTTCGAGATGTAAAAACATCTCTGCGAAGTAGTAAAAAAACTTCCGAGAAGTGAAAAACATTCCCGAGAAACGTTTTCAAATTTGTGTTAACTCTGTTCACATTAATAAAACCTGTTTATTTTAAACCGGTTTTATAAAAACTTGTTTTGATTTAAATCCAGTTTCAAATATCAACAATATCAACCAGCTTTTTGCTGAAGAAGATCTCAAATTTCTTTTTCTAAGAAAGATGTCCTATTCTCTTGGTGACTATAATGCAAAATGACGCATACAAGAGAGGTTCGGAATTCCCGAGTTACAAAACCGAGTTACAAAACCGAGTTACGCATTATGACGTCACAAACCGAGTTACTAACTCGGAAATTTTATTTTGTTTTATTTTTTCCGAGTTACTAACTCGGGAATTTTATTTTGTTTTATTTTTTCCGAGTTACTAACTCGGAAATTTTATTTTGTTTTATTTTTCCCGAGTTACTAACTCGGAAATTTTATTCTTATAAAATATTCCCGAGTTAATAACTCGGAAAATTTTATCTGCTATACGTTTTTAATTTTTAGTTTGCTTTATGATTTTCGAGTTAGTGTCTAAAAACTAAATCACAAAATGACTTGAAATTAAAGTGAAATTAAAAGAGAATTTCGAACCAAATTTTCAAACAATTCATTATGGGCCTAAATTTTCCATAAAAAAATTTGACTATGCTGGTTACGAATTTGCTATTTGTGCCTGAGGTGCACTTAATTTTCAAAGTGCTTCAGCTTCAAATTCGCACTTGTATTGACTATGTGTATGTGCATAACTACAAATGGGGACCTATATCACCGAAGTGATATATCATCACATTATATGTTATCACAAAATTGATAAATAAAAAGTATTTTAGCACTGGAACTTAAACCACAAGGAAGGATAACACTATAAGTTCACCAAATGATGCATACACTATAACGTATTAACAGTTATTAGTGGGTAGAGATCTAATCTAATAGTGGCACAAAATAGTTTGGGTGAAATAAAGCAAGAAGAACAATGTTACTTTGATTTTGAAAACTTGTTTTTCGCATAGTTTACATGGTTTCTCTGTGCATGCAATCATTTAAAAAGCACACTCCATAACAAATTGTCCTCATGGTCTATTTGTATCTGAACGGGTTTTTAATTTCGAACTGCTATTGTTATAACACTGGAATGACTGCGCGACATAAACAAACATTTTCCTAAAATGCACATTTTCACGAACGTCGAAGCACCTTTATAGTTTGCTCCTTTTTTTGACTTAAAAAATTGCCAAAAAGCTGAACGATAACATCATTTCCACCATCAATCAAATCTAACGAAAAGCTAATAAAAGCTAAATATTACTGTTATTGAGTTACTCCAAGTTTTAATTAACTAAAAAAATACGCAACAGTGGATACATCATTTGGTGAACTTGCAGTGTTTCATTTCATTTTGTGATTTAGTTTTTAGACACTAACTCGAAAAACATAAAGCAAACTAAAAATTAAAAACGCATAGCAGATAAAATTTTCCGAGTTATTAACTCGGGAATATTTTATAAGAATAAAATTTCCAAGTTAGTAACTCGGAAAAAATAAAACAACATAAAATTCCCGAGTTAGTAACTCGGAAAAAATAAAACAAAATAAAATTTCCGAGTTAGTAACTCGGAAAAAATAAAACAAAATAAAATTCCCGAGTTAGTAACTCGGAAAAAATAAAACAAAATAAAATTTTCGAGTTAGTAACTCGGAAAAAATAAAACAAAGTAAAATTTCCGAGTTAGTAACTCGGTTTGTGACGTCATAATGCGTAACTCGGTTTTGTAACTCGGTTTTGTAACTCGGGAATTCCGAACCTCCATACAAGAAACATAAAAATATCATTATAATATCAGGCGTCGCAGAAGGCAAATTTTTTTATTTGCTTAATGCATTGATATGAGAGCATGTTGTAATAAATCGCTTAATAAGGATGAAACCACAAACCCCAAAGCATCGCATTGCTTTCTTTCTAATGCATGACTATTTTTCTGCCCATTTTAAAACCAAAATCTTTATTTCTTTCTCTTCCCAATCACGTGATCTTTTCTTCTTAGTTATGCAACGATGGCCGATGTTTATTTTAATAAAACAGTACCTTGCTATGCTGTTACGGTAGCAGCCAAAGCGAATGCCGTATATTAAAACACCCTTGGACAACTGCTGCTCCTACTCCGGACAAAATGGCAATTTAATCTACGTTGTGGCGTCTTCGAAACGTACACAGACTAGGATTTTTCTAAAGTTTATCAAAACATTCTACAAAGTGTTTTTTTTTACTCACAAAGAATGGATCTTACCCATAAGGAGAAATAAAAAGAAGGATTCCAGTTACTACAGTACAACCCCGTTAAGTCGGACTCTCAAGGGTCCGAAAAATTGGTCTGTCTTGACGGGAATATTAAAAAGAGTGACCAAGGAAATAAAACACAAAATGTTTCTGTTGTGGTTTTAGTTTGCAGCTGCCGCTTTGACGCCATTTGTTTTTTGAAAATTGAAGTTTCAATCTGAACACAGACACAATGCATTGTTTTGATTTCAAAATATTCCATTCGAACTTTCGAATTTTAGAACTTTTGGCGTTCGATACTCCAAAAAGTCCGACTTAAGCGGATTTTTATAGCTGAAGGGACTGAAGAAGACAGATCGACTTAACGAAAAGTCCGACTTAAGAGAACCATTTTGGTTTGAAATAAGTAAGAAAATTCAAGGGGGATTATGGTTTAGTCCGACTTAATGAAAAGTCCGACTTAAACGGTGTCCGATTAACGGGGTTGTACCCATACTTTGAAATTTAGTTATGCTTTTGATCTTAATAATACCTCATGCTTCGAAATCACCTACAGTTATAGATTAGATTTTTCCAAATTTGAAATTATCACTGTCAATTTACCTATATACTTTTCCCGGATCTTTTTTGTAATATCCCGGTTAATATGCATGCAAAAATCAGTGTTGAGGGGGTGTTGAAGCGGTGTATTGCTTGATATTGAACAGTTGATAACTGTAGTCAATGTCAATATTAATGATAATTCTAAAAATAATAACGGCGACGATAATGTGAGTTCCTGTTCTGTTCTGTTCTTTTAAACGGCGATAAAGTCCATCGTCTAAACGATGAGGACGAGTTTTCATCACCTTGCCTAATCGTTTCTCATTCCCACCTGGCATCGTTTTATTAAATAAAAAAAGGGGAACTAAACTCCAAAACTCACGATGGATTTTTTTGTACTATTTGGAAGAATTTCAAAGATGATGAAAGTCGGTTTTTGAATTTTCAAAAAATCATTTTTCATCCCCGAGATATTGGCACCTAAATGTTTTTTTTCTAAAACACGATCTCCATTAACCATGTGAATAAGTCAGACAGTTGTAATCAATGATATATATGTTACGGGGAATATACAAAAATTGAGAATTATGCATATTCCCCGGTTATTATGCATAATAACCCTAACCCTAGCCCTAACCCTAATCCTATCGGGAATAACGTAAAATAACTGGTTAATATGCATAATCCCCGAATTTAACACAATCCCCGTAACATATATATTCACTAGATGTCTAACTCCCGTAAAAACGCTATCAAAAGAGTGGGGACGAAAAAAAAAATTGGCAGCCATTATAAATGTGGCAAAAAATGTAAACAGTGTGAAGAGTAATGGACGAAAAAGAGATAGAGATAACTATAATATAATATTATCGGTTTTATGTCGGTAGAAGAACGTCTGATGACAAACGACAAATTCGTCGCTGACTGGGATTTCTTGCATGGTTTAAAACAAACTAAAACAAGATCAATGAAGCTGATGGGTCGTATAACGACTACATAATATCTCCAGTGGTAAAGCCAATCATTTCTGCACTGGGATTATGAAGTGATTGCGAAAGATGTCGAGGGAACGATATTAATTACGTATTGGAAATGTTCCCTTTTTGCTCAAAAAACGAAACATTTCCAATATAGAATGAAGGAAGAAACAATATAATAGAAAACTTTGAAAACACACCACTTCTAAATTTCTGTCCACACAAGCCTTGTTCTAGTTGGTGGCTATGCGACTAGTTAAAGTCAAAGTATTAAAGTCTATGTCAACCAATTTGGCAGTTTGAACATTCTTTATGATTTCTAAGTCAAAATAAATGATTTTAAAATGATTTTTTTTGCATCGTCAGGAGCACAAAAAGCACAATGTTAACACACACACCACTAAGGACTTTTTGGGAAAAAATATCAAAATTTTAGCGTTAAAATTTGCGTTAGAAAAAAATCAACTTTTTTCTAAAAACCAAAAACGTTGAAACTTACACAGGAGCGACATCAACCTTTGACAAAGAAGTGTACAAAATTTGATAACAAAATCTTTGTTCTATCGGAAGTTCTCACCCCAAATATGGGACCCGGTAGAGCTCTAAAAATGTCTGACATTTTGCCATAAACCGGGGGTTAGAGTGTCTGTTTACATCAAATGTTGAGGTTTTAGAAAATCGTTTCGTGAATTTAACAATTAATGGTAATGGTTAGCACAATTTAACAAAACAACATATTAAAACGTGAATATAAAAAAATTCTTTCTAATTTAATTTAAACAATAACAAATAACTTGAGAGCTGTTATTTCTATTTTTTTACTGAGTTTTAAATTCTCTGGCTGTTAAATACAGTGTGTCCCAGAGAATTTTAGGTCTGAGATTTTAACACGCTATAACTTTTCAGACATATATCAGATTTTAGAGATTTTTACATCATTTGACAGCATTTATTTCCAGGATTTTAAAAACCTATATGCTAAATAATTTAGTCCAACATCTTTGTAGTAAAAAAGGATTTCTTTAAACCCAGCCGGCAAAAGAACGTCCTCGAAACGTTATATAAACATCATCACATAACGTTATAATGACGTTCTCATGTGAAACAAGCGACAACGTCATTTCCTGACGTCCACAGGACGTCCTGAGGACGTTGTCACTTGAACGTTCCTTGAACGTTTTAATAACGTTCTTATAACTAAATTCCGAATGCTTCTAGGAGACTATGCGTTGAATTTACTCCAACCGGTTAGTTCAAATTAGAAAAGTCCAGAGAGGTGGGAAGAAAATAAACCGGTGTAGGAGAACACGTTTCTTGACAAAAAAATATAGCTC
Organism: Turritopsis dohrnii; assembly: GCA_027922465.2. Taxonomy (NCBI): domain Eukaryota; kingdom Metazoa; phylum Cnidaria; class Hydrozoa; order Anthoathecata; family Oceaniidae; genus Turritopsis; species Turritopsis dohrnii. The sequence continues at coordinate 208,005 of BQMF02000348.1, read as the reverse complement.
TTATACATTCTTTATCAGGATAGAAAATTAGATTATAAAAATAAAACTTCCTTCACAAACATTAGTAAAAATATTTACACTGTAAATAAAAGTCAAAATCTTTTCGATAAAGATTTGATACATAACAGCAGAACCATAGCGTGCAATGGAAAACTTAAAGTATAACTTCGTATAACATAACTATAAACAACTTGCAATAAAATATTAGGTATTACAGATGAAACGTCGTCCATGAATGTTAGCATAAATTAGTTAACAATGATAAATAACAGTGTTACCACAGCACGCTTTAAAAATACGTGACGTAAACAGCAAATCGTCAGTTATATTAAGTCTTTAAATCTTTTAAACGTGCTAAAGCCATGATGCAAAGCAAGAATTTGGTCCTTATGGAAGGCATAATAGGAATAAATTAATGCATACTCAGTTGAAACATCTTCTGGATATATACCACTGGTAAAAATGTCCGTACAGAAATACTTGTATATAAATAACAACTAAAAATCAACTGATCCTATATGTTAAGCCATGTTAAGAAAAATTATGATCGATTTCGTGATCAAAGCAGAAGAAGAACAGACCTAAATTTAATAAGACCAAATCCATCATTTCTCTAGTATGCCCTCGATAAGTGGAAACTTCTTTAGTTGGAGCTTTCATTAGGTGAAACAGATTTTTACAGTCCCTTGGATGTACTTAATTCAATCAGCAAAGTAGAACTTTCCTCTGAAAAGAATGTTTGAATTCTCTGTGGTTGTTTGAATGTTTATGGCAAAACATTTGATTTCTATAAAGATGAAAACATAAAAACCATATCACTAGTCACATTTTTAAAATGAAAGTGCTACAGGCATCCAAATGAAGATCACCTACTGTAAGTGTTGCAGATTAAATGTGATAAATACAATGCTTTGAAAAAATTGATAGTGTGGTCAAAAATGTGTAGCTGTACAAAGAAATATGGTAATTTGTGAAGCCTTATTTTTCGTTATTCTTTTTCCATTATTATTCATAATTAAGTCATTTTCACGAAAATCGGTTAAGTAGAACATTGGATAAGTGAGGTTTGCCTTATTGAGTGCATACTGTATAACAGAGTGTCACATGTTGAGCTCAAATTAGATCTTAGTCGAAAATGGAAAGCCTCATAATAATGAAATTCATGTATAAGAGTGTGGAAAAATACAACACAAGAACACAAGAAAACTGTTTCTTTTAGTTTGTTTGCTCTTCTGTAACTTTTCAGGAGCATGTTTCAAAACATTGATATGCGCTTTGTTTACTCATGTCTGCAGAGTTCTGAGCAGCCATTAAATCGCCTAAAAGAGAGAAAAAGCAATAAAAATATAAAATGATAACAAAAATGTCTTATTCAAAACAGAGTCACATTACTTTCAGTATAGTATCCATGACACAGGTTTAAAATCTTAAGAAAGTATATACTCCTACAAGTAAAAAATGTGATGGATAAAATTGTATGTGAAATAAAATTAAATAAATACATACCTATACGCAATAACATGATATATGGCTACAAGTTTTCAATTTTCTTTATGCCACCAAGGCTATACTCAAACAGCAATGCAATCGTCATTAGTTAGCCTTAAAAATGAAGTGCAGAAACATTGCATAAACATTTTTATGTCTCCTTCAATCAACGAAAAAATTACTCTAGAATATTGTTATACAACACGACCCTATTAACCAAGATTCTGTAGAAATGGGATACATTATAAGTAAAAGTATTTTCTTATATTATCCCTCCCTTGTCTTCGATGAAAAAAGCAAGAAACCACTTGAATTGTGGGGCCGTCTGTTCTTTGATGTCACATCCTTAGGTCAACTAGCCTACTCTTACGATAGGCGTATTCAGGGTCAATAAAAAAGTGTAGGTGTCCAACATTGTGATATTTCTTTTCAGTCTTATGTATCAATTAGGTTACTTGCACGTTTTTCTGTTCTAATTTAAATGACTAAGCTCTCCTCCACAAATTTTCACTGAACTCCATTACAACTTAACATTGCTTTTTAAAGATAATTTTTTTTGAAAGCTTGTGCAAACTACACTTGAAATTAACTTTTATTGAGCATAGTCATGACACCAGTAAGGTAAAAATTAAAAAAAAATCCAAAATAAAAAATACACTAAAATTAACTTACCAAGCTGTGATAAGCATCTAGTACCAGAATCATCATGCGTGCTGTGTAACCTGAAACACTCATGAAGGCTTCTTCAAATTTTCATCATCAATACTCAAATTATAATCACCATCATTCTCCCCTTTAAAACAGTATATATTTTCAACATTATCTTCTTCGTGTTCAGAAATACTAGCTTCCTATGTCAACTAGAACCTTTCGATTTCTAATCGCCTGTTGCGTCATCTACTATGTCTCAACATTTCAAAAATTTGTGAAAGCCATTATATTATACATTTCCAGAAAAGTCTTGTTATCTGGCTGCATGCTGAATCGAAGCCTTCTAAACAAAACTTGTCGATCGAATAACCACCATTTTTTTTTTTTTACCACATGGTCAGACCAGAGTAAACCGTGTGAACATGTAATAACAAGCTTGTTATTTCAGGGGAGAAATAAATAAAAAGCATGTCGCATATTCTGTATAAACTAGCCGCCAAGGCGGCGTCGCTCACCGCCCATGTCCACCTGCTCTGTATCACTGTATCAATAAACGTCAAATTTCCTTATAAACGGCTCGTACAACTTGTGTTCAACCAGGAGCATATTCGAAGTCACAACCTCTGGTAAAACCAATCTTTTATCAGTGTAACAATACACTCAAAACGTATAGAGAGAAAACTTCAACTTTTTATTAACTTTTGTTTTAAAAAAGTTACGCGCTCTAACATGGGTGCTATCAAACAGGGGGAAAATGGTTTCTTTTCTTAAAAAGTTCACACGGAGGAGAGAAAAAAGGCACGTGCTAAATGAATAAATAGAATAAAAAAACGTTCGATCAGAACGCTTAACAATTAAAAGAAGAAATTAATTTATTAAAAGAAAAGCTAAAAAAAAAAAAACATTTTGTTTTTATAAGATACTCTTTTTTTACCTATCAGTTTTTAAACATTTTGATTGCTCAAAAAAAAAGTTCACCCGTCTCAGACAGTCAGGCAAGAGTTAGTGGCAAACCGAACATATGCTGCCACGTTCTGCCACTGCTGCTTTTTGTCCAAAATGTTTAATCAGTTAGTTTTTTTGTATTTAGTTGATGTACTGTTTTCAAAGCCAAGTCAACGTAGAATATAAAACTAACAATAATGATAAAAACAAAACGTTATTCGTATTAGTTCATCATCCAAAAAAAGTCACGTTCGATTGGGGTTGCAATGTGTTTGCTTCGAACTCACTTCGCACACAAAAAAAGAATAATTTCGCTCACAACTCAATCTACCATTTTGCGTGACTTACAAACAAACAAACAAACAAACAAACAAACAGACAGACAGAGAATCGGCTATTAATATATAGACTGCAAAGAAAAATAAAAATCTTTTCACAGCTTTTTATTATGACATTTTACGATTAAATTTAAATTCCGTCACTTTCAATATATAATAGTTATTTAGTATTTTTGCGATCATGTATGTGAATCATTTAAATAAAAAACAACAAGTTTTTAATAACAAAGCAAAAGCTTTCCGGTATGTTAACAGCACTGATGATGGTATAACATACCGAAATGCTTTTGCTTTGTTTTTGAGCCATGTGGTAAGCCACTCACAATCATATGACTTTTTAACCAAATTCAGACATCGCAATAACGTCATAACGACGTCATGTGTTTGGTGAGATTAATAAACAAATAAACTTTTTCCCACCAAATCATTTCGCATACGTCGAAATCTTCGTGTGTACGTCGAAATCATTGTCCATACGTCAAAATCATTTGTGCGTACATCGAAATCTTTGTGCGTACGTCAAAATCTTTGTGCGTACGTCGAAATCTTTGTGTATGTCGAAATCTTTGTGCATACGTCGAAATCATTGTGCGTAAATCGAAATAATATATATATTGAATATATTGGATCGCTATTTTCTAATAATAACTTGGAATAAATTTGGTTATATCCAGAACGTATTTGGAACCACTTCTGTTTCTCCATAAATTGTCAACCTTTTTAAAACGTTGATAAAACGTTCCATGTACGTCCAAAAAGAACGTAGAGGATAAAACGTCAATGTGACGTTGTAATAACGTCCTAAAGGAACGTAACCAAATTAGAACTAATTTGAAACGTCCTAATTACGTCCTGTGCCGGCTGGGAACTGTCTCGGTTATTAACACCTTAATAGTTAATAAAAGTAAGTTTTCACGTGCGATTATTCTTTTGTTTATTAAGAACATGTCGTGGTGTTATTGAACACACTAAAATTGTGAGATGGGGGCTTCTACCAACTTTTTTGACATCATATGAGCAATCTTTAGATGCTAGAAATTTCTCCAATGAGATCCAGAGTCTATCAAAGTTGAGAAGTAAAATTGTTGACACAGCAAATAATCTTAGACAAAATCAAAATTTTATTCGCCACTCTTAATGACAGCAAGAGCAAATCGCTGTGTTCAGAAAAATGGGGGACATGTTGAGACAGCTTGAAGTTTTGTTTTTAATGACTTTTGTGTTTTACAGTCACTTGACTTTGATATTGTTTTTGATAATGACCTTTGATAGCTGTTATTGAAAGATGTGCTAATTAACCATTAAAAAAGATAATTGGATTTTGTCATGTTAAAATCCTTAATTGTTTTCACACTAAAAGGTTTTGGAGAACAAAATGTATATTTTTAAAATCTATGAATAAAATCCTATCAAATGGTGTAAAATATGCTGAGATCTGATATATGTGTGAAAGATTATGAGCTGTTAAAATCTCAGACCGAAATTCTCTGGGACACACTGTAGAATAGAAGCGTGCATTTGTCTTAACACCTAAATAATATGTGTTAATTGAACTGAAGCTCTGTTGAATTGAAGAAATTTGCTTTTTCCAAACCGCAGATATGTTTTCAATTTGCAATTCTTATATCATTGGAAAGCTGACTAAATTTACTACCCAACGGTGTAAAAAGTATTAAAATTATCCAGTTATTTCAGTTTTAATTATTATTTGAATTTTGCGTAATAGTTTGTGAGACTCGTGCTGTATAAAATATTTAATTGCTTTTAATCGATCAAGTAAACGCAGTCATAACAAATAACCTAATCCCCGGTTTATATCTAAATATCAGATATTTTTAGGGCTCTACCAGGTCCCATATTTGAGCTGAGAACTTCCAATAGAATAAAGATTTTGTTATCAAATTTTGTACACTTCTTTGTCAAAGGTTGATGTCGCTCTTGTGTAAGTTTCAACGTTTTTGGTTTACTAGAAAAAAGTTGATTTTTTTCTAACGCAAATTTTAACGCTAAAATTTTAATATTTTTTCCCAAAAAGTCCTTTATAACATTGTGCTTTTTGTGCTCCTGACGATGCAAAAAAAAATCATTTTAAAATCATTTATTTTGACTTAGTATTCATAAAAAAAATGTTCGAACTGCCTAATCGGTTGACATAGACTTTAGTGCACAATAAATGGAATTACTGAGATGATTATGCAGAAGCAATTTAAAGGTATATGGAAGACTGAAATTTTCATGGTGTCATTATAGTGTAATTATTTATCGGAAATACATAGAAGTAATTTGTTTTGGAAAGAAAGTTATTTCCATCACCCAGAGAATTTCATATAAAAAGTTTGAAAATACCCTTTCAAATCGTATCACCTAAACTTTGGTTAACATACTAAGTACTAAACCGTCCAATAAAAATATCTCCCTTAAATTAAACAAGAGCCAGATGGCGCAAAACGGTAGCAGCCAATTTGCTTCTAAAAATTACAAAGGAGTTCCTTAAATCTTGTTTTTTTTAAATCTCACTGGTGGAAAACAGGCATAAGCGATAAAGTTAGAAATGGTTGCTAAAATGATTAGTAAGTGTAAATAGGTTCTAATCATTAAACACCAGAAGTTAATTAATAAAAGACAAAAGAGTTATACATGCATGAGCTGTGCAACGTTGTTTTTATAAAGAAATATTTTTTACAAGAACTTATGTAGAAACAAGATGTTGAAGCATGAAAAATGAAATATGTTATGACATTTATGAAATTCGACAAAAAAATGTTACACGATCTAAGGGGCTGATTACATGATCCCGGTTAGCCGGGATGAAATTTCATCCCGCCTTGCGGATATGAATTTCAACTCGGTGTTACATGCAAAATTTTCATCCCGTTTAGGCGGGACGGGACAAAACTAACCCTTTGTGTTTTGAATTTTTGACAAACTACGCATGCTCAAACCTCAAACTTGTCCCGGTTGACCGGGACGAAGCGATTACATGGGAAAATTTCATCCCGCCTAACCGAGATCCCGGCTCTTGATAGCCGAGATCTCGGATAGGCGGGATGAAAATTTTATCATGTAATCGCGATGGGAAATTTATGAAGATTTGACCAGGAAGCCAAGACCTCCGCAAGGCGGGATGAAATTTCATACCGGCTAACCGGGATCATGTAATCAGCCTCTAAGTGGGTTCGAACCACCAACCTCGACGGTTAACAGCCGAGTAACTAGCCAACTGCGCCACAGAACTACATGTATCTGTAATGTAAAAACCGCTAGGTTTAGACAGTAACAAAAAAACGGAGGAGAAAAACCAAAGCCGGTTGTAATGTATTTCTTGCTTTTGCAAAAATCCAAAATCGAAATATTTTATGACATATTTAAAAATTCGAAAAAGACTTCAGAAGATCTACATGGGGTCGAACCACCGATCCTACGGTTAACAGTTGACTATACTAACCAACTGTGCCACGGAAGCCATGAACGTCAGTATAGATATAAACAAGAGCCAGATGGCGCAAAACGGTAACAGCAAAAGTACTTGCCACAAGAATACTTTCGAAATTTTACTTAAAGTTCTTAAAAGTTCTGTCAACATTATTTCTTGAAATATCTTACTGGTGGAAAACTGGCATAAACGATAATAATGTTTAAAATTACTAACTCGTGTAAATAGGGTCTAATTGTAACACACCAGCAATTTAATTTATTACAGGACAAAAGAATTATACATGCATGAGCTGTTTATAACGTACGTTTTTTAGAAAAAAACTCGTTTCTTCGAAAAACACATGTATATTTGAATTATAATTTCTTGAAACCGAAAATGACTTTGAACAGATAACTTCCTTTTTTTTAACTCGATTTTTGAAAACCTGATGTTCAAAGACAGAACAGATAGCTAACAAACGTAGAAAGTAATAAGAAAGTCTGATCTGTGCTTTACTGACACAAAAAACATATCTATTTTCAAGAGCCAAAGTATATACATTGAATCAGTACCATTAAGTAACTAAAAGACCCAGTTTTATGTACACCTATTTGATTAATATCTATTCCTTCATCAATTAAGTGATAAAATATCAAAGAAAACGTATTTTCTACCTTGATTAGCTCTTTTAACTCTTCTGTTTACAAAACGTTGAGAACTTCTTTTTAGTTAGAAAAGAATGATCACAGTCCAAGATAATTATAAGTTTCTTCTATATTTCTGTTTTCACCTTAAAATATGTATATCTTCTTTAAAATCCATTTAATAGTGATCAAAGAAACTTTTGTAAATCTTTCGCTGACATGCAATGCACGGTGCTTTGGTTTCATGTAAATGCACGCACGAAATTTCAAAAAACCGCTAGGTTTGGACAGTATGAAAAACTAAGACAGTCACATCATTCAGCTCGAGAAGCATCAGCATTAAATAAACAAAAATATTGATGCGACTGACAATGTTCGTCAAGAAAGTCAGCCTACCATAACATAAAAAAGGGGCTTTTCTTTATGCTATCGCGGAGATCATTTATGAAGATCTGTTTTTTGTACGAATAAGCTGAATGATTGTTACTGGATATTTGCCACCCACGTACTCTAAAAAAGTGCATCGACACAATACGAAACTTTAATTTAACCACATTAAATATAACGAATCCTATAAAAAGATTGTGTATACTGGCGGTAACCAACATATCGTTTGGGCAGCACAAACTAATATATAAAGTTTCTATATTGATCTCCTCAGAATGAAAAATATAAATATCACAATAATAATTACTTAGAAATTAAAGCTCATATCTAATCTAAAAGTTAAAAAAAAAATACAACATACGTAGGGAGAAAAGAGATAAGCTGATGTAGCCAGAATACATCCAAAAATTGCTACTAAATATAGTATAAATAGCTGTATAAAGTGCATATGTTGGTGATGTTGGGGAGGAGCTGAAAGGAAGCTAAGCTGAGCTTTAAAAATCCAAAAGCTTCTAAAAATTGACTGCAAACATGCATACACATACAAAATACACGAAGGTCTTTCATATTTAAAAAGGCTTGGAGCAAAAATAAAACAAGAAATACCTTTTCTTCCACACACCATGTATTGGCACTGTTTTCATATTTTAAACTTCAAGAAAACTTCTTTCAAAAAACAGAATAACCACACTGTAATTTAATTTTGTGAACATGATAAGTTCCCAACAGTAATGCAATTCTTTATATAAAATTATAAGCTGTATTAACTTCTTTTAAAGCCATATTTCCATCAAAGAAACTTTTAGCAAACTACACACGTTGTTTCGCTGCCATTTTTAAAACGTTTTGTGGACGATCACATGGCATGGCGAAAATCAGCCAATAAACTATCGCTATTTAAGTGGAGGTGGCTAAATTAGCACCCTTTCGTAGAAATCGGGCATTATGCACCAATCACGATTGAGACGGCTTTTTTATGAACCAATGAAATTTAAGAAACAAAAATGCGTAGGTTTGGACAGTAAGATGAAAAAAAACAACAAGATGCCCTACCGGGCAGAAGGATTTCTGCAAGCTTTGCTGCTGAAAATGCCACAAAAATGCAACACTAGCACACTAGTCCTGCAAAACTAAGACAGTCACATCATTCAGCTCGAGAAGCATCAGCATTAAATAAACAAAAATATTGATGCGACTGACAATGTTCGTCAAGAAAGTCAGCCTACCATAACAGAAAAAAGGGGCTTTTCTTTATGCTATCGCGGAGATCATTTATGAAGATCTGTTTTTTTGTACGAATAAGCTGAGTGATTGTTACTGGATATTTGCCACCCACGTACTCCAAAAAAGTGCATCGACACAATACGAAACTTTAATTTAACCACATTAAATATAACGAATCCTATAAAAAGATTGTGTATACTGGCGGTAACCAACATATCGTTTGGGCAGCACAAACTAATATAAAGTTTCTATATTGATCTCCTCAGAATGAAAAATATAAATATCACAATAATAATTACTTAGAAATTAAAGCTGGTATCTAATCTAAAACTTAAAAAAAATACAACATACGCAGGGAGAAAAGAGATAAGCTGATATAGCCAGAATACATCCAACAATTGCTACTAAATATAGTATAAATAGCTGTATAAAGTGCATATGTTGGTGATGTTGGGGAGGAGCTGAAAGGAAGCTAAGCTGAGCTTTAAAAATCCAAAAGCTTCTAAAACATGCATACACATACAAAATACACGAAGGTCTTTCATATTTAAAAAGGCTTGGAGGAAAAATAAAACAAGAAATACCTTTTCTTCCACACACCTTGTATTGGCACTGTTTTCATATTTTAAACTTCAAGAAAACTTCTTTCAAAAAACAGAATAACCACACTGTAATTTAATTTTGTGAACATGATTAGTTCCCAACAGTAATGCAATTCTTTATATAAAATTATAAGCTGTATTAACTTCTTTTAAAGCCATATTTCCATCAAAGAAACTTTTAGCAAACTACACACGTTCTTTCGCTGCCATTTTTAAAACGTTTTGTGGACGATCACATGGCATGGCGAAAATCAACCAATAAACTATCGCTATTTAAGTGGAGGTGGCTAAATTAGCACCCTTTCGTAGAAATCGGGCATTATGCACCAATGACAATTAAGACGGCTTTTTTATGAACCAATGAAATTCAAGAAACAAAAATGCGTAGGTTTGGACAGTAAGATGAAAAAACAGAAAAACACGGACGATCGTAAAGTGTTTCTTGCTTACGCAGAAATCCAAAAACCAAAGCCGGTTGTAAGGTATTTCTTGCTTTCGCAGAAATCCAAAAAAGCACGTCGACAAAAAAAAGATATTCTTAAATGTAAATTCACGAAACCAAAAATGAATTCCAACAAATAACTGCCTTCCTTGAACTAGATCTTTGAAAGCCGCAAAACAGTGCAGTAGAGCTAACAAACGAGGTGGTATAGGAAGCTTTGAACTGATACATACAGTTTAACTGCCAATTTGAGACCATCAAAACTTGATGGGCGCTTGTTCGAGGGGGGAGGGCTTATTTCTTTCTTTACAAATTTCAGCTTGCAAGGTAGGGAGTCCAAGATTGTAGTATGTGATTTATGTTACATATTTGACTTTGTAAGAACACATTTGCCGAAAAGAAATGAATGTAAACACGAAAAAATTTTGATGTTGTTATTTTTTGATTGTTTTGCTTGTCTTAAGCTTAATCTAATTAGTAATTCGAATAAGCGCCCATGATCTGAAGCACTAAATCGAATAAGCGCCCATGGAGATGGATGGGCGCTTATTCGAGGGAAGCGCTTATAAAATTATTTTCATCAAAAGGGGGGCGCTTATTCAAGGGGGGCGCTTGTTCGAGGGGGGTGCGTAATCAAGGATTTACGGTATATCAAATTTCAAGTATCAAAGTATTTTCAGTTCGCATAAGTAACTGTCAGTCCCATTTTTATGTTAACCTATTTGATTATAATTCATTCTTTCATGACTTCAGTTAGAAAATATTAGAGAAAACGTGTTTTTAAATTTTTGATATGCAAAACATTCAAAAATTCGAAGGCTGCGTTCGTTCACTAGAATTTATATGGCGTTATTAGTTGTGTCTCGCAGACGAAACTGCCATTTCGGCCGGTGGAGTAGTAGTAGTAGTAGTCCACGGGTGTTTTAATACGGTATTCGCTTTCGCTGCTACCGTAATTATATAGTTCACATTACGTAAGTCTAAATTCAAAATAAGCATCCATGTACTTGTTAGAGGAAATGAAATATCCTAGAATTAAGTTTAAAAAATACCGAATTCTCCGAAAATTTTCCTAAAAATTCTCAGAGCTCTGTTTTACTTTATCCTACGTCATCAAGAGTATTGCCTAGAAACATTTTATTATGGGTTTCTTCCATTCTGTGCTACCAAGAAATTTAAAAGTTTCTCCTGAAATCTCCTTAAATTTACAGGTGGAAACCGACATATTTTTCATTTAAAATGAATACAGAATTCATTTGCGTCGATGTTGTCTGGCCAACATATTCAGAAAAAATCAAATAGAATGTTTGATTTGAAAATTGTTCCTGACTATATTCAACTTGTCCAAATGAATGATCGAATCATCGTTAGATAAATCTTGATTCTATTCTTTACCGCGGATATAGAAGAATAAAATAAACATGTACGATGCATTTTATTTGAAGTAAATACTCAGGTGTTATTCAATAACATCCGAACTCTTCTTCTACTTTCTTTATTCTTTGTCTTAGTTGTGTGGTGCAGTAAACCTTGTTGAATCCGTCTTGTATCTGTCATGAACGAAAAACTTTGATAAACCATCATAACTTACTTCAGATTTATTTTCTTCATAGCGTTCAAAATTCATTCATTTATTCGTTGAACATATGGCTCAGCAGTCAAATGTAACTTCAAAGGTAAGTTTTTAATTTTCGTATGATGTCCCATTGAAAGTTCTTTAAGACAACAAGAAGCCGCTTGGCTTGAAGACTACATGTCACAATAACATATCTACTCTCAACAACAATAAAATATTCTCAGGATGCAGCATTGCTGAATCACCCAATTTTTGTCAAACTTGACAAATAATTATTAAATTCGAAATCAGTACCTTTCAATTGTGCTTTGTGACAATTTTTATGAAAATTGTAGAACTCTCGAAGTTTGGTCCAATTTTGTTCAAACCTGACAAAATAGCTGTCAAATTCGATATTCATAAGACCAAATTTGGCCGGCATTACGAATTTTCGCCAAGGCCACCAGCTTTGAATACCACCTTGAAAATCCTCGCATCAATTAACTTTCCTTGAAATTAATTTTAGGTCAAAATGAATTCTGATGAGGAAAAAAGACGAATAAGATTGGATTATTTAAACTACTGCAGCATAAAAATATTGCGTGATCTTCTGCATACGGTCTATCAAGTACCTGAAGATGAAAAAAAGTTATACAACTATTTACGTTATCATGAACAACAATTCAAGAAACTGAAGAAAAAGAAAATAATTGGTCCTGAACAATGGAACTGTCTTTTTCCGCCAACACAACAAACATCTTCAGCAGATATGGATATAACGTTACTCCTTGTAATTTTTCGCAACTGCTTTCCTCTACAGCCCACCCATAAACATCTGATCAGCGATCTGGGAAAATTAAGAAACAAACAAGTCCATCATGGATTATACATGACAGAAGCCGATTTTCAAAAGACTGTCAAAGAATATTCCAAATGCTTACTTGGGTTAGGATGTCCGAAAAATGATCTGGACAGGATATTAAATCGTCCACTCTTTAATGATCAGTCCGAAATAAAATTTGGTTTAACACAAAACATTCGAAATTTTGCAGGTAGGGACGTTCCCCTTAATATGATCCATCAAAAATTCATCAATGGAACTACAAATAAAGTGGTGATATTTGGCCTTTCTGGCGTTGGCAAATCGGAGCTTGCAAGAGCTTACAGTCATCGATACAAAAGATACTATGAAGGAAACGTAATTTTTGTAAATGCAGAAGATGAGAATACCATCGAAAGAAGCTTTTTCGATATTGCTCAATACATCGGACTTTCATGCGTTGACAAGGACGGGACAACTATCAATGGACGGATTACAATTAAGAGAGTTTATGAATTTTTATCGGAAAGAAAACATTTGCTTGTCTTGGATAATGCTAAGAACTTGTCAGAATTAAAACATTATCTACCCTGCCAATACAAGGGTGACATACTGATCACTTCTCAATACGGAAATTGGGGACAAAATTTCGAAAGTCTGAATTTAATTCCATTATCTGAAGATGCCACGTCAGCAATTTTGCAGAGTGATCTTGGTGGAGGGGACTTAAAAACTTTTCAACCCTTAGCTAAACTGGTTGGCTGTCTGCCACTGGCCATGCAGCTTGCAATAGCCTATATCAAGTCCAGAAAAATATCCGTTCAAAAGTTCATTAATTTGTTTAACGATAATCGTGCCGAAATGCTGGCAGAAAATTCTGAAGATTTTGACATCAATACCAACAAAACAATTTCTACTACTTGGATGTTGGCCTTAAACGAGTTGAAAGCAGATTCTACTGCCACCCGTATTATATTCATGATGTCCATTATCGATGGAACCTCGATCAGCGAAAAGTTTCTAGAAAAGTTACCTGGTATTGGAGAAAAAGCATTAAAGGATGCATTATACTCATTATCTAAATATTCATTGATACATGAAAATGGGGATATTAAATCTATACATTCGCTGTTACAAATTGTTATTTTTGACTCGATGTCTCCGCAAGAGCAACAAAGAGCACTAGAGGACGTCATTAACATCTGCAAAAAGATGATTGACGAAAACAAAAATCAAAAACATTTCAACTTTGGAGATTTATGGTTAAATCATATTCACCATTGCATTTTCACTAAATTACCAACTATAGAGAGCAATTACAAAATCTTTTACGTTGTGAAGAGCTCAGTTCGTGCTTTGTTCAATCGCGGTCAATTCATAAATGCAGTTCAACTGTTAACTAAAAGTCAAGAAAAGGTTGATTTTTCAAAGGAAGAATTAACAAGTACAGAGTACATGAAAGCGAAATCCTTTCACACATATGGAGATTACGATAGTTGTCAAGATATCCTTGAAAAGATCATAAAAAAAAACGACATCAATAAAATTGAAGTCAATTCACATGCCAAAATTTTCTATTTATATGGTGTTTGCTTGTTAGATCAGGAAATGTTCAAGAAATTGGGCGAAGTCATGAAAAACCCTATTTTCGATGGTCGTGGTATTTCTGATGGCTTGCAATTCAAAATAATGATTTTGAAGTCAAAGTATCTTTTTCAGTCGGGACACGTACACGAAATTACATTCAAGCCTGCTAAAAATGCGGCTGATAATAGAGAATGGCAATTATTCCTTGTCAATTATCATCAATGGAATGGCAATTTCAAGGCGGCGCTGGAAATAATCCAAACATTATACAAAAAAACTTTAACATGCTATGGAGAAGAAAATCCCATAACAGTTTACGTTAAACTTCAACTATCAAAAGTAATGCAAAACACAGGAAGAACATCCGAATCTCTAACCATGCAAAAAAAAATTAACGCTCAAGTTAATATGTTTTTCACCAAATCACATCCGATAATTTTGGAAGGAAAAGAAGCATTAGCATTCTCACAAATGGATAACGGTTTGTATCATAAAGCTGAATCAATATTCGATGAAGTTTATAAAATTAAACGTAAGGTTCTTGGAAGTCACCATTTTGAAACATTGCGTACAAAAGCAAATATCGCTCTTGTATTACAAAAACAAGGCAAGTACGATCAGTCAAAGAAATTGTTTCAAGCTTTATCCCGAATACAAAGTAATGTTTTTGGTAACCGACATCCGGTTACATTGGCAACGAAAGTGAACCTAGCCAATGTTTTGAGATGTGCAGGCAAGTATGTTGAATCATTGAGATTGTCTCAAGAAGTTCTCAAAAGCCAGGAGAATGTTCTTGGTAATCAACATCCGGTTACATTGGCAACGAAAATGAACATAGCCAATGTTTTACAATGCAAAGGCAAGTACGCTGAATCAATGGCGTTGTATCAAGAGGTTCTCAAATTCCGGAAAGGTATTCTTGGTAATCAACATCCGGATACATTGGTAACGAAAATGAACATAGCCAATGTTTTACAATGCGAAGGCAAGTACGTTGAATCAATGGTGTTGTATCAAGAGATTCTCAAAATCCAGGAAGATGTTCTTGGTAACCAACATCCGGGTACATTGGCCACGAAAATGAACCTAGCCAGTGCTTTACAATACGAAGGCAATTACGTTGAATCAATGGTGTTGTATCAAGAAGTTCTCAAAATCCAGGAAGATGTTCTTGGTTATCAACATCCGGGTACATTGAAAACGAAAATAAATCTTGTCAAAGCTTTAGTATGTGCAGGCAAGTATGTTGAATCATTGGAGTTGTGCCAAGAAATTCTCAAAATCCAGGAGGATGGTCTTTCATCCGACTACACGCTTTTGTTTCAAAAGCAACACAAAAATTTGTTTGTGGCTCCTTGTCGCTTTTTTTTGCAAGGTTGTCTGCCTCATTTGTTGCGTAAATGTGGTTTAATAATTATAAAGCAAAGTCTAAAAAACTTACACACATTTTGGACATTCTTAATTACTTTATTTATTTGTTTATTCCATATTTATTTACTTATTTACTAATTTCAAAACCTGTTGAAAATGATATAGAAAAAAGCTTAAATAGTATAGTACTTATTTACTCAAAAAAATCAGTTTTAAATTGTGTTGCTTGACAATCCGAGGCTGGCTTGTTACTTATTTGTTGCTTGATTTTTATTGAAATCTCAGAGTCGTGTTGCTTATAAGGGGGATTCGGAAAAATCATGTTTTATTTACACGAAGCCATTTTTCTATAAATTTGTAGGGAGTTATATACAGGGTGTCTCAGAAAGATTTATCTGCAAACTTTCAGTGTCTGTTTCTCCTTCACATAGAGAAACAACAACAACAACAACAACTTCTAAAAAAGAAAGAGACAAGAACTAAGTTAATGTCAAACATTGGATGGACGTGTGCTGTGACAAGCAGCAGAAGAAAAGACATTGCTTGTGATCAAACGATAAGATAAACCTTTAATAGAAGTAATAAAGTCAGAGGTGGTGTTGTGAACTTCATTCTTGGTTATTGAAGAAAACACACAGATTTGCATCATTAATTTCTTAAAAATCAATTAACAATTGTAACAATGTAACATCTTTACAAACACAATCACATGAGTACAAACATAATTACTGTCATTAGAAATATCCGTGAAGGTTGATAAGATAAAAATTTTGGGATTTAAATGCGCAAAAGTACGCTTAACAAGTTCAAAAGATTTCATGATCAAAACAAAAGAAAATTGCCCCTTAAAAATGTCATTTAAGCTTGGTTCACACCTGAGGATTACGACGATTACGACGATTCAAAAAAAATATCAATCGTCGTAATCGCCAATCGCCAGGTCTGAACACTCTCAAGTACCTCAAAATACTGATTTCAAAATTGCTTCAAACACACAATACTTCTTTTCATTAATAAGTTTGCACCTTTTGAAATATTTGAAGCGCGCGCCTTCACGATCTTAAAACAATAGAATTGACGTAAAATTCAGTCGATATTTACATACAATACAATAGAGCACTAAGACGATAAAATATCAAAAGCCTTTTATATTTTGTCGTCATAAACGCCAGGAGTTAAGACGATTACAAAGTGGTTCACATTAGACAATTACGACGATTACACTAAGTTTTAATCGTCGTAATCGTCAGGTCTGAATCAGGTTTAAGGAACTGTTAAATAATTTTTAAGAAATCTGTGTGTTTTTCTTCAATAATTTTCCGAAGAGTAATCATTTTCTTGAAACTTTTACATCAATAGAAAGCACTCAAAAAGGGCTTTTTTGTGGTATAAACTTTGCAATACTTTAGACACTGGGAAATTGCATTGGGAAACAATCGCATGTTTTCACACTTTACTCGTTCAAAGGTCGGCTTAAAGGTCGGCCAACCAGCAACAGCGAGACCGTCATCGGCAGTCTTTGAATACTTGCCCGAATATAACTTCACACCATTAAGATTCTCAATACTGGTTATCTCGCCTAGATTCCAAACATCTCATGTTGAATTTACGAATTCATATAACCCTTGCTTGAACAAAACAATTGTTCCTATACCAATTTCGTTTTCCTTTGGAGCACGATTGACAGCCACTAGATTGTATGGTTAAACTCGACATGACGGATCAGGGTCATCCCAGTATAGGACAATTCATAAAAAAGGGAAATTAAGCAATTTTATGTACCAGTTGGAAGAGTTTCAAAAGTGATGGCAAAGAAATATTGCCATTGTTACTCCAGTTTGGTTTTAGGTATAAAAAGCTACATATCGGCATCCAATCATGTTGTAATGTTAGATGTGCTCGTAATCACATCCAGTGGAAACTGCACCGTTTTCTAAAATTTCGTTTCCCTGAGTGTGTCTAAAAAAAAAGTATCATCAAACTTTGGATGTGAGTAACTCTCTATTTGTTTTTGTAATGAACTTGATTTTTATATCATGCCATAGGAAATTTTCTAAACTTTTCAAACATTAAAGTTTGGGAATGTGGAAAAAATCAGGGAAGAAGAAATATTTACATATTCTTGAAGATTTTAATTGCGACTTTCATCATTCTTAAATCTCTTCTAAATAGTACAAAAAATCTAAGTTTATAAGCGGGATTCGGAAAAATCATGTTTTGTTTACACGAAACTATTTTTCTAAAGATTTGTAGGGAATTATGCAGTGCGTCTCAAAAAAAAGTATCATCAAACTTTGAATGTGACACTGCGTAAAATTACATGTTTTCCGGAAATCTGTTAGCAGAGAATGTGAGGAATATCTTAGTTCAGAAAACATGAAACTTGAGGTTTTCATGTTTTCTGGAAATCAACATGAGGTATGGGAGTTTCCTGTTATAAATATCACAGTTTCTCCCCAGAAAACTTCTTACCTCTAATTTTTTAAATTATCTGAACAGAAAACTTCTTGCTGGTTTCAAAGATGTTGGAGGTTTTATGTAGCTTAGTCTGATATTGGGAAATAATAAATTTTTTGGAAACGACGCAAAGACTATTTAAGGTGGGGTGTACGCGAGACCATATCGTATGAATCTCACTACACGTTGTTCAGCTTTACACATCAAGCCATTTACACGATGTACCCTGCAGTCACCTCTAGTAACTTTTGCTTACTTAAGTTCTTCCAAATACTCTGGTTCTAATTTAAATGTAAATGGAATCTGGTTTTTAAATACACGCTTATGCATCCTCATCATGCATTTAAATATTTCAAGATTTCACTTTGTTCACCAAATACTCTGGTTCTCATTTAAATGTCTGGTTGACTTGGAAAATTTGAATACTCGCTTATGCATCTTCGCCATGCATTGAAATACTACAAAGTTTCACTTAGTTCACCCAAACAATCTGGTTCCAATTTAAATATATAAGTAGTGTGGTGGACTTGGAAACTTCGAATACTCGCTTATGCATCTTCCTCATGCATTGAAATATTACAAAGTTTCACTTAGTTCACCCAAACAATCTGGTTCCAATTTAATTGCAGAAAGAATCTGGTTGACTTGGAAACTTCGAATACTCGCTTATGCATCTTCCTCATGCATTGGAATATTACAAAGTTTCACTTAGTTCACTTAAACAATCTGGTTCTAATTTAATTGCAAAAAGAATCTGGTTGACTTGGAAACTTCCAATATTCGCTTATGCATCTTCCTCATGCATTGAAATATTACAAAGTTTCACTTAGTTCACCCAAACAATCTGGTTCCAATTTAATTGCAGAAAGAATCTGGTTGACTTGGAACTTCGAATACTCGCTTATGCATCTTCCTCATGCATTGGAATATTACAAAGTTTCACTTAGTTCACTTAAACAATCTGGTTCCAATTTAATTGCAAAAAGAATCTGGTTGACTTGGAAACTTCCAATATTCGCTTATGCATCTTCCTCATGCATTGGAATATTACAAAGTTTCACTTAGTTCACCCAAACAATCTAGTTCCAATTTAATTGCAAAAAGAATCTAGTTGACTGGGAAACTTCGAATACTCGCTTATGCATCTTCCTCATGCATTGAAATATTAGAAAGTTTCACTTAGTTCACCCAAACAATCTGGTTCCAATTTAATTGCAGAAAGAATCTGGTTGACTTGGAAACTTCGAATACTCGCTTATGCATTTTCCTCATGCATTGGAATATTACAAAGTTTCACTTAGTTCGCCCAAACAATCTGGTTCCAATTTAATTGCAAAAAGAATCTGGTGGACTTAGAAACTTCGAATACTCGCTTATGCATCTTCCTCATGCATTGGAATATTACAAAGTTTCACTTAGTTCACCCAAACAATTTGGTTCCAATTTAATTGCAAAAAGAATCTGGTGGACTTGGAACTTTGAATACTCGCTTATGCATCTTCCTCATGCATTGGAATATTACAAAGTTTTACTTAATTCACCCAAGCAATCTGGTTCCAATTTAATTGCAAAAAGAATCTGGTGGACTTGGAAACTTTGAACACTCACTTATGCATCTTCCTCATGCATTGAAATAGTACAAAGTTCACTTAGTTCACCCAAACAATCTGGTTCCAATTTAATTGCAAAAAGAATCTGGTGGACTTGGAACTTTGAATACTCGCTTATGCATCTTCCTCATGCGTTGGAATATTACAAAGTTTCACTTAATTCAACAAAAGTTGGTGAATTTGACAACTAGGACTAAAATTTATGTTATTTTCAACAACACCACTGATGTATTGTCACTCAAACAGAAATAACAACAACAACAGTAAAAAATCATGAGATGAACATGCCAAATACTATTGAAACAAATATTATACAAATTACTCACTCTTGAGGGAGTCTAAAAATGGATATTTTTTAAAAAAATTATCGTCTTTTCTTTCTAAAATTTCTAATAAAATGTCTCCATCAGCACAGGATGAATATTTTGATCACAAGAATTTTTAGGACATCAATAACATCACATAGGTACTGTATATGTTTCTCAGAAATTTTAGAGACAATAACACCGTAAGAATAAATATCTGAAGAAACTGTCGGTGCTTTTCTTCCGCTGGCAACATCTTTGGGTAAATGATAAGTTCCTCTAAACAAGTCACACTGTTGGATTGTGAATGGTTTTACACTAGACAGTCTACAAGCCAGGGAAAAATCTGAAAGATAGAGCAGCAAGTTGATTGTTCATAGCATATACATCGTTAGCAAATGCAATTTCAGATTTGTCTGTTGAATTTAGACGTTCAATCGTGTCACAAGTCTGATGAAAAAAATTCAATAAGCATGTAAAATCATTAGATTGTTAAGGGGGACTTGAATTGTAACAGACCCGAAATTCGGTGTTACTTTCGACGGTCAACCACTTCTTTAGGTTTCAGAATTCAAAAGTGACGCCTAATTTCTGGATATCTATTATCAGGTTTCAATTTTCACAACTTCATGTTTTCGATCTTTTCCTTCAAAAAACCTCATGTTCTTACAAATAATCTGCGGCACAACCTCACCTAAACTGAAAATCTGCTCAGTAAAAGTTGATAATCTTTCAAGTTTTCCTTTACAAATAACTTCAGTTTTCTCTCCGTATTTCCGTCTCGGAGAATGTGCACATTCCTGTGCAGAAAATTACAGAAAACTACAAATTTCTCCGTAACAGATATCACGGAAAATACACGGAACTTATCAGGTTATCTGCATGAATCTCTGAAAATCTATCCCAGAAAACATGTAATTTCTTGCAGTGTGAGTAACTCTCTATTTGTTTTTGTAATGAACTTGATTTTTATATCATGCCATAGGAAATTTTCTAAACTTTGTAAACATTAAAGTTTGGGAATGTGGAAAAAATCAAGAAAGAAGAAAAATCTTTATAAACTATATAAGAAAGGTTTTGAGAGAAACATGGAGACAAATTCAAAGTTATCTGAGTTGAGTTTTGTGGAAGAAAGTTTCTAGAGTGCTGATTGCTGTTTTGTTACAGAAAACTACAAATTTCTTCGTAACAGATATCACGGAAAATACACGGAACTTATCAGGTTATCTGCATGAATCTCTGAAAATCTATCCCAGAAAACATGTAATTTCTTGCAGTGTGAATAAATCTCTATTTGTTTTTGTAATGAACTTGATTTTTATATCATGCGAAAGGAAATTTTCTAAACTTTTCAAACATTAAAGTTTGGGAATGTGGAAAAAATCAGGGAAGAAGAAAAATCTTTATAAACTATATAAGAAAGGTTTTGAGAGGGAAATGGAGACAAATTTAAAGTTATCTGAGTTGAGTTTTGTGGAAGAAAGTTTCTAGAGTGGTGATTGCTGTTTTGTTTGATGACATAGACGTTGATGATGATGATACGAAAGTTGATGAGGTTGATAAAGAGAAAGAGGATGAGAAATTAGAAAATGTTGAGCTGTTGATACCATTACGTTAATGGATGTGACAGATTTTTATGATGACACAAAAGTCCTACATTACACTGATTTCGCATTGCGTAAAGTTTTGATGGCAACGTTCGAACTCATATCAGAATACATATCCTTCAGGAAAAATTCTGGTTTAACAAAGTATCAGAAATATATCGTAACTTTGATGAGGCTGCGTTTAAACCTTTAAGTTCAAGATTTGGCGTACAGATATGGTGCGAGTGCTAGCTTAGTATCCAAACGTTTTACTGAAGGGATAGACTTGTTGACTTGTATGTCAATTTGAAGCAATTAATATTTTGGCCCTATCATGATGATTTAGTAATATCAATGCCACTGATTTTGTGAAAATTTTGGCTGGAAAGTAGCCAAAATTGATTGTTTTGAAGTGTTCATCGAACGTCCATCAAATCTTTATGCAAGAGCTCAAACATGGTCTAACAACAAACACCATCAAATACATTATCGGAATCACACCGCAAGGTCCTATCAGCTTCATATCACATGGTTGGGGCGGCCGAGTAAGTGATAAGCATCTGGTCAGGGAGTCAAAATTTATTAACAATCTATTACCAGGTGATGTTGTTCAGGCTGATCGTGGGTTTGATATTGGCGAACTGTTAAAATACCAGCATTTACGTGGAAAGCATCAACTGAGTGGGAAGAAGATTGAGTCTACAAGAGCTATTGCCAATTGCGCCGTAGTACAATGGTTATCGCTCTCGTAATTCATGCGAGAGATCGGAGTTCAATTCCCCTTGGCGGCGATTGAATGCGCGAGTAAATGTACCATAGCGCCGGCTCGATCCATGACATGTGAGGGAAATTGGGTAGATAACAATAATAATAACAATAATAAACATTTATTTCGGCACATTTACATTACATGGTTCTTCGTCCTAGTATAAATTATTTTCTTTTTAATTTTTTTTTTTGTTACCTATGAAAATAACTATTACAAAACTTTATAAAACTACAAGAGTTGTGCGATCGATTTATCCATCAGATATGCTTTCACGTTTCTCTTGAACTTGGTCAAAGTTTTACTTTCTCTGACGGATTTTGAGAGGTCGTTAAAGATTTGGACCGCGTCCTGTTGAAATGAGCAGTGTTTATGTGTAGTTTCCAAAAGAATACCAGTATTCTCTTGATTGTTCCTTAGCTTCCGTTTGTCAGCTTTAATATCCACTTTAAGATGCACTGGCAAGTGATCGTTATATATAGCTTGATAAGTAAGACAAGCGATCGAGTAGGCAAAGCGTGCTTGGATTGGTAACCAAGCTAGTGTAGTTGCGTCTACTGTTTTAGCATACTTCTTTAATACAACACTAGCCGAACCGTTAATAACTTTTTGTATCGGTTGTTTTAGATATTGAGGGATGTCATTCATGACAGCAATACCGTAATCTAGTTTACTTAAAACCAGTGCTTCTACCAATCTTTTGCGTACGTGTTCCGGTGTGAATTTCTTTAATTTACGGATAATTGACAGTGTGCAAAAGCATTCACGTACTGTGGAGTTGACATGAGTGGTCCAGTTTAGGTTGGATTAGAAACGTAAACCAAGAATTTTTAATGTTTCCTGTTGCTGTAGCTTCACCTCTCTGCAATGAACTTCCAAACAATCTTTATCTAGACCATGTATTCTCGATAGCCTTTGTGTATGGAAGAGCATAAATTTGGTTTTTTGATGGTTTAGGACTACAATCCCGGACAAAAATTGTGGCAAAACTGATGTTTTTCATGAAGAATTCAAATACCCCCTCCCCCAGCATCAATGTTTTGAGTTGTGTCAAGCCAGAGGTTCCAACAAACATTGATAACATTGATGGTGGGGGAAGGGGGGCCTCATGACGTGAATTTCATGCTTTTGCCACAATATTTTGTCCGGGATATCCCGGACAAAAATTGTGGCAAAACTGATGTTTTTCATGAAGAATTCAAATACCCCCTCCCCCAGCATCAATGTTTTGAGTTGTGTCAAGCCAGAGGTTCCAACAAACATTGATAACATTGATGGTGGGGGAAGGGGGGCCTCATGACGTGAATTTCATGCTTTTGCCACAATATTTTGTCCGGGATTGTAGGTTTGATGTCTTTGACCAGGATAGAAGGTTTCCTACTTCACTAGATATTAGTTTCGCTGTCTGATGAAGATTCTTGGGTTTACATTGGATGTAGATTGTCATATCGTCAGCGTATTGTAAAGACGATGAGTGTTGCAGTTGCTGAGGTAGGCCAGCCACATATAAGTTGAAAATTACTGGTCCGAGGATCGATCTTTGTGGAACCCCAAGCCCTACTTAGAGTGTTTTCGATATTCTATCATCTATTTTCACAAAGTGCTGTCACAGACAAATAATTTGCTAGCCAGTAGAGAAATGATTTCGATATGTCCTTGTTGTGCAATTTTATCATGAGAGATTCAAAGTTGATTGTCTCAAATGCCTTTGAATAATCGGCGAAGACGGCAATGTTAAATAATAGGTAGATTATACATCGGGTGTTGCAGGAGGTCATCCAGAAGAGCACAGGCCCTTGGTTGGGTTTGTGTCACTCATGCGGAGAGTGTCAAATACTTCGGAGCCTCCAACCTAAGCCGTCGCCCCTCCTGGAAAGCAGATGCAATAGCAACTGAGTGAGGCTAGCCACGTAAAACAATACCAAATAAACAAATAAAATAAATAAAAAATAAATGTACGAATTCACGCAGAACGAGTTATTGGTGTAGTTAGACAAAAATGATTGAAGTCTTCTGCCACTGTTGCTGGTTAATTGGATCAAAGATGTCTAAAGAAAAATGGCCCATTAAAAAACCCCATTATTTTGGCAATACTTTATCAGAAATCATGGTTGGTTGATTTATGCCCTGACCAGGGATCGAGGGTCTTACCAGTTAGACGACCAGGACATTAGTATAGTGAGTTTAAATAAAAATAGATTTTTATTAAAAATAAGCCATAAGTAATGTTATTTCATAATAGTGGCTATAAAAAGTGGCCGTTTCTCTTATTATTCACTCTTCCATAGAGCAAGGATGAACATAATCATGATCGTTTGAAACAGTCTCCGGTGTTGCTTGGATGAAATATTCACTGACAAGTTCTACTAGAATGACAGAATTGAAAAAGGTATTACATTTTTCCAAGTGACTGATCCAAAACGACTCATCAAATGGTACATGTT
Source organism: Turritopsis dohrnii (assembly GCA_027922465.2). Taxonomy (NCBI): domain Eukaryota; kingdom Metazoa; phylum Cnidaria; class Hydrozoa; order Anthoathecata; family Oceaniidae; genus Turritopsis; species Turritopsis dohrnii. Next base: position 183,368 of record BQMF02000348.1, on the reverse strand, counting down.
GGAGGAAATCGTCCTTTTCTGTCCGTACAAAAAAAGGCACACCAGTTTTAGATTTTTCCAAGTAAAGTGAAGATGGTAATTCGACCCAGCAGGGACACGACGTCCAACTGACGCCGAAATTTGGTAACGTAAATGTTGGTTACCGACCAACTTAAAAACAACATCTTCTTAACGTGTTTTTTCACTACATACCTTATTTTACTTATTTACAACGTCGACAAAACGTTAGTAAAACGTTGAGAAGTGACGTATCTGAATTTACCAAAATAAGACGTCTTAACAACGTTGACTAAAGGTCTCAAATTTACGTACTTTTAATGTCTTATTTACGACGTAAATATTACGTAGAATTTGAAACCTGAAAGTTACGTCATCTTCGCGACTATCATTGGACGTCTAAACGACGTCTTAAAACTACTATCATCCCACGTCTTTGTTCAACTTACTGATAACGTCCTTAATACGTAAAAAAGTTACTTGATTTCAACGTTATAAAAGTATCGGTAAGTCAATGTTGCGTTAACGTAATCTTTTGTTTGTTGTCTAATAGATAAAATATGGTAATAAGGGAGGCTACGGGACCCTTAATTAATCTATAGAAACTAGAAACCACATCGCCCTAACCCAGTTGTTACGGGTGAGGCCGTTGAAGGTACGTTATTCTTGACGTAAAATAGAGGACGTCGTAGCTACGTTGGTTGCCTACGTCGTAAATGTGTTTCATTTCAACACCTATTCACGACGTCATAGCTACGTCAGTAAGGACGTCGATATAACATATTTCCAACGTAACTTTCCCAGCTGGGTCATCAAGTGAAAGAGTACATGATTAAAAGAAAACTTCCAATTAACTTTACGTGACCACCAAGTTTTGTTTACAACACTGCAGGAGGTCTTCTAAATACTACAAAGATGGTAGATTTTCTTTATCGTGTTGCATTATGGTCCAAATCGTAAAAGCCTCTATTCAACAACATGTATAAAGCCACTGAAAGAACTTTCATTATTCACCAACAAAGTTTTATAACTATTTTCAAAATCTAAATCAAAATCTAAACTAAATTAAAAACTGTCAGATGAAAGACTCTTTGTGCTCAAAACTTTTTATGCTGTTACTATATAAAAGAACTTTCTTTGACAGTGGCTTCAGGATAGAAGCCGAAATATTAGATTTTAAGGAAATTTGTCATCTTGTTCCTTATCAAAAGTTATGATGCTTCTCGTTATTTTGTTTATTATATAAGAACTATAAATGACTTGGTTCACTTTTTTCAGGTTTTGCTAGAATAAAAAGATGTATTATTTCATCAAGTAAATCGAGTAAATCACGATTTTCCAGCGAAAATTTCAGCAGCTTCAGCAGTTGACACCGCAAGTTCCACTTGAGACAGCACCTATCTTTTTACAGCACCAAGTGCACGATTGAAGTTCACAATACCACCTCTTACTTTACTACTTCTATTAAATGTTTGTTCTATTGTCTGATCACAAGGAATGTTCTTTCCTTCTGCTGCTTGTGACAGCACACCTCCGTCCAAAGTTTGACATAAACCTAAGTTCTTGTCTGTTTTTTGTCTAGAAGTTGTTTTTGTTGAAACTGTATGTAAAAGAGGACGGGATGATTTCCTTTTACTATGATTAAAGTTTAGTTTTTCTTGGGCCTTTGTTTTATCTCTTTTCTTTTTGTCTTGTTCAAATTTGGTGGCATCAGTTAAGTATTTAAGTATTCATAACACTAACAACAGGGTGAGTTTCTGCAACTCATGTTGGATATTGCGTATATCCTTTATTGTTCTTGATACTAACGTAGCTTCTTAACCATTGTCATTGATACTTATCCAATCTGTACGCGTAGCAAGGAATTTTTCAAATGTTTGATCAGTAAACTGCTTTAATAGACCTTTCCTGAATTTCAGTTTAAACTCTAAACTGTGACTGAGTTTCATATCTAACCTCGTTTTCATGCGATTCATTGTTCCACTGATTTAATTACTTTATAACTTAACAATAGTCTCTATTATTTCCATCTCCCATTCCAATAATAAGAAACGGTTTGAATATTAAGAGCGAGGTTAGACACGACAACTCGTCCACGATGCAGCGTTTAAACAGAGATTCGGGAAAGGTCTATTCTCCGTCATTTACACCAGCAAAATAAATCAGCCAAGCACTTTCATCCTCTCGTCAACCGTCTTTCTCACTCTATTTCGTCTGTGTTTATTTTACGGAACTGAGTAACCTAGCTGACGTATCGATGGAAAGGTTAGAATATTCGTTCTGTTTTTTATTACTTCGTAAGTCGAACGTTAGCGATATAAAACGATTGTCGAGTATATCGTATAGATTTATAAAATTTATGACTTTATTACGGTAGCAGCGAAAGCGAATACCGTATTAAAACACCCTTGGACTCCTACTACTACTACTCCTCCTCCTCCTACTACTACTCCTCCGGCCGAAACGGCAGTTTTTAGCCTACGATTTAGAGTATGCGAGTCCCCAATAAAAACTCAATATACATTCTAATGAACGAACGCAGCCTTTTGAATTTTCGAAGATTTTCAATCACATACATTTAAAATAAGTTTTCTTTGATATTTTATCACTTAATTGATGAAGGAATGGATATTAATCAAATAGGTCTACATAAAACTGGGACTTTTAGTTACTTTTATGGTACTGAATCAATGAACTTTGGCACTTGAAAATAGATATGTTTTTCGTGTCAGTAAAGCACAGATCAGAAGATCAGATTTCGAAGAAACGCGTTTTTTTTTTCTACATAAGCTCTTATAAAAAAAACGTACGTTATAAACAGCTCATGCATGTATAATTCTTTTGTCTTCTAATAAATTAATTGCTGGTGTGTTGCAATTAGACCCTATTTACACGAGTTAGTAATTTTAAACATTATAATATCGTTTATGCCTGTTTTCCACCAGTAAGATATCTCAAGAAATAACGTTTACAGAACGTTTAAGAACTTTAAGTAAAATTTCAAATTTAAAAGTATTCTTGTGGCAAGTACTTTTGCTGCTACCGTTTTGCGCCATCTGGCTCTTGTTTCTCAATAAATAGAGGAGAAAAACTTGTTTTTTTGATTTGGTATCTAAATGACTTGTATTTTATTTTCTGGAAATTTGGTTTGGTTCAACAAGGAAGGTCACAAACGAATTACATGGATCGTGAATTACAAATTTAGTTCCATATCAATCTCGAAACCAAATACACGAATTACAGTAGCACCGAACAAGCAAACATTGAACACGATATTTCAAAAACGAAATTGAATAGTAAATAAGTTTAACAAAGCAAAAAATTTTTGAAACAACGTTTCTAAAGATTTCTGTAAACTTGCAACAGTTCAATTGCATTGGGAAACACTTTGCACTTTGCTCGTTCAAAGGTCGGCTTAAAGGTCGGCCAACCAGCAACAGCGAGACCGTCATCGGCAGTCTTTGAATGCTTGCCCGAATATAACTTCATACCATTAACATTCTCAATTCTGGTTATCTCACCAAGATTCCAAACATCTCCTGTTGAATTTCCGAATTTGTATCTCCCTTGCTTGAACAAAACACTTGTTCCTATACCAATTTCATTTTCATTTGGAGCACGATTGACGGCCACTAGATTGTATGGTTGAACTCGACATGACGGATCAAGGTCATCCCAGTCTACAGAGTATTTCATTGAGAATTTATCAAACATTGCCACCTTGGCTGGAAAGAATTGCTATGCTGTATAATGAGCTATAACTGCTCCTCCAATCATTGGTATAGAGGCTCTCAGTGAGCTCTCTTTCTTTTTGGTCTCGCTGAGGAAAGCTGGTCGACTTACTGACGGGAGAAGTTTTCGTATGTTTTGACAGATCTTCTCCAGTATTGCTTCATATTGATGAGATCCGTTAATTTGATCCGGCGTCATGATATATGGTTTTTGATCTGTTGGTAAAACCATTCCCACACTGCTTTGCGTCCATTTCTGTCGATCTTCTTCTTTTCCACTTCCAACTTCCAACACAATTGCCTTCTTTTTCAATGAGCGCAACGCAAAATTTGCTTCCATTTGACAATTTTGACTTTTAGAGTATTCCGTGGACACACACATTACTACGACGGAACATGCAGCCAGCCCAACGGCAATTTGCCCGAACATGCCGGAGTCATTGACACTATCTAATTGCTCAATATCGAGCCAAATCTTTTCCCCAATCTTCTTCTCCAAGTCAGCTTTGATTTTTCGCGGATCAGAGAACATATGACCACTAAAGCATTTAACCTGTTCAGCATCAAAAGAGGATTTGGAGTTGGTCCAGCAATATGACAAAAAAACGCTCAGTTGATCGTCACCTGAATCGGTTTTCTGTGAAATGTAATTGGTTGCTGGAGAAATGATCAGCTTCTCCAGATTTTTCTGCAGCTCGCAAAGCTTTTCACTATACACATCATCGGTTGCAAATTGAATGTAGAGCTGGCCAGCAAGTATCATTCCTGCTGTCGATTGTGTCCACTTTTGACTTGTTCCAAGAACCAAAGGAATGACCCTCTTTCCTAACGTTTTCTTGGCATACAGTAATTCTGACATGAGCTGCTCCTCTGCGATAAAATTATCTGATAAGCACACAAGAAAAACCTTGCAACTTTTGATTTTGGAAACAGTTTGTTGCAGGCCATGTGCAGAGCCTTTCGATTTTGACTCAGTTACACTGAATGTATTTTGTGTATGTTGAAGTATGCGTTTAACAGATTGATTGTCTTGACTTGCTTTCGAAACAAACACATCACAGGAAACATCATTGTTGTTATTGCCTGATGAATCAAGGCAATTGTAAATATTAGGTAAAGTTCTCAGCTGATCGATTGGTAGACCTTCAAACGTTCGGCTATAACCCACATAATTGCTTCTGGATGCTTGGGGATCGTCAGTCAATGTGTGTTCTCCATTATAAACGATCTCACCACTGGCATTTTTCACGACTTTCCTGATTATCCCCATGTGCCATCGATCAGAAATCTGATTTTTATCTCGAATTTCTTGTTTTTTCTTTTCTGACAAGGTCCGCCCACTACTATCGCAAACACTACCAGCATCGTTATAACCACAATAGTAAAGTCCTTGTTTAAAAAGTTCTTTACTTCCAACCCCTATTGTTGCAGGGTCCGGAATTTTGTCCACACATAGGTTGTTGTATTTAGCCTTTTCAGGAGCCCAGTTACCATCGGTCCAACGAATCATATAACTCAATTCATCGGGAAGCCAATTTTCAATTTTTGCAGTAAACCAACCATGCCCATGCCAGTAAACGAATGCAATATCACCGATCTTTGGTGTGTTATCAACATCTCTTGAATTTGTAGACATGCGGCTTCACTTTCAGGTACTTGCAATATATTAACAAGCTGCTGAAGTGCTTCAGATGTTTTGTGGCTGAATGTTGTTTCATCGAGTGTACCAGTAAATCCATATTTCTCTCGCAAAACCTTTTCTAATTTTTTAACAACGTCTTTCATGGTTAATATTCGATGGCAACAAAAAGTGCACGTTCTTTACGTTCAAATGAAATGCAGCAATAATGATGGCAATACTTAAAAGTTGAATTTTTTATGTGCCGTGCTGTTTTAATACTATTGGCTTTAATAAGTACTACATAACAGTCACCCGGTTTTGAAATTATTAGAATGATAAATTTTAAGTTTTTTGAATAGTTTTGAGAATCAAATAGCCATTGGACAATATCGTCATAAAGTCGCTATGATGAAGAGAATTTTTATTGAAATAGTGTGTATATTTCCATAGAAATGCACTCCTTCAAGGAGATTTTTCGACCTATTTGAGTTTAAATAATGAATGATGAGTAAAGCACAAAATAAACAATTAAAAAGGTTTGCTGTGAAACATTGTTCTCTTGTCTTTGTATTAGTTCAGAAAAAGTCTATTGTCGGTATTTGGGGGTCCGTGTCCTACCAGAAGTGTTTGGTAAATTTGGAACGGAAAATCAGTTTCAACTTTCCTCTTACCATTTGTAATCCAAGGTAGAAACATGGAGCGTACGACGATAATCTTTATTTTACTTTTCGTGTGTTCTACTATTTTATTTGAGTGCTTCTTGTCGAAAGGTGGATAATCCCGTATAAAGAATGTCATTGAATGTTTCCATGTTAAAAAGGGTTTTGTTTTCATTATCATGAATAGCAAAATTTAAATTGTATCATTGATAAATTTTTACAACTATTAAGAACAGTTCTTTAACTAATCCCAAAGCCAGCAATTAACACATAAGTAAGTATACCACAATGCATTGTGGGAATTGAGGTATGTATTGATGTTTGAATTATGGGAAGGGCAATTCTCTTCCTTGGTCACTTATATAAACTTTCATGCAGTCGTATCTGCATGTAATTACGCACAAAGCTTTAGCTTCCGACTATTTTGAAAAGTAATCAATCCATGCGAGTTTTTACCAATCAACTTCTGGTAAATTGTAAATACCTAACAGGGGCGGATCCAAGGGTGGTCAGATTGGTCGACCGACCTGGTAAAATCAAATCAAATCAAAAATTTTACACGAGCGCAATTTAGTTCTTAGCTGTTGCACGCGCCGTGCCGATCAAATCTTCACGGGAATTAGCCTTGAGAAGTGATACGTCATGAAACACAGTCCATACTTTTTGATGACTCATTTTTCGATAGTCTCAGATCAATAAACGATTTATCCGGCTGAATTAAACTTTGGAAATCGTACATAAGCGAGTAGGCTAAGGACCATGTTGCCCACTTTGAGTTTTCGAAGCCACTGCATTTTAACGCATTCCATTGGCTTAAAATCTTGAGAACAATAGATTGCTAAACAATTGACCTATCAAGCCTCGGTTAAAATTTCACTTGTAGTTTTGGATAAGTGACTTTTGACCGTGTGTTTTTGGACCGATTGGTGCTTTGTCTTCCAGACTATAGTTTTTGCAAATAGGTTAAACTTATCGCCCTCCCTCGTGCAGTGAATTCTTAATCGAAGTAGGTTTGGAAGGTGAAAGCTGCGTTTGATAGCAATGATTGTTATATATAAGCGATTTACGAAGATTTGATAACAAAGTTGTCGGCACAGATGAGTCACAATGTTTTGATTATGTAGGATTGTGGAAATCTGGCGAACTTTGCCAGTTTAAACAAGTCTTTTTTTGATGTACAATGTGCATCGAAATTTTTACCAGTTGAGCAGAGGTTGATGGCTAAGGTAAAGGATTTGTTTAATTTGAATAGAATAATTTGATTTTGTGTATGATGTATTTGATTTTTTTTATCTGTTTTGATAAAGGAATTTGTGGTTTCTTTTCATTTCTAAAATTAAAGATGGCTGGTTGTTTATTATTTCAGTTCGGATACAACAGGATGTAAATTGACTTTTCAGATGCTCTTGTTGGTGACAATTTATTTGATGATGTGAGAATTTTATTGTGCTTGGAGTTACTTCTTAATTCATCACACTATGCGTTACATATCCTGTTTCGAGTAAACTTTTTCTGAAAAGCAACAACATCGACAAGAGGTGAGATTCTTTTAGAAGTTTTCGAACCGTTCTTGATTGTTCTTTATCTGTTAACGATCATAACTATCCTTTTCATGAATGTATATATGTAAAGTTGTTGCATGTAAAAAGCTGTTTATTAGGCATGTTGTATTCATATTGGGTTGGTTTAATGTTGTTAGATTGGAGACTTTCTTCAATATATTAACTGAAATAATACAGGGTGTTGTACCTGACTGTCTCTCTTCTGCTCTTTCCTGCAGATGTCTATGGGAGAGTCTTTTTACTCCCAGAACTTAAACTACATCAACTGGGAAAATTAGACTGCTGTATACTCTTCATGGTATTTCACTTAAGACTAGGGGGAAACATTACAACCTGTTCTGTTTAATTTTATTTGTTATATGTGTTTGTATCCCTAAAAACTTGTGTAATGGGATAAAATTCAAAATTCAGGTAGACAATGAAACATGTAAACATATCGTTTCAGGCATACGACAATAAAATGCTAGTAAAGTTTAAATAATTTTTCTGAGATCGAAAAGGTATTTTATTTCATTTCATTATATTTCCAGAGGTCATCATCAGATTAATTTTTGATCTCAGTTAGAAAAAACGTTTAAGCTTCTGGTAACATTCATTACATTAAAAACTTGTAATCCTGCTAAATTACCTTCATGTTCCAGTTTTTGTAGTAGTTCTGCTGAAAAATTTGAAGTTATTCTTTTTCATATTTCAAACCAAATATGGTTATTATTATTTCTTTGAAACAAATTGTACTTGATAATAGAAGAATGAGAATTAAATTTACATTGTCTAACAGTGTACCCCATTTTGGAGTTCATCTGTATGAATTGATCATGATTTTCCTTTTCATTTTATGTAAAATATTGAAAACTGACATTTAAACGTGAGAGGCCAAATATGATTAGCATCTCTGAGGACATGACTTGTTTATTTAAGTGTGGCTATGTGTAATGTCAATGTGGTGTTAATATTTATCAATCTTAATATTGTGCTGTCCACAACTGGTAATTACACTATTGCATTAACCTAGTTGTGCTCATGACGCCTCATATTGGCAGAAACCGTGCTGTTTTCCATGTCATTGTTCATTATTTCTACGACAATACTTTCTTTTATAGGTTTGGTGGTGGAGAAATCTAATGTTCTGCTTTCTTCATTTGCATAAAGAGGAAAATGTGGAAATGAAAATAAAACAACATCGAACCATCTATATTATTACGATTTGTAGTTTGTTTTTATTCAAGAGAAATTGAAATTTCCACTTCGTTTTTTTACCCTCGAAATAGCACGAAATAGCGTTTTTAGACGATTCAAATTTTCTTTGCCCCCCAACCATGGTGGGGGGCGAGGTTTAGGCATTCACTATTTTATTTTGAACATTCGGACCTGGTAGAAAAAAATCCTAGATCCGCCCAAAGATATGTAAAAAAAGAAAGATAAACAACTCGTTTGAACTTGATTGACAGCTTATTGTTAATCTTTTTGTTTCGCGTTTCTATACAACGCCATCCGTGTCCCCAGATCCAGACTCTTTTTTTGAGAATAATTAATTTTTAGAAAGATTAAGATATATAACGAGTGTTACCGACCATTTAGGTTGTTGTTGATTTGTCTTTCATAAATATATCCTGAGAGATTTTGATATTTTACAGGCGAATCTTAATCTCACACATATACTCTTAATTTTTCTTAATGTTTGTTAAAAAGATTATCATTTTAGAAAAAGAAATAACCAATAAGTCATATACCGGTAAATTTTCTCGTAAAAATAAGTGACTCTCATTGAAATCATTTTTTCAAAAAAAGTACTGAAGTCTGATGCAAGTCTGGCTAATAACACTTAAGGTATGCTTTTATTTATCAGTTTATTTGGTTAAGATTATTCAACATTCGTTTTAAAACGAGATATTTTGAGAAAAGTTAGACCTAAAATTCGGTGTTTACAGATGAAATATTCTTCATAATTAATGTACTCGTCTATAGTTCGGCATGTTCGGTGAACGAAAGCTTTATGAAATATTGAAATATGCGCAACTAGGAAAAATTATGAAAATTATGCAATGATTATTAGTATAATTTTAATTTTCAACCAATGAACATTTAGAATTTTAACAATTAGAATTAATTATATGTTTAAAATATTCGCGCGAAACAATACTCACACCAGAAAAAGGGACACGGATAGCTTTTACGAGAAACAGTGAGTTGTTTATCTTTCTTTTTTACATATCTCTGATCCGCCCCTGCCTAAATTTGTTCTATAACCTAGGCTGGAAAAATTCGCATCTCAGGCAACAGGCCCGAGAAAAATAAATGGGAGGGTCGAATTAAAGAATGAAAAGGGGCACTTAATGTTTTAGCACTTCTGCAATATCAAGAGTTGTGCCAAGTAGAATCTCGTCTTGGTGTGGCGCCATTGCTTTATTTTGATAACTAGGAATTGATACGGTGTATAAACGCAAATTCTGGAAATGCTTATTGTAGGAGCAGATTATAACTCCAGTGCGGTTATAAAAACAATAATTAGGTGGAACCGATCCGAAAATCATCCTTTGTAACATATTTAGTCATCGTCGGGTTAGCATCAAGTGTATCTATGTACGGATGAACTATACTTAGCAAATGATCTCATCCAAGGCATGTAATTCGAGAAGCATACTGCGTAAGTGAGGCCAAAAAACAACTACTTCTACCAATTAAAAAATGTAGATTCTCATGTCCTTTTAACATTTCTTTGGAAAGGCTTATGTAATTATGAATGATATTTCTTCGGAGATTATAACATCAACTTGGAATGACATGTAGATATTCCTGAAAAATAAAGAATTTTCTCCTTAGACACTACACTAGTAAATTTTCTCAAAAAGTTAAGCAACAGTACTACAAGGATCGTGGATAAATTAGCAACATGAAATTTTGAAATGATGCAACACTAGTACAGCTGCAGGACATTTTTTGAAATTGTCGCACTAGGTTGTTTTAGTAGGTTGTAGTAGTAGGTTGTGCGCTCTATGTAAAGATTTGAATGTCCTAGACTTTATACTTAGATACTTTAATTAAACAACTAAAACGTGGTTTTCAAGACGGGACTTTCGAATAATGCTTAGCAGCAAATTAAGCAACAAGTGTATTGTAAAATAGAAACATTTTAATTGAACATCAAATTTCACCTGATTGGCACCTGCTTCCAAAAACTCTTCCAGATGTTCTGCAAGATTGCTAAATGATGGTCGATCGTTTGGATCTTCGTTCCAACAATCAGTCATAATGCCATATCTGCATGAAAGTAAAACAAAATGATCAAAAAGTCACTGTGATGGAGAGAATTTTTATTGAAATTGTGTGCATATTTATATAGAAATGCACTCCTTCGTAGAGATTTTTAAAACTTTACCAGAAACACTTGATTGAACTTTCACAACAAAAATATATTAGAGGAATCTGGTTTTGTTTTAGTTACATTGCAGTGTTCCACTTACATCTCATCAGGGCAAAGCTGTGGCTTATCCATTCGATATCCCGATTTCAGTAGATTAAACAACCTTTCGACAGGTATGCCAGGATATGGGGAGCCACCTAACGTAAAAATTTCCCAAAGGACGATACCAAACGCCCAGACATCACTTTGAGTTGTGTACACGCGCTCAAATAAAGCTTCTACTGCCAACCATTTGACTGGTACATGTCTCTAAAAAAACGTGGTTAGAAACGATTTTGACAAAAGCTGTCATAGGAACCGTAAACAATGATGCTCGCAAACAAACGTTTTTACTTCGGTTGTTTTCCGATAATAGTGAGTCTCAACGAGATTTCGAGAAAGGCCAAAATCTGCAATTTTGATTACAAAATCATGTCCAACCAAAATGTTTCGAGCGGCAAGATCACGGTGCACACACTGAAAAGATAATTGGTTATGTCAAATAATTTAAAATTGATTCTCACATCTCCACCTACACTTTTGTATACTTTTCCACCCTTGATAAAAATTATTAAAGTTTACTATTATTGCCTTATGGCGTGTAGTTCCATACACAAGAAGGTGATAAAAAACCTAACCTTTCTACGCACTAGATGCATCATTCCTTTGGCAATTTGTAAAGCAAATGAGACCACTTCTTTTAATGTGATTAGCGGTTGATCACTATCGTCTTGGGGTGGTCTTTTCGAACGTAAATATTGCTTTAAATTCCCGTGAGGGGCGTATTCCATGACCACCCAAATAGGATCTAATCATAAACGATAAGCTTGGGTGACGTGATATAACACCTTCCAGACATCACACCTATTGCGATGTATATAGTGATACCCCCAGTTTTAACAACCATTTGCACCCCTTAATTGCCACCAGGCTTTTCTATCATAGGTTTGATGCTTTCTTATGGGAAATTACGATTAAAAATAAGGTACAGTATGTTTCAAAAAATTGGGATCAAAAAATTTTATCGCAGTTTTTGAAGGAAATATCCAATTAATTTTTATAAATTTTATATCGATAGAATCTGTATCTTTTGGTATTTCTCTTGATGTATTTTTTGTAGGAGATGGAATAGAAGAAGAAAAGAGAATCGAAAAAATAAGTTTGGAAAAACTCATTAGTTTCTTAACGATCCATTGAGATGTTTAACAAAACGACTGGATGCAAATTAAGGGTCAATCTGGTAAATCATAATGGTAGATCCATATGCGCAATTGGTATATGTAAAGCATCAAACAATCTATAACCTGTCCTGCTGCAGCAACCAAGAAAGTTGATGATATTTTGATGTCTGCCAATCTGCTTCATAGCGTCCATTTCTGATATCAAGTCTAAAAGCTCATTCTCAGTGGAATCAGCTAAGATGGAAGTAACTTTGTATTAATTCATAACAATAACAATAGAATGTGGCTGGTGATCACTTTAAGCTAAAAATTGGACAAGAAAAAACAAAACATCATTGCAGTGTGCTAATTATTATTCTCTTTTTACTAAGCCAATCAAAATGTCATATTTTCTTGTTTCAGCAAATTGAATTTCAAAGCTATTTGTCGAACTAATGTACTCATTTGGAATCAATCTAACTTGAAATACAACTTTTGTAAAAAGGTTTTCCGATTTTTCAGCTTTGATATAGTGAATACCTTTTAGCATTTTTATTGCAACGATCTTGTGTTCTTTTCCATCTCTTACTAAACCAAAAGCCTCTGATTTGATCACTACACCAAATGCACCTTCACCAAGTGTGTCTACCATCCGCAAGCAACTTCGATCAATTTCCCATTCAAGGTCACACTGAAGTTCGCAGACATCTACAAAACATCCATGAAGCAACGTAATTCAATTTACAAAATAGAGAACTCCAAAAGTTGTGTTTTAGTTTCTACCGCAGTTTTGAGTAACTAGCCAGTTAAATCGAATAATCTTCATTTTACTGGAAACGTTATTTCAGGATTTCTCACCGTATTGGAATAATTGAAGAGTTGTGGAATGTCATAATTTTTAACAATAACATCAAGCTTCTCAGTTTCTTAGAATAGGAATTAACAGACGAGTTTTAAAGCCGGAATGATAAATAAAACAGAATAATAACAATGATAACAATAACAATAATAAAAGAGCACTACATTGCTAGCAATGGCGTTTAAGTAGGTGGGAGTGGGTGTTGTTTGTGTGTTAGAGTGGCTTAGAGCAAGGTTTAGTATAATGATCATTAAAAAGAGAATACTTACTGTTATTACCATATGATGGACAATCTGCTACAACTTCTGATTTCAGTAATGATGAAAGCGCAGATGAAGTGCTGTTTGAGAAGCCTCTTAAACGCTTGAATTTCTCAGGTTTATCTATCAAGCTTTTCATAAGGATTTCCAAGGAAGATTTACATTTCTTCCTATGATGCATTTTGAAGAACAACCATGCCATGGCGAGAAGGAAGACTAATGTTAAAGAGCCAAGTGCAATTGAAACGATTTGGAAAGTGATTTGATCTGAGGAGCTCGTAGCTTCAGTACCACCTACAATAGGTTGGAAGAACCCTTTAAGAACGTTTCATAAGCTTCAAATGCTTCAAAAGCTAAGAGCGTTTGAAGGCTTCATTAAAGTTCAATGTTCATGGATATAGATGTATAATGTTTTGAATCAAAAATTTCAAACGCACCTTTCTTTTTTTTCACATCTAGATATAACGTCTTATATAGCACAGCAAGATTATTTTTCGTTATACAAGTATACCTTCCAGCATCTTGAACATCGAGATTAATTAATTTTAATCTCAAAACTAGATGTTTTCGCAATGCGTTACCATGATTTACAATTTTTTTATCACATTCCAGTTTCTCTTGAACAACTACTTCGAATTTACTGCTATTGAGATTTCTAAGAGTTTGGTTAATGGTCATGTCTTTTGTTAGATTGATAAGTTTTTTCTCATCATAATGTGAAATCCATTTTATCCACAGAAATTCATGAACAGTTTCGCTATTCCTTTCATAGCAGTTCAACGTAACATTCTCACCAACATATTTAGTTGTGTTTTTAAACCCATTAGAGTCTATATGTGGTCTTTGCCGGACGTTTCCGTCATCTTCTGTCAATGTACAATCCACTATAACCAAAAATAGTGCTCTTCAGCAGATTACAGCTTATATTAACTATTATATTAACTATCTGTTCGAAAACTGTGGAAAAGCAAAAAAAAAAAGTTGATAACGGAACAGAGAAAAGACAACCAAAATTCGTTTGATACAATGGCAAAACTGAAGAATTGCTTGTGTAACTAAAAGCAAAAATGTATTGCAAGTTAAAGATAAAATCTTCCCTATCCTAGCCAGCCGAGCACATTCTACGCGGCAGCATCTACAGTTAAATGTTTTATTCCGCTGGCATCCTTTAAGAAAGAATTCTGTTGCCGTAACAAAAGTATCTCATTTATTTATTTATTTTAGTCTGATATTATAAGATTATCATTTTTGTCTATTTAGAGGTAGATCCTACGATGACCGATATAAAGAATTGTTTAACGCAAGATAATAATGAATGACGTCACGAATAATGACGACATTTTCATCATCGGTTTGGATAGAAAACTTGCAAAATGGGTGAAAAATCGCTGCACTGTGATGTTTGGCAAAAAGTGATGACGTTACGCAACGTCAAAAGCGGCGACGTCATTATAGCATTTTATTTTGTAATAGAAATATTAGAAATTTGATTCTGTGCCGTTTAGAGTACAAAAATATGAAAAATGGGTGAAAAATGATTAAGATACACTGACTGAATGTCGAAATTACTGACGTCATTAGCCTTGTCTTTCATGCCTCATAACTTCTGACTTTCAGACCCATGTTTCTTATTATATTATCCTTTTTTTGTCAATATCTATCGATTGAGACTAAAAATTCCAAAAGTTGAGCATTTTCATTCTCGTCTGACCAAAAAATGCTGATTTCATCACTTCTCGAAAACGAGAACGTTACAAAGAAGGTCCAATTCAAACTTTTGAATAGTTTCAATCAAAAACCAACTTCCATTGATAAAATTTCCGGTTAGTTTGAGTGCTACAAAAGATGGTTTTCTTCCTGCCTACTACTACCAGCGGTAGTATAAGTTTTGGGACCACGTTACATACATTAGATACTTACATATTTACATACATAAACAATAAAAGCAAAACTGAAAACATTGCTGGGGAAAACACTCGACTCCACAATATAACATTTTAGGCTTATGTGTATGAATATGTTTTATTATGGCACCAAAGCTCATAAGTAAGAAAAAAATAAGGCTTTACTTTATGTTATGTTATGTGAAGTGTTTTTCAATCACAATATCTGTCATGGTAAGATTTTTATCATCTCGCACCATAAGGTGCTTAGTGTCTTGTAGAACATTTTTTTGAATTTTTTCTACTTACCTGGTCTCAATGAAACATTGTATGATATCAGTTCTACATCATTTGAAAGATCGAAACATGAATAAACACCTTCATTTTCTCCTTTAACGGAAATAAGATCAAGAACTGTCTTGTTGGGAGATAAATGGGTATTACCCTTCTTCCAAATAAACGATGTGGCGTTGCTTTCACACTTCAACTTGACATCATGTCCGAAATCAACAATTTTAATCTCTTGAGTGA
Source organism: Turritopsis dohrnii (assembly GCA_027922465.2). Taxonomy (NCBI): domain Eukaryota; kingdom Metazoa; phylum Cnidaria; class Hydrozoa; order Anthoathecata; family Oceaniidae; genus Turritopsis; species Turritopsis dohrnii. Next base: position 167,705 of record BQMF02000348.1, on the reverse strand, counting down.
TTGCCAAGATAACATTTCCAAAAAGTAAAACCATCCATTCCCTCATTTTGTAAAAAAACCCAAAAACCCCAAAAACATACGGATACACAATCTGAATTATTTGAAAAATCTATACGCTAATATTTGAATTCAGTTATCTCGTTTGATTTCTATCGAACGTATTTCTAAATGAAACAAAATTCAAGAACATTAAATACTGGTTAAAACAAAATATTTCTTTGAACAAAAAGCGAAAATTCTGTAATAGAAACGGAAGACTATAATTTTGTGATGTCTAAATGTAAGTCATGAGGACAAAATCTTATTTCGTTGCCACGAAAAATACAGTGGTTTTTATTCTCTTATGATAAAAAGCAATGTCTCGTTCACAGCTAGCATGACAATTTCAAAATTTTTTTATAAGCACCCTTCTCCAATTAGCGCCTCTCTCTCTAGTAAGCCCCTCCCTTAATTTCCAAACAAATTTTGGCGCCCGGACTCTTATTAGAGAGAATACGGTTATGCAGTTGAATATTCTGGTATTAGACCCATAAATCCCCCTCAATAAATAAACCAACTAAAATCTACCATTTTTGTTCCTATGTACTTTCACTGCTTTTCCTGCATCATGATACGACTGCTTTGAGTACTTTCACATAACTGAATTGAACTGATTGAATAGTTCCTAAAAATTATATATGTTGTTTAAAACGACAGAAGATTATTGATATTTTTTGTCTTTTAATAATTGATAGTTGCTAGGTTGCTAATTTGATGACGTGCATCAGATTAGTATCTTACAATTTTTTTCCTTAGTTACGCAATCCCATATTCATTCAAAAAGTTCAATGAAAGACCTATTGACGTAGCATTCAATTTATCCAGAAACTTTATTGATGAAAGTTGTGATAAATTCCTGATTGAAGTAAATGCATAGAACAAAAAGCAGAAAATATCTGTATTCTCGGAACTTCCGACAATGGGAATATCCTATTACAGTGAACTCTCTATAACTCGAATCCCTTTAACTCGAATCTCCCTTTAACTCGAACGATTTCGTTGGCACGGTGGGAATTTCCTAATAAACTCTCATAAAAAACTCCCTATTACTCGAATCTCTATAACTCGAAACTCTCTTTAACTCGAACAAATTCTGTGGTCCCTTGATGTATTTCCTCTCTATAACTCGAATGTCGCAGCATGTATCTAGAAGTTTTTATGATACAAGTAGGATTTTTTTCGATTGTTTTGACTCCGTAAATGTAAATGGAGTCTTAACTAATTCGAATGTTTCAAATTTACATGGTGGGGGTCTTAAATGATTCGAATGTCATTCGAACAAACATTCAAACAAAACGTAAACACGATTCTTTGGTATTGAACAGTTGGAGTTTTACAATCATGGCGTCTGTTGCTGGGACAAAACGGAAAGCAGAAAACAAGTCCTGCAAGCTGAAATATAAAGCTTTAAAGGAGTTAGAGGAAGGAACCTCGCTAAAAGATGTCGCTGCCCAATTTGGAGTTCCTAGCAGCACACTTTCAACTTGGAAAAAAAACAAGGAGAAAATATTCAAACAATATAACAGTGGGCAGTTGTCAAAACGTGTTAAACCAGAAAAATACGAGCAAGTAAACAAAGCCGTCTACAAATGGTTGGTGTTGTTGCGAAGTGAAAATATTCCTATTAGTGGACCGATGCTTAAGGAGAAAGCCCTGGAGTTCGCTAAAGAGTTGGGTATATATTGAATCGTTTCAAGCGTCAGATGGATGGCTTACAAGATGGAAAGACAGGTGTGTCAACTTTTTATTTTCATTTTGTTTTATACAAAAACAAAATAATGTACATATCATGTAAATAACATGTAACATGTATAATGTTTTACAAAAGTTTTGCTAGCTTTTCTTGTAAAATATCAATAAACTTTTTTTCGGCGAGAAAAAATAGTTTACATGGAACTTTCATCCCGAGGCCATCACCAGCATTTATGGCCTTTCCAGTGACGGTTATTGTACACCCATGACTTTTGTCAGCTTTTAGAAAATAAAAAACAGTTTTTGCAAACTTTCCAGATCTTCCAAGCGGGAGATGACCAATAACTTCTCCATCGTCTTTTTTAACAGCTACTGCGTATTTGTCCATTATATTTGTCGACTCCATGAAACTTTGAAATTCATCTCCCACTGAGGGGGTCCAATCTTATTATAATAATCCGCGCTGTGTGTCACACTTTTATTTTAGAGAGTGACATATTTGTTTTTTTTTTCACGGTCAAATCCTTCTTATTTTTTCCCTTTTCGTCGTAAAACCACGCCAAAGCGAGAGCGATTTTTTTGATTTTTCGCGATTAGTATATGCTCCTCCGTTTTGTTATTTTTGGCTTGCGCAGTGGAAATCAGCCGAAAAACGTCTTTGGAGGAGTGCGAGCAATGCAATGTTAATCGTTCGAAATTTGTCAACGATCATTTCGTGAGCAAGAAACTTCGCGAAGAAGACGTGTTTCTTTTTGTATACGAATATTTTAATTTAAATTTGATTGTTTTAGGCAGCAAATCGACGAAAGAACTGACGAAGGAACACAGGTTTGTATGCACGAAGGTATTGTCATTATTATGAAACGTTTTATTATCGTTTGTTTACAATGAAAAATCATATTTAGATATACAGAAGAAGTGCAGTGAAGTTTTTAAAAATTAGCTGCAGAAAGATCGAACGAACAAAAGGTATTATTATAAAACTTTTATACAGAAGAAGTGCAGTGAAGTTTTTAAAAATTGGCTGTGCAGAACGATAAGACTTTTATTGTTTAATATTTTAGATTAATAAAAGAACAGGTTTTTAAATGTTTGTTTACGTTTTAGTTATCAAATATCGCTATACAGAAGAAAGTGCAGTGGAGAAATGCAGTTTCATGTTTATTTACACAGTAAGGAATGGTTTTAATTTAGTTTTGAAAGATTAATTGATTTAGCTTTGAGTGGATGTCTCAGTTATTCTGTCGTTTAGAATGTGTATATGCTGCTGGATGAAAAAGAAGCCGAGAGAAATTTGTTTTGGTAACGCGCGCTATTATTACATTAAAAATGGTCCTACAGCTATGAATATTTTTATTTCTCATGACGCTGTGGAAGTGGGGAATGTGTTATGCTGTCTGATTGTATCTATTGTATCTAATTTATATCGATGCTTGATGCTTTTGTCTGCCTGCCAAAAAGTACAAAATTGCCAAAACTGGAAAATACAGAAAGTTTAGCAGTTTTTCCAAACGAAGAGAGCAGTTTTATGTATTTCACTTAAAAAAAAATGGTAGCGAAAGTGGTGTTTTATAAATACCTATGTATGTTTGTGCTGGAAAGTAAATAAAGTATTAGTAATTTGTTTATAGGTATGAATATAGAAGTAAAGAGTTTAGAAGTGTTTGAAAATGTCTACAGAAGATGATCAATGCTGTTTAGTTTACTGACATGTGAATTGGCAGTGAAAGGTATCCCATTTTGTTTAAAGTTCAGCTAAAGTTAAAATAGTATAAATCTATTTAGTTATAACACAGTTGGTATGCTGGATAAATAAGAATAAAGGGTTGTTTAACTGTTGTGAATTAGCCAGAGGAGATTTTAACTCAGATTAAAAATGTGGTTGTTTTCAATTTTTTATAAACTCTTTAGGTATATAAATTCTGTCATCACGTTTGTGTTTTTAATTATTATTCATAAGGTAGATGTGAATGGATTATGTATTTAAGAAGTTCATTAGTTATTACTGTGCAATGAAATGTTTATGCATTATTTTGTGTTATGGTAATCGTTTACGTACCTGGGTATATATATAAGTTTGGCATTATGATTTTATTTGTGACTTTTTATCTTCTGGGTAAATTTTTGTTTTAAGGATAAATGCGTAGTTGAATTTCACTTTTTGTTGTTGTTTATTTCAATATTCTTATAGCATGATTAGGTTTTCGGTATTACAGTATTACAATTACTATTACGGTGTTTTGTTGTTTTGAGTTATTGTTTTTAGGATAAATGCGTAGTTGAATTGCATTTTTTTGTTGTTGTTGTTGTTGTTGTTTATTTCAATATTCTTATAGCATGATTAGGTTTTCGGTATTACAATTCAAGTATTAATTTTTTAGGTAATAATAAAAAAAAGCATAAAGAAATGAAACTCATGGTTTTAATCATGACGTTGATGGTTTTGGGAAGAACAGACTATATATCGTTTCAAAAATTCATTAATGGTTGCTGTATAATGTAACTTCCGCACGAAAGAAACACAGTTGGAAGGTATCAATTTGTTTTCAATTCACATTTTGTAATGTTATTCAATGTTTGGTTTCGTATGTCTGGGTAAACAGTTCTGTGTTATATATTGCCATTTTTTTTACATTAAAGTTACTTCTCTTCTGCGTATAAATATATTATTCTGAGCCATGTTGCTATTTGTTTCTGTTTTTAATCTTCTGAATGTAATAACAAATTAATGCCTGAAAAGAAACTTTTATATACACGAGTTAAATTCTGTGACACAACGCATACTGAACATGGGTGGCGAGTGACGCGTACGTACCACAGGAATGGCAGATTTGACCTAATGTTTTCAAAGTTAAGTTCGGTAAAAAGTTTTTACCCGGGATACTATTATTTTTATAAACGTGGTAACCCATGACAAAAGCATTAATTTCATATTGAATAAGTCTGACAATTGGAATGTCCTCACAAGAAAGAATGTCTTCTAACTTTGCTTCGACTGCCATCATTCTTTCCATTTCATTCATCTCTTATTTTTTTCACAACACAAAATTTTGCATACGAAAATCGAATGTTTTCCAATTCGAATTTTTAAGTTGTATTTACACGAGAAAGAAAATGTAAGATGTCTTCAAACTTTCATTCTTCTTATTTTTTCAGGTACGGTATATCGTTTAAAAGTATCGCTGGAGAATCGAAATCGGTAACTGAAGAGATGACAGCGCCATGGACGGAGACAACATTGCCAACTATCCTCTCCCGATACGCATTGGAAAATATTTTCAATGCGGATGAATTTGGCTTATTTTACCAGTGTTTGCCTAACAAAACCCTACATCTAAAAGGAAAAAAATGTTCTGGGGGGAAACTCAGTAAAGTCCGACTCACTGGTTTGGCTGCTGGAAATGCCTACGGAGAGAGATTACCCATGTTTGTGATTGGGAAATCCGTCAAACCTCGTTGTTTTAAGGGAGTTAAAACCTTGCCTTGCCGATACCGTGCACAGAACAAAAGTTGGATGTCAGGAGAACTCTTTGAGGAATGGGTACGTGAGCTCGATCGTAAATTTGCCGTCTTTAAACGTAAGATCGCCTTGATTATCGACAATTGCACAGCCCATCCGCATGTTCAAAATCTCAAATGGATAGAATTGATATTCCTACCTCCAAACACCACATCACACACACAACCAATGGACCAAGGTATCATTCGAGCCTTGAACGCAAAGTATCGTTCACATGCCGTTCGTAAGCTCATCAATGCTTTGGAAAAGAATGAGCCTATCCCAAAATTCTCCATTCTATCAGCAATGTACATGTTGAAGAAAGCCTGGGACGAGGTTTCCAATCAGACATTCACCAACTGCTTCAAAAAATCTGGAATCTCGCAGAAGGATGCTGAAAAATCCATTAATGAAGAGGATGATCCATTTAAAGGGTTAGGAGATGAAGATGTAGAAGAAGACGTTATTCAGACTCTGAATGCTGATTTATCGGTTCTTAAAGAAAGGTTTGCTGACCAAATCGACACCGACATCACAACCGACGATTATGTAGATTTCGATATCGAGGTAACCACATCGCATGGAAGACTAACAACTGCTGATATAATTGCCGAAGTAACAGGAACTCAACAACAAAACGAAGCGGACGAAGAAAATAACGACGAAGAGAATGAAGATACAGTAACTAAACCAACGAATACAGAAGTGCGGAGAGCTATCAGTGTTCTTGAAGATTTCAGCCTCTTTTCAAATTTCGGGGAGGCAATGATGAAATCACTTAAGGACTTGAATCAAATTGTCGAGAAAGATGTCCTTAATGCACAAAAGCAAACTGTAATTTCTGATTTCTTTTCCCAAGGATAAATTGTCGAGATATAATATTTGGTATTTATTTTTTAATTCTTTCCTCCCCAATCCATATAAGGAAAAAATCAAGCTTAATTGGCCATTTGTATAAAAGTTTCAACAAAAACTTGGAAAAACTCCCAACTCTCTATTACTCGAAACTCTCTATAACTCGAACGGTTTCCAATTCCCCGTGGGTATTCGAGTTATAGAGAGTTCACTGTATCTCGTTTTCAAGCCCATGGGCTTAAAAGCGGATTTTTAATGTTGAATCAGTTTTTTTCTTTCAAAAAGTAGTCAGCATTTAAGCCCGTGGGCTAAATAAAAAATAAGTACAAAAAATCCTCCAATTTGGCCAAAAAGGATAATAAAAATATAAGAAATAGATCACATACGAGAGTAGTCTGACGTTACGTACAAAACGTACATATCGGTAAACGGTCTAAATGTTACAGTGGAAGTGGTTGGCAGCCGACCAAATTCAAGAGGAAATGGACTAGAAGTCCCTGGATTATACAAAGTAAAGGACCCATATGCGTCCACATAAAAGGGGCATTTGCTAATTAAGAATTATTTAAGAAGGAAGCCGTGTAAATTTGACTGATATTTATAGAAAAAAAAGTTGCACCTGAGAATGATTTTGTTTTTTCTCGAATGCTGAAAATGGGTCCGTATTTAAGCTCATGGGTGTAAATCCAAGGGGAGGAGGGGAGGGGGGGGGGGGGGGGGGGGGGGGGGGGGTAAAAACGGGATAATAGGGTAATTATAAACATCCATATACTTAGAAACAAAAATATAATATAATCCTGGTAAGTTTTTTCAGGCTTAAAGCTTCTATTCACACAGCCATTCTATCGAAAGTTTATCTTGCAACTGAAGGAAGGGCTTGGTGAATTCATGTCAATCAGGTAATGTCGAAAATTGTTCTTATTACCTGATCGTGGCTTCTTCTCGTGTTGCAATACTTAAGGAATATGATGTTACTAAATAATCAAAATCTTCTTTTAAGTCATATTTGTTTTCAAGCAGATATCAAGCAGATATGTTTACTCCCACTTTTCTTCATTTCTGTGTTTAGGTTGTTTTGCTCGATGCGATCGTTATGTTAGTTATATCATTTTATGGAATTGTTAGAAATTTGATTCTGATCTTGACTACTAAGACAAAAGCCAAATGTCTGAAATGGATGGTGACGTCATTTCTATCTTTTTTCTTTGTGATAAAAGTGTTGGAAATTTGATTCTGAGTACGAAAACAACAAAACGCTATTCCAATAGTCACCTGACTAAAGCCAGAAAAGAATTTATCAAAAATTAAAACCTAGATGTTAAATTTTTTTGTAACCAGTTTAGAAAAAACCTGAAATTGAAATTTGCCAATAATTAAGAAAAACTGAAAAAGATATTGTTTTTATATTTTTTGACAAAATTGAAAAATGTTTTCTCATGCTACAGCACAGCAGTTCTAAAGACCTTTCTTTCGTTAATGATTTTTTTGTCAGGTAACCCTTCGTGATTTATACTAGTTTATGAAGCTGTAGAATAGTGCCGCATAACATTTTGCATGCATTCCTTTATCAAGACATCCGATTGTAGTAAGATTACGGGGCCACTGGTAGATTGTTCATTTCAATTGACATTTATTGTTTGACATATTGATATCTTTTATAACTTCGGTAAAAGGTCCAACCTGATGTCAACTATATGCATACACGTTTTTTTCGATAAGCTACAAATATTTTAGTCAAAGGGTAGTTGGGATAATCAGTTACCTTGACCACTCAAAAGAAATCCGATTTTCGATGGCGTTTAGGCGAAACAACCTTGAGGGAAACTTTTCGAACTTGAACTGCAATGAGCATATAGAGTGGTCAAGCAAGGCTGAAGTTTAAATGGAATTGTTTCTAACAGTACATGATCACATGGCGATACGAAGGAAACAAGGTCGGTTCAGTTGATTGTCCTGATGTTATGTTGAGTGCACAAGAGCATCCTCTTATAAACTTACTTTATTATAATTGTGTTAATGTTTTACAACTGGGTCCTTGAATTCATAACACTTTTGCCTACTTCCGTTTTAAATGCAAGCGTTTTAATCTCTTTTACATAAAACATGAAAAAACAGGAAATATTTCAACATAACAAAATTTTGGTTATAAAATATCATACCTTGAAGTAATATTGGAACTTCCATTTCCATATCTTATTTTGAAATACACTCAGTATTTGGGTGTTACAAGCCAACTTTCTTTAGGACAATGTGATTAACGTCAACAATGGTGATGTAACTATCCGAATATCCTCCCTGTTGATGAAAAACCCAGATCACCAATAATTTTGCAAAGGCCAAATGTGTTTTAACCCATTGAGCTGAAGGAACAATTGACAACTTATGACGATGGGACTTCAAACTTAAATGAGGTTGTCGCGAACATTGAGTCAGAGAAACATGTTTTTTTACGTGCACGAACTAGGCGAAGTGGAGTGCAATAACTGACGTCATTAGGCATGTTGGAGACCTAGGTAATATAATTGCTACGTCCAGTGGAACAGCCACTGTAAATATAACTGAAGGGTTGGTCATATTGATTGGTGCAACTACCATTTATGGAAGAGCCATTGTTGTACATAAGATCGCAGATTACCTTGGAAGAGAAGGGAATGAAGGAAGTTTAAAAACGGAAAATGCTGGATCAACAACCAGATGCTGTGTCATAGTCCATGTTTGATATATTGTCGTATTGACACCGGTGTTAAGAAAAAACAAAAGCAGACGCCGTTTCGAACTTCGCAGAATTGAAACTTTTCTTTTTTGTACTAAACAGTCGCTTTTCAGTCAATGAGTGCTTGGTATTTCATCGGAATTTATCCTTTTGTTATGTTCACGGAGTATCCTTAAACATATCAGAGTCTTCGTTGCTAAATTGAAGTCAGGATGACACACCACAACTGAAGCAGGAATTTTCACGTGTACAATAATGGTTTCTATTTGCTGCTGGATTTATACGTCAATGTAGAAAGTGTTACACTAATAAATGTGGCAATCAACAGGATATGTCAGTAGGTCATCGCAGTCAACAGTAGCTAAATATTGCAATGTCGCCGGTAAATGTCGCAAATCAACAGTAAATGTCGCAAAATCAACAGTAAATGTCGCAAAATCAACAGTAAATGTCGCAAACCGAAAAAAAACATTTTGTTTCTCGAACGTTGAAATCAACAGTAAATATCGCACAGAAATTATCGTTTCAAAGTTTCTCTTTATGATTATTTCGAATAGAAGAGATTAATTTAAGTACCAGTTTATTATAAACAAAGGATAAACCACCTGCAACTATATTCAAAATACACATAAAGCGAAACATTTTTAACGAATCTATAACATATGAAACAAAACAGAGAGCTTGAGCAGGATTTTGAATTTGGGAAGGTGTCCCTATTATTCAAGGTGTTGAACCAGTAGATATCTTTTGAACTATCAAGCTTTTTTTCCATGAGTTATCTGGCTAGTGTTATTTGTTGTAGAAAATTGAGACGTTTGTTTGTTGTACTGGTGTAGCAAATGCAACTGTGATTCCTTATCACCAACAGTAATAATAAAGAGTTTAAGTGGAAGCATCTTACAATTCTTAAGCAGGGTATGTATTCTAAGACGAAGATGCTACAGTACACTACCACAGTGAAAAAGCTATCTTTCAGGAGTATAAACTACATCCGAAAACGACAGGCAGCCATTTTAAGTCAAATATAAGGTTGCATAGAATTGTAATAAGAAAGAAATGATGTATGCACCCTATGCTTCCATCATATATTGTAAATTATGTTTCATGCAATGACTCGATATTTTATGTCGAAATGTTCAGGAGTAACTTATGGCAGACACTATGAGATCTACTGTGTAGTCACAAAGCCTTAATTTTTCAGCATTCACATATTGTTCTTTGAATGAACGTAAAGATATATTTCGAAGGCAAAATAAGTACATCAAAATGACTCATCAAATTAATGAATTACTTAAAGACTCGAAGTTGCTACGATTAGATGCTTATCCCTGTGCTGATATTTCTAAGTAATTTATGGCTTAAATTATTTTTTACGGGATTCTCAAATTATTTTCGTTTGAAAAAGAATCGTGATCAATCACTTGACTTGAAAGCGAAGCAGAGCCTGCCCTAACATAATTTAAGGAAGACTTCTGCTTTTGGGGTTTGCCGGTGATGTTCTTCAATCAATAACATAATAATATCTTTGATCTTTCAACAATATTCTATGATATGTGCATATATTTTTGAAAACACTCAAATACAAAGTTACCGTATTCTCTCTAATAAGCGCCCGGGCGCTTATAAATTTTTTTTGGAAATTAGGGGGGCGCTTATTAGAGAGGGGCGCTAATTGGAGAGGGGCGCTTATAGAAACATTTTGAAATGGTCATGCCAGCTGTGAACGAGGCATTGCTTTTTATCATAAAAGAGTAAAAACAACTGTATTTTCATGGCAACGAAATAAGATTTTGTACTTATAACTTAAATTTGGACATTAAGTCTTCTGTTTCTATTACAGAATTTTCGCTTTTTGTTCAAAGTTCTAATTACCGCCCGGGCGCTTATAAAAATATTTTTGACTGGAAGGGGGCGCTTATTAGAGAGGGGCGCTTACTGGAGAGGGGTGCTAGTTAGAGAGAATACGGTAAGAAAAAAGCAGGATAAGATTATTTAGGAGGATGGTTATTTTCTTAAAAAGTTCCCAAAGTGGAGATATCTACGGGGTCATAACGAATTATTGAAATTTGTACTTTTGGTTTTATTTATGATCTCTCTCGAGTATGCCAAAAAAACAGATTTTGTCTCTATTTTCGACATCAAACTTGCTTATGATATTGTTAGTGACTAATAATATCGAAACCTGTATTTCGCGATTGATGTCCTCGGTTGATTCAAATACAATTTTAAAGTTTTCAGCCTTTGTAATTTTCAAATATTCCAGACTTTCATAGGGTAGTTTGCTAGTGAATTGATCACTGCAACCACTACCACTGTAAACTCTGGTCTCATAACGATCGGGAAATTCATACTGCAAAATGATGATTCTCTCTCTTTTTTTCTCATCTACCTCTTGATTTTTTCCTGCAAGCTGTTTGTTCAATATGGACAGTTGATAGAAATCCGCTTCGGCTTGTAAACGATCCAAGCAATCCTTAGGTGCCAACACTCTTCCAGTTCGTAAAAAACTCAAAATGTATTTAAACAATTTTCCATCAGCATCAATGAAATGATATCCATTTTCATCTCGTTTAGATGGTAAAGATCCATTAAACATTCGAGCCAACATTGAATTTGGATACTTCGTTAGTGTCTCTTTTGATGTTTCATATTTTGTTCCACCGACATTAAGTTTGATTATCATTATTCAAAGGTCTCTTTTCCTTCTCGTTAGTCGCTTTTGTTAATATTTTGTGTTAATTTAACAAGGCGTTTCGATTTAACAAATCTTACTTTGTTCAACGTTTGGTTAAAAATTCATCATCATCGCACACGACTGCGCTGGTACAGATTTCAAGGTTTGTTTGCAGAACTTACTGAAGTAAACAGTTATAAATATGTAAGACAAAGAAGATCGAATTTCTTAGAATTCTATTGATTTAATGATAATATATTATACAAACACATAACGATTTGTTGTAAAATGATACGTTTATGTGGTTTATGTTAACAGCCTCTTGATAGACGCTTTTTAAGTATCGGTTTGAATGACGTAATGCAAGAAAATCTTCAAAATATAACGTCGTTGTTACAGCAGAAAATGTGGAAAATCAACAGGATATGTCGTAATCAACAGTAAATGTCGCCACGTCGCCAATAAATGTTGCAAACCAAAAAAATTCATTTTGTTTCTCGAACGTTAAAATCAACCGTAAATGACGCACAGAAATTCAAAGTCAACAGGAAATGTCACATTTTTTGACCGGTTCAAAATTTCTCTCTATGATTGTATCGATTAGAGAACATTAATTTTAGTACCAGTTTCTAATAAACAAAGAATGAACCACCTGTAACTTCAAATAATATTCTGTGTGTATGCAAAATGTTACACACAAAGCTCGTAAAATGTTCAATATGATTTTGATAGTTCTACAACATATTAAACAAAAAATAGGGATTGAATGGGATTCTGAATTTGGGAATGTGTCGGTATATTTATGGACGTATAAAAAGAGAAAGACTTACAACTTTTATAAATCTATTCAAACAAACCTCGCCTCGGTTTATTGAACTTTTGACAAAAGCAGTTTTGAAACTCCCTCAAGTGATGTTAAAAATACACGTTTCCATTGGCTTCCATGATCGTAACAACCAACCAGAAATGAATTTAAAGATTTTATGATTATTTTGAAGCCAGGTTTTAAACTCTGATTCCTCGTGACTTCTTACAGTCTCAAACATGAAATTTTCAGAATTGAATGAAAAAGCATTCTTCTTTCTGTATATTCTCAGGCATCACCCAGACGTCTTTCAAAGTACCGAATCTTTGGATATAAGTATATACACAAAATACTTCCAAAATCCGAGAAATCTATATATTAATAGCCGATTCTCTGTCTGTCTGTCTGTCTGTCTGTCTGTTTGTTTGTAAGTCACGCAAAATGGTAGATTGAGTTGTGAGCGAAATTATTTCTTTTTTTGTGTGCGACGTGAGTTCGAAGCAAATACATTGCAACCCCAATCGAACGTGACTTTTTTTGGCTGATGAACTAATAGAAATAACGTTTCGTTTTTATTATTTTGTTAGTTTTATATTCCACGTTGACTTGGCTTTGAAAACAATACATCAACTAAATACAAAGAAACTAACTGATAAAACATTTTGGACAAAAAGCAGCCGTGGGAGAACGTGGTAGCATCTCGGTTTGCCAGTGTATCCTAACGTATCCTTGCCTGACTGTCTGAGACGGGTGAATTTTTTTTTCGAGTAATGAAAATGTTTAAAAACCTATAGGTAAAAAAAAATATCATAAAACAAAATATTTTTTTTTGCTTTTGTCATAATAGTTGTCTTTAATCGATTTCTTTTAATCTATTTTATTTTATATCAGATCGAACGTTTTTTTTATTCACTTGATTCATTTAGCACGTGCCTTTTCTTCTCTCCTCCCGTGTGATCTTTTTAAGAAGAGAATCCATTTTCCCCTTACGTTTGATAGCACCCATGTTAGAGCGCGTAACTTTTTATAAACAAAAGTTAATAAAAAGTTGAAGTTTTCTCTCTATATGTTTTGAGTGTATTGTTACACTGATAAAAGATTGGTTTTACCAGAGGTTGTGACTTCGAATCTGCTTCTGGTTGTACGAGCCGTTTAAAAGGAAATTTGACGTTTATTGATACAGTGATACAGAGCAGGTGGACATGGGCGGCGAGCGACGCCGCCTTGGCGGCTAGTCTATATATTAATAGCCGATTCTCCGTCTGTTTGTAAGTCACGCAAAATGGTAGATTGAGTTGTGAGCGAAATTATGTCTTTTTTTGTGTGCGACGTGAGTTCGAAGCAAATACATTGTAACCCCAATCGAACGTGGCTTTTTTGGCTGATGAACTAATAGGAATAACGTTTTGTTTTTATTATTATTGTTAGTTTTATATTCCACGTTGACTTGGCTTTGAAAACAATACATTAACTAAATACAAAGAAACTAACTGATTAAACATTTTGGACAAAAAGCAGCAGTGGCAGAACGTGGCAGCATGTTCGGTTTTTGCCATTGTATCCTAACGCTTGCCTGACTGTCTGAGACGGGTGAACTTTTTTTACGAGCAATCAAAATGTTTAAAAACCGATAGGTAAAAAAAGAGTATCATAAAACAAAATGTTTTTTTGCTTTACTTTTAATAATCTAATTTCTTTTTTTAATTGTTAAGCGCTTCTGATCGAACGTTTTTTTATTCTATTTATTCATTTAGCACGTGCCTTTTTCCTCTCCTCCCGTGTGAACTTTTTAAGAAGAGAAACCATTTTACCCCTGTTTGATAGCACCCATGTTAGAGCGCGTAACTTTTTTAAAACAAAAGCTAATACGTTTTGAATGTATTGTTGTACTGATCAACGATTGTTTTAAAAAATAAATAAGTAACACGAAATGAAATTGGGGTTTTTTTGGAACCATTGTTTAAAGTGATATTTGATATTTGATTTCGAATCTGCCTCTGGCTGAACACAAGTTGTACGAGCCGTTTTTCAGGAAATATGATGTTTATTGGGGTCTCCGGGGTGACACACAGAGCAGGTGAAAATGGGCGGCGAGCGATGCCGCCTTGGCGGCTAGTCTATATATTAATAGCCGATTCTCCGTCTGTCTGTTTGTTTGTTCGTTTGTTTGTAAGTCACGCAAAATGGTAGATTAAGTTGTGAGCGAAATTATTTTTTTTTGTGTGTGCGACGTGAGTTCGAAGCAAATACATTGCAACCCCAATCGAACGTGACCTTTTTTGGCTGATGAACTAATAGAAATAACGTTTTGTTTTTATTATTATTGTCAGTTTTATATTCCACGTTGACTTGGCTTTGAAAACAATAATTCAACTAAATACAAAGAAACTAACTGATTAAACGTTTTGGACATAAAGCAGCAGTGGCCGTGGCAGCATGTCGGTTTACCAGTGTATCCTAACGTATCCTTCTTGCCTGACTTTCTGACACGGGTGAACTTTTTTTCGAGCAATCAAAATGTTTAAAAACGGATAGGCAAAAAAAGAGTATCACGATACAAAATATTTTTTTTTTGCTTTTGTCTTAATTTCTTTTAATCAATTTCTTTTAATCTATTTTAATCAGATCGAACGTTTTTTTTATTCACTTTATTCATTTAGGACGTGCCTTTTCTTCTCTCCTCCTGTGTGATCTTTTTAAGAAGAGAAACCATTTCCCCCTTACGTTTGATAGCACCCATGTTAGAGCGCGTAACTTTTTTAAAACAAAAGCTAATAAAAAGTTGAAGTTTTCTCTCTCTACGTTTTGAGTGTATTGTTACACTGATAAAAGATTGGTTTTACCAGAGGTTGTGACTTCGAATCTGCTTCTGGTTGAACACAAGTTGTACGAGCCGTTTATAAGGAAATTTGACGTTTATTGATACAGTGATACAGAGCAGGTGGACATGGGCGGCGAGCGACGCCGCCTTGGTGGCTATTTATTTTAATTCCCATCCAACATTTTTAAAAAAGGCTGAGTAGAGGTTTTGTGATAATGAAGAATATTGCAAATGTATCTGCAAATCGTATTTTCTCTCAATTCTTTGATTTTCCATATCGAATTAAACCTAAAGCGTCGTATAAACCCACCCATGTGAACCAAAATCCAGTGAAATGCGAGGCGAGGATTACATCAAAGAAATGCCGACAGAATAGATTTTGTTAATAGAAATGAAAGGCTTTAGCATGAGTTGTGAGTCCTTCTCTTTTTATACGCCCATGGTATATTCAAGGTGTTGAAACAATGAGATGTCTTGTGAAATATGGAGATCTCTTTACCTGAGTTATCTGGCTATTGTTATTTGTCAAAGAAAATTGAGAAATTTGTTTTAAGCATTGCGATATTTATTTTTGAGCATTACGACAGTTGTTGTAACGATTTGCGACATATACTATTGATCATCGATTTTGGTGCGGCATTTGTTGTTGCGATATTTACTGTTGATCATTTGTAGCCTCCTGTTCAATGCCATTGCAACAAAAGAAACTGCTCAGTTCACCCTCGTCGCTTTGGTTCTTCGTATGAAGATGAGAAAGTTGAGAAAAGATCTTAAATGCAACACGGATTGATAATGAAAACAATAACTTACCTGACATATTTTTAAGTGAATATAATGTTTCATGTAAACATTGTGGGGCAATCAAATTTGACTGTGAAACTAATTTTAAATGTTGCACAAACGGTAAAAAATTTATTACATTATCCCTCTGGGTTGCGGTATCTTTTACTAGATGATTCTGCGCTGGTTTAACATTTTCGTAAGTATATTATAAATTTTAATAATGCATTTAGTTTTGTTTCTCTGTCAGCTAACCTACGTTCCCCCAGGAAAAGGGCCTCCATGTTTCAGGATATGTGGATAACTGCTATATAGGTATGGAGCACTGCATGCTAATGATGACCAAGTACCTATGTTTAGTCGACTTTACATTATCGAAGCTGCTAATTTGCTTGACATGCGTATACAAAACCCTTCCAATGGAGAATGTAACAGAGACTTGATGGAGCTAATACAAACTGTCATTAATAGAGTTTCACCTTACACCGATCAAATCGTAACTTGGCTCAGGTCGAACGGGAAGAGGAAGAAAGGGCATTTTCAGAAAATAGACCAACATTAGAAGTGGGTATGTATATGCAAGAAAGCGAAGACAGGAGGACATAAAATACTCCACATCATGAGGAGATTGCCGCAAAGTAACGATGCTGCACCTGCCGCTGGTAGAAATATTTCAATTTATCCAAGAGATCAGCCCTTGCGTAATATTCGTTACACATCTACAAACATTGACTCTATGATGTATCCAATGAGTTTTCCTATCTTCCTATCTTCTACTGAGTCCAAACATGAATCACGTACAGCAGCATGCAGCTGGAAGGCGGAATACTATTACGCAGTTGTAGTGTTATATTTATGGTATTATCATTCGGTATGAATCTGCTGCTTTATATTTAGCTGGAAAGCTGTGTCAACAGTTAATTGTTGAAAGCTATGCCAAAGTGGAGGGAGCAAGACTCGAATTCATACGCCAGAACCAAGAACAACTACGGGCAGACAGCTACACGGGCTTGATGGACTATTTAGAGGAAGCAGCTTATGAACGAGACCTCCTTACTGGTAATATCGCTGTATTGCCCTGTACCTTTTCTGGTTCAACGAGAAATATGCACCAATTGTACGTAGATGCTATGGTACTAGTTTAAACAAAAGGTAAACCAGATTTATTTTTAACTTTTACATGCAATACCCAATAAACTGTAATTGTTCATAATCGTTTGCCTGGTCAAACCGCATCGGATAACCGCATCTGGGTGCACGAGTATTCAAATTCAAGCTGGAAACTCTCAGAAACGGTATTATCAAAGATTCTGTTATAGGTGTATCTGTAGCAGCAGAGGTAGAGTTTCAGAAAAGGGGTTAACCTCATGTAAACATGCTGTTACATCTTGGCAACGACTTTAAGTTGCGCAATGCTGATGACATTAATTCATTGATATCAGCGCAAATTCTAGATATGGACCAAGAAACAGAACTTCACGAAATTATCATATCCTACATGGTCCATGGTCTGAATGGCCATTTGAATGTGTCTTCACTGTGTATGCAAGATGATAAGTACAGCAAAAGTTTTCCGAAGTAATTCAACAATGGAACTGTTTTAATTCATACCATCGACCAGATGACGGAAGAACTATTTGAATTCGAAATATGGTCCTTGACAACGATGAATTGTCCCTAACAGCCATTTTCTCCGTCAAAGGTATAATTCGCATGTCAACCTTCACGCCTGTGTTTCTATTGAAAGTGTCAAGTACCCAGTAAACACAAGACGTCTTTAAGACGTCTCAAACTGGTAAGGACGTCTTTGAGATTAGTGAAAACGTCTTTGACAGGTCTTTGAAAAAACGTCTCTTACAAAACGTCTTTAAGACGTCCTAAAGAGGTCTTCTAAAAAACGTCTTCCACAAATCGTCTTAAAAAAGACGTCCTTGACAGGTCATTCATAAAACGTCTTTCACACAAAGTCTTAAAGACATCTTTGATGTGCCTTTCATAACATGTTTTTCAAATGTCATCTGAATTAGCGTCTTATACGTCTTTTTTCCGAAAAACTTAGACACAGTATAATTTGTTAAAAAATTTGTTAAAGCAAACAGAACTGCAGAAAGCGAATAATGCATTTTCCTATACCTTCTACAAATGTGACGACGTTCAGGTATTTCAGGACTCGATCTCAATGTTAACTCGGGTGGCAAAAGAAAGATAACAGATATTTTTTCGTCACGTTGTTTTATTAAATGACAGATATAAAAAAGATCTTTTTAACAAATTGTAATTATTTTTATCTTAACTACATTGCTCCCCCAGGCCTGATAAGGTAGAGTCCACTATAATAGTATGTATGCATTTTATTCTTTTGAATCCGCCTGTAACACGTGTGTACTGCCAGTGAATGTCGCAACCGCCAGTAAATGTCGCAATTCAACAGTAAGTGTCGCAAAATCGCCAGTAAGTGTCGCAACAGTAAATGTCGCAAAAAAATTAAAAATCAACAGTAAATGTCGCAACTTTATAATTTCGATTTCTAACCAATATCTTCTCCATCCTTGTTTTGAACTCGACACTGATTATTCTGATCAAGATGTTGTACTACTTATCGCACAGTGCGCTGATGGTCCTATCACGACATGTCACAGACATGCACGAGTAAAAAAACAAAGCAGCAATAACTTTTAACATGGTTGAGTAGAAAATTGCTTTTACCTTCTTTTCATTAAGGGGCTGTTCATATGGAGGTGAGCTGACCCGGTTAGCCGGGCTGGCTCACTTGAATGCGATGATAGTGAGGTCTCTGCTAAGTGAGCCAGCCCGGCTAACCGGGCCAGCTCACCTCCATATGAACAGCCTCTTACTGTCATTAAGAAATCTTGATAAAAATAAATTGTGTTCATATGAAAGGCGGGCTAGCTCACTTAAGTGAGATCTCTATTCATTTGACCGGGATTTCACCTAGGTGAGATGAAATTTGTTCATATGAACACACCAGCCCGCTTTGGTGAGATAGATTTTAGACAAGTGCGCATGCTTCAAAAATCGAATTATTGTTTACGTGATTTAAGCAACATTCTCCAGCCCGGTTAAGTGGGATGAGAAAAGCCATATGAACGATGGATGAATTTCATCTCATTCAAGTGAGCCAGCCCGGTTAACCGGGCCATGAACGGCCCCTAATATACTATTAACTACTTCATAATTCTCAAAGTAAGCCTTTCCTATTCGTACCTGCTCATTAAATGATCAAAAATCATTTTGTGTATTTTATGCGACATTTGCTGTTGAAAAAAACATAAAGATACTGAAAGTTCTGGTTGCGACACTTACTGGCGATTTTGCGACACTTACTGTTGAATTGCGACACTTACTGGCAATTTTGCGACATTTACTGGCGTTTGCAACATTTACTGGCAGTACAACGTGAACTTTTTAAGTCTTTATCTTACATTTTTGTGATTGGTCCATTTTGACATTTTAAAATCATTCAACTGTACTATTTTATATTTATACATGTACAGCAACTGTAAAACTTATTGTGAAGTGAGGACGTCATCGTCATGATATCCCACTTTTTGAGTGATAACACAACAAGTGATATTTTAAAAGAAGACATTTTTTATGCAGATACCTTTATTGTAAATTTTAAAAAGTTAAAGTTTTGTGTAGATATTTTTTGAAAACATTGTTGCAGAATAAAATGAGCATTTAATAATTGTCTGTCATTTTTATTTTTTTATTTTTTTTTTTTTGATAACTGATAATAAAACTTTTTTTTTTTTAACAACTCTAAAACTTCATACCTCAAATAATACATAGATGATTGTTGCTTTACATTTGATAAATAAAGTATAATAATTTGAATAATATAAATTTGAATAATATGAATAATATGAATTTGTACTAAA
The DNA here is from genome assembly GCA_027922465.2 of Turritopsis dohrnii. Lineage (NCBI taxonomy): Eukaryota > Metazoa > Cnidaria > Hydrozoa > Anthoathecata > Oceaniidae > Turritopsis > Turritopsis dohrnii. The sequence goes on along the minus strand of BQMF02000348.1, from coordinate 147,925 downwards.
GTTTTCGTCTCATCTCGTCTGGAAGCAGCAGTAAAGAGGCTTTGAAACTAGCTTCTAAGCGTTAAAGATTTCACCCAAGTAAAATCATATCAAAAATGTCCTTGTGTCATCTTGAAAGACGTCTTAAAGACCGTTTTCAGTCATTTTTAAGTCGACTTTTGCGCTCGTCTAGAACACGTCTCGAAACGTCTTTGAAACTTGTCTCAAAGCGTTACAGATTTCAGCCAAATAGAGACGTATTAAAGACGTCCTATTTTGTATCTTGAAAGACGTCTTAAAGACCACTTAGAGACTTTTAAAGACGGCTTTTGCGCTCGTCTTGAAGACGTTTCCAAGATGTCTTTGAAACTTGTCTCAAAGCATTACACGTTTCAACCAAGGAGAGTTGATTAAAGACGTCCTTTTAGTATCTGTAGAGTCGTCTTAAAGACGACTTAAAGACGTTTTTGTGTTTACTGGGTATGTGTACAAATACATTTACAAAGGACATGATACTGCTCACATTGAAATCAATGAGCGTATCGATCAAAACGAAAATCAAAATATTTTTAGATGCGAAGTATGTATATGCTCCAGAAGCTGTGTGGCGTTTATGCTCTTTTCCAATGCACACTCAGAGTGATGCTATTTCACGACTTCCTGTTCACCTTCCAAATAAGCAGCAGATTTTACTCCGAGAAGGACAGGAACAAGCAGCACTGGAAAGGACAAGAGCACACCAAGTTAACTTTTTGGTTCGAATTGAATCGTTGACGAACAGGAACGTCAATATTTATATCCCGATATCCCCCACCATTACGTGTTTCAAACACGACAACATAAGTAGCTGACACGGCAACGTGGTGCAGAAAAAATTGTAAGTAGAACGCACAATGTTAGCATTCGGCAAAGTGAAAGGTATTTCTTGCGTGTGCTGTTGTTGCATGTTCCTTGTGCTACTTTCTTTGACTACCTTAGAACTGTTGATGGGATTTTCTATAGATCTTTTAGGAAAGCACATTCTGTACTTGGACTATTGGATGACGATACTTTGTGGATACGAACCATGGAAGAACTTGCCAAATCAGCAAATCCCTTTTAAATTCGCAAAGAGTTCTTCTTCATTCTCATCCATGGAGAGCCAAGCAATCCGGTTGAGTTGTGGGAAGGATTCCGTGCTCACATGCTTGGATATTTTTTGATACACCAGTCGGAAGTACAAGCAAAACAGTCAGCTCTTGGTAAAATTCCGGAAATCCTGCAGCAATTCATTACTATTATTGTTATTAGACATTGTTCGACGTGGATGGCTAACTCAATTGCGATTGCGTCTGCTTTCCAGCCACAGTTTAGGTTGGAGGCTCCGAAGTATTTGACACTCTCATGAGTAACAGAAACCCAATAGAGGGATTGAGCTTTCCTAGTTGACCTCCTTCAACACCGACATATCATCTACTTAGTTTCCCTCACATGATACGGGTCGAAACGGCGCTATGGTAAATTCACTCGCTCATTGTGAATCTTTGTCAAGTAGAACTGAACCCTGACCTCTCGCAAGAATTATGAGAGTGATAACTACTATGCTAAGACGCAATTTTAGGTAAAACACATGAACGTCTTTAGCAAGTAACTTTCCAAGGGCTATCGGGAGGCCATATAATAAAACTGAAAATCGAGCATGCGCAGAAAACAATATTACACAGTGCTATCAAGTAGCCATATAACAGAACACAAGTTCACGCATGGACAAAGAAAACATTTACGTAGCATCAAGTTTAGTTTGTGGCAAAATTCATATGTAAGAAATACGCGTGTAAACATATATTTTTAGCTCTGCTAGCAAAACATAAGAAGTTTGAAGGTATGCTGATTTCAATTCAATTCAATCACACATAGGTGTGCCTCCTTCCCACAAACCACTAGCCAGTTGGAATTGATAGGTTTACTTAAAAAGTGATTGCCACCACAGGCTGATCGTGTGCTTCATTAAAAGATATATTTGTCTGTGTCCCAGTTGAATCAATGAGTTCGAGATAATTTTAGCAATAACAGAACAAAAGGTACTTAACCTGCTTAAACATTCTCACTACATTTTCAGAGACATGTTTTTAGCGGATACGCTAGGCATGTGTAAATGCTGTACAATCGTGATTTGCTGCTTTGAACTAAACAGTCCCAAAACTTGCAATCCTACTGTTTAAAAAGCACTTCAAAAAATACAGTACTTCCGGCGTAAATATCAAATGGTTGTTTGGTATATGTTGTGATGTGTATAAGGAAGCATATAGACCTTTCTTATAATTATTATAGTTTCACCTACTTGCGAGGAGCACATTATATACTTAGTTTTGTTGGTACTATTTTTTAACTATATAAGCGAAAACTCCCTTGTTTGAAGGTATATGTAAAAGAGAACTGACATATGCTTATAGTAAGAATTTCTTTTCCTTATAAAATACAGTGGAATCTCTATAAAGCGGACACCATTCGTTCCTGAAAAAAGTGTCCGCTTTACGGAAGTGTCCGCTTTATAGAAAGTTTCAATAAAACTTCTAAAATCTATTTTTGGACAAATTTATGGACACTTTCCTTAGTACTAGAAAAGTTAGTCATGCATTGGTACATAAGAACAACAGTACTGCATAAAAGAGTCTTGGAACAGCCTCTCCCCTAGGGTTTCTTGGCTTCTTCTTCTTAAAAGAAATTGGGGATGAGGTTGGGAATACAACAGAAGGTTCAACAGACAATGAGTGGACACATCTTTTTGGAAAGACACTTTTTACGCCTACCGGGATGTTCATTTGCAGTTGAAGTGACTGGCAAGCGCATCAACAGAGGCGGGGGATATGGTCTGGAAATTCCCGCAAAGTACACGGCAGCAGGCCCAGAAGATGCAGTGCATTGGCTGGAGAAGAGCGTCGAGAAGTATGTGTTTTTTTGGCCCTGTCCGCTTTAGAGAGAGTATTTTCAAGGGAAAATGCCATTTCGTTCCTGAAAAAACCATCCGCTTTACGGAATGTCCGCTTTATATTTGTCCGCTTTATAGGGATTTCCTTATGAGAGTTTGACCGGGAATACATCCGTTCCTGGGTTTACTGTCCGTCTTATGGAGATGTCCGCTTTATGGTGTGTCCGCCTTATAGAGATTCCACTGTATTACATAACGCAATAACAGAATATAATAGCTTGGCTTTATACACTTTTTAAAAGTTACATGGTTGAGACTTTCCAGCGTTTTATTTCACTATTATGACTCGTTAAGCTCATGTTAGTATTTTTTACTGCGCATGCACGATTTTGACATCGTTTGAAAGGCTTCTTTGATGAAAACGTTCATTATGACCTAAAAATCCAATAAGCGTTTATACGATAACGGCTGGTAATACTGTGCATTTCAAAAAATTGGATTTAAAAAATATCATCGCAGTTCTTGAAGGAAATATACAAGTAATTTTTAAAAAATTTATATCGATGGAATTCGTATCTTTTGGTCTTTCTCAAGTCTTTCTCAAAATACATACTTGTTTCACTACCAAGCTATATCACAAATTAATTCGAATCGTCAAGATGGAAGCAATGAGAAGACCTGCGGCAAAACTGTTAATTAAAGATTCATTTTTTATCAGAGTCGTAGCCAGAGGTCATTCAAAATTTGTGGAGGAGAGTTTAGTCATTAGGAGTAGAAAAGGAAAGCGTGCAAGTAACCTAATCGATACTTAAGACTGAAAAGAAATATCGCAATGTTGGACTCCTTCACTTTTTTTGACTGACCCTTAATACACCTTTCCCGAAACTTATTGCGCAATGATTGAAATTGAGGCTGGGTGTTGTAAAATGTAAACAAACCATCCCGTGAGTGTGGAGAAAACCTAGAGCATATGTCATATGCTACTTTTTATATATTTCCCCTAGGGCGAAATATATGTAAAAACCGGCAGTTTCCTTCTCCTTCATCATCTTCTCCGTTCACTTTTATAGCCGCGGTTCAGAATGCAATTTTCGCCAAGCCGCCAAAGTAGATAAGAATAGAGGCTAGTCTACAGTCAAGTAGTACGCCATGTTTTTTCAGTCAGTGATGGGCTGTAGAAGATTTTTGATTTTTCCACTAGCTTTTAAATTGATTCAAGGGAATTCAACTTTAAATGATGGAAATAAATCATTTTAGTTCAGTATTGTCTTAAAAGGTTTCGTAAAAACTTTTGAAGAAACGTGTAAAAACAGAAAAATGTTGTTTTGTTTTTGTTGAGATGATGATTGATTGGTAATTAAATGCTTGGAACAACAAACCATTGAAGCTGTGATTTTAGTGCAAAGGCGAAAATTCATTATAAATACAGGCAGAAGATTTATTTTCATTTTACATCCTGATATAATGTGAACTGAAAGCACATATGATTTACACGTACAGCGCTATAAAAGGAAGTCTTTTTTATGTGGAGAAAACAACCAGTTCAACCAGTGTTAATTCAAAAAGTACATTAGAACGTCAGAAAACCAATTATGTATAATAACAGACAAGATTGAGAGACACAAATATCTGCTCGGAAAATGTGCTTCCCTGGATATTCATTTAATCTGACAACAGAAACATAAATTTACTATGGATTAATTCCATGATCACCTATACTGTAAATTAAATCAAACACGAAACGTCTACTTTCAGCTTTTTAGTGATTTGGTTATGGATATGTAGTCTATTTTCACTACAGAAATATGTTTTTGTTTTCATTTAAGATTTACTGGTCATTTTTATTAAAATAATAATAATGGGTGTGCACATATTTTTTTGAACAGAGATGTTTATTCTGAACACTTGAATTTAATTTTATAAATTGTCACTTTAAGCCCATCTCTTTTTTGAAAATAACTCTTCTGTCAAAATTTTTTGATTGCTTTTTGATAGTTATTTGCTTATATTGAAGATATTCTTCAGGGCGTAAAGCTTTAGTAAAAAGAGAATAACGAGAAGTTTCATTTTGATTTATATATAATTTAATTCAAATTTCGTCCTGCATGATGATGTTCTGTGGATGTAGGACGAAATATTGAATTAAATTATAAATCAAAATGAAACTTCTTGTTATTCTCTTTTTGCTTATATATCTGCCTCGTAGTATTTTTAATACTTATACTGTAGTACTAAAATTAAGTTTGACAATTTTCTTTTCTTCTTTTGTAAATTTGATTGTATAATTTTGAAAGACAGTTTTATCTGAGTTACAAAAAGCAAGTGCAAGTGTCTTCCGTTACATTACATTGTTTTGTTGTGATTCTATGGTATAAAGGATGTCAAGCTTCTGCAACGATAAAGATCATGTTTATTATGCTAAAATCGCCTTACACATTGGTGCGGTTGTTGATATTTAGTTGTTTAAAATTTATAAAAGAAACCTCATTTGACCATGAACATCTTCATTTCTTAATAAATTCAAAATAAGTTCTTTTGTGGTATCAAATTCAATTCTACCCTGTTTAGTAAGGACAACATTTTTATCTGAGAGTATGACATTGATGGTAGTTATACCATTCATTGTAGTTATTTAATGATGTATATTTTTCTTAACAATGTATAATATATAATGATGTATAATTAAGTTTCGCAACTTTGGGGAAATATATAATCGCATTTTTGCGAATCTTGTTTTTAACTTAATAAGATGTCTTTGACACATTTTCTGTCTTAATACCAGAAATCTTTTGTAAAATCAAATAATAGAGAACGTAAAAAACGTAAAGGTTTTTCAAAACGGTCTTTTTCAACTTACTTTTTTAGTATAAAAATTCTTTGTGAAATCGAGAAGAGCCAGGTGCAGGGTTTGAAAGTTTGTTTTTTTATGATACGTATATGTGCATTGACGCTTTTGAGCTTGATGAAAAACTATTTTTTCAATAAGTCAGAAGTAACGGAAACGTATTTTTCACTACAATGACTTGACCCTCTAAGATTGTGTCTTGTGGGTATGGAAAATATTGTTGTGTGGCTGGATGTAAAAGTGCCACCAAAAACAGTTTAAAACGAAACACTGGTATATCATTGTTCCAAATACCAAGCAAAGAACCTGACAAAACGCATTGGATTAAAGCAATAAGTCATCACAGAAGGAAAAGGACTACCGATACATTTGACCAAAGACAGAAAACAAAATAGCTACATTTGTGACTTTTATTTTAAAGCTAATGACACATGTTCCACATGGTGGTGGTCGAAAAACGGTCATTCCAGGATTCCGTTTTATATTCAAATCCAATGATTTTGTTAGAGCACCAAAGCCTCCTAAGAAAAGAACACCTACAATAATCGAATCACCGTCAGTGAGCATTATGCCTGATATTGATGTTTTTAATGATGAAGCATAAAATTGGAACATTTTGAACACAAGAGCATTAGTATTCAACAAAATCATATAACTCTAACAAATCAACAAGTACAGTAATGTTAGTAATTATGAAGAACACCTTCGTAACGCTACAGATATAATCAGTAGAAAAGTTTAATATTCTACCAGCTTCTTGCTGCAACATAAAATTTGACACTGCAAAACATTTATCCGAAGAGACTTTTACTACAAATGAGGACACTAACAAACTTAAATCTAGACTTCCACCGAAATTAGATGCAAAAGAACAACTTATTTCTTTATTTTACTGTGAATCATATATAATATAGAATACTATATTAATCCTCCCATAATATAATCCTTATTACAAACAAATCCCAAAATTTCGTTTATAGGAGAACTGCTGAAATTTGTTGATGTTAGAAAAACCATGCTCCTTTAATTTTCTTCAGGAACTGTTTTTGAAGCTGGTTTAAAAAGTAATCTGCTAATTCAAATAAGCTCCATAACATTGCAGAAACTACTTTTACCAGCAGGACAAGAACATTCATCTAATTTAATAACCACAATTTCTGTGAATAATGTTACTGTCATACTTCTCTTCTCTTTTTTCATACTTGCTTTGTATAAAGATATATATCCATTGTCCCACTTAAATCGTTTCAGCTATGATGCACCTTTCTTCCATAAACTTTCTTCCCTTTTCTAGTGTTTTCAAAATTGCTATTTTATGTGTCTTTTCCGCTCTCTAAACAATGTTTTTCGATTTCTTTGATAGTGAATAATGGAAGCCCTTTCAGTGACTTTCCCCATGTTGTTGAATGTTGATTATTTACAGAAACTCGAATTAGCTTTGCTTATTATAATTTTAGAATTACCATTATTATTTTCATTGGCTGTAGGTTCAATAACAAAACATTTAAACACCCTCAGCACTGTTTTCATTACTGCTCGTCGCCATGTCTAAGTTCATCTACAACACTCAGCCTCGCTTTCATGTTTACGCAAAAAGATTCGGGAAAGGTGTATACGCCTCTATAAATAAGAACAAGTGCCAAGAGGCCTGAAGGTCAGCGCTTTCGCCAAAGTTGAAAAATGGAAAAAACACGTTTTTGTTCCAGGAAGGTCAAAATAGGAATTCATGAGCGATGACTGTAATAGTGAAGTAATAGTAGGAATAAGACATTCAATGATAAAACCAAACAGGTCTGGTCTCAAAATTGTGTTCAAATTGTGCAACAAAACTTAATTCAATAAAATATTTATCTAGAAATTAAAGATACAAACACTTATCAATTGATTTTCATCTATGCTATCTAAGGACATCATTACAAATGAAACAAATACGATTGTCTTTGAAGTGAATTGAATAAAATCGGATGGCGAATAAATGCAGGATTGCATTAAAATCAAAAGAAGTTACCAATTCCTTAATCTAGCATGTAGCTTTAGCTAAAAATGCCCCGCCCTCAAGCATTCCAATTTGTACACACAGCAAGCTATACATTAGGGAGTTTAAGCAATCGCAACGGCAACGAAGACGGCGACGTGTTTAAAACAAAAGCTTTATTTTCTATGTGGAATTTGTTAAGAAAGAATGTCTACCGCTAATGAGGCCATTGGGAAGATAATTAAATCATTAACACGTTTACACGTTCTGTGCTCAACGTGAAAAATCTCGTTTTGAAGTTGCGCTGATAACGGAGGCGTGATTACAGAGATGAGTCTTTTTCTCATATGTAGATTTTATAATAACTTGATAACCTTCCAGTCTATATAAGTTTATAAATTGAATTGTTTCTCTAATAAAAACAAGTTATTCAAACCTTTATTTGGTAGTAATTATTTATTTTGTTGTTTTTCCTCACGTCTTGGTCTACGTTGCCGTCGCAGTTGCTTAAACTCCCTATTGCAAGCTGTACAACGGAAACAAAAACAAAGAAAACTTTGTTACCTTTTGTTATCTCTTGGTCCTATGTCACACTGATGCTAATTTATACCTTTCAAAAAGTATGCACAAAGACGTTGTTTCGACGTTGTTTCGACGTCGTTTTCCATCGTCGCTTGACGGTCGTTCAATGGTCGAAATGGAAACAACAAAACAACGTCGGATTTTGACGTCAAAACAACCAAAATAACCAAAGATGACGTTGTACGGACGTTGTCAAACGGTCAAAAGACCGAAAACAACGTTGCATTGACGTTGTAGCATGGTCAAACTAACGACGAAAGGTAATGACAACAAAAGGAAAGTCACCAGCGGGAATCGAACCCCGACCTCTTGCATGAATTCTGAGAGTGATTCTTCTATCCTTTGATCCAAATGAATAGATAATGGAAGACACATTTTTCATGGTTTTCAAGATGATTACATGCATGACTATATTGCATACAAAATGCAGGAATACATGCCGGAATACAAAATGCAACGTTCTTTTGACGTCGAAAGAACGTCAAAATTGACTGTAAGTAAACAAATAGGATAAACACAAAATTACAGTATGTACCAATCTAGTCACGACATAAGCTTTCAACCATTATAGGATTTTGAAATGGTTTTTTTTCAGGTCGCAATTATTTGCGACCAACCCCGACGTTTTCTTGACGTCGGTTAATAGTCGTTTTTGGTTGCGACCAACCCTGACGTCGGTTAATGTTCGTTTTTGGTTACGACGTTAGAACAACCATAAAACAACGTTGTGTTGACGTCTTGGTTAACTGGGTGGTTATTATCCGTTTCACAAGAAAAACAGGATGTTTGAAGTCGATGTTGTGCGTGTATTAAGGGGCACTTAATAACGTTGAAATTTAATCGTGAAGAAAACATCTCAGTGTTTATATGTGAAATTTACTTCTTTGTGAAGCATATGCTTGTTTATGTCCCGTTTGCGGTGAATTAACAAAAACAAAAACAAATAAATAAAACTGAATACAAAAACAAAATTTCATTGGATATCAAATTTGGAACCACCAGAAAAGTAAAGTAACCTTTTTTTCGTGACGGAAGTTTTACGTATAGTGCGCATGTGCGAATGAAAATCACTGCTCAGAGTTTTTGTTGGCTGAATGTAAAATGGAAATGAAAGAAGGAAATTAAAGATAGCTATTTTTCAGGAAATGAAAACTTACTTCTTTCTTTCTTTCCCTCATGTCAAATTTGAAAAATCAAGATTTTATTTTTTCATGATTTTCCCTAAACAGTAATATCAATTATTTTCTTGTCACACAACCTCGTACCCAGAGTTTCTTGCCACTTTGATTTAAGGATGGTGGAGAAGAGGACTAAGACGAACCTGTGAGAAATTCACCTATTGATTCTCTTTTGCAACAACCATGTAGCTTTTCATCAAACGGTTAATTAACTGAATTCCAGTTAAAGTAACATCCCTATCAAAACATTCATCTTCAGAGACACTGTGAACTTATGATTTCTGGGTCTGCGCTAGTGTGATCAATTGGTACATTTCAATTGAGGATGCTTGCTGCACAATTCTATGGTGTCAAACTGCTCTAAATGATGTAGACAAATCTGTCCTGCAATTTTAACAATAAATAAGTCTTCATGACCAAGAAGTCATATGTTATGAAAGGTAATCTTGAGCAAGAATATGATGAAGGTAGTCGCCTAGAAACCAGTCAAAATTGAGAAGTATTTCAAATGTTACCATTAACACAAAAATTGAAGAAAGAAATACTGACAAAGACACTGATATGTTACCACGTCTTGTTTTACGAGACTTATGGATAGTCTCGTGAATTCTCTCAAATGAAAAAGGCAAGTAGCAATGATGATCACATAAAATACCAGTCTCTCAGATTCCGAAAATACCTATGTCAAGAAAACGAAAATTAAAAAATATGAATTTTTCGATATCAAAGCGAAATTCGAATGTTTAATCACTGCCACTAACAAGATAATCAATCTCCTTTCAACAAAGAGGGCTGTCTGGAAATATTTAATGTTTACTGACCACTGGAACCTTTGTGGTTTGCAAAAGCATATTCGGAAAACATTTCTCTACAGTTGCAGAGTCTTTTTAACATAAAAGCTGGAGTGAGATTTTCCAGACACCTACATCTAGAGAACCATGACAACAAGCAGATCATATCATACAGCATTTTGATGTTCAACATCGTCAAGTTCATTTTTGCTGATTTCAAATGAGATCTTCTCTTTTCACCTAGCATTATTGATCTTGGCAAAATGAACAACACTTGAAAGTTTGAAAAACAATACAATGTTTAGTTTGTATCTATATTCTGTAAACTCGGTTTTCTAAAATGTCTACTAGGTGGGAATGCAGGAAATATACACCACCAACTTAAATAAAGCTATTTGTTTTTCGTAATGGTGAAGATGGATGTATTAGTTGCAATGAATGGTTTACAGTGTTGACCTAATCAAATAATTTTTAATTTTGCAAAGATCGACAGATATTTGCACTTGAAAAGAAAAAAGACAAAGAGAATGGTGCTTAGAGGAAATCCTGTTATGTTATGTTTTCTCATAGTCGGCAAAATGTTACGTCTATAAATACTATGACTAGTGGTTGATGGCCTGCATAAAGAAGAACTACACATAGTGAAGTTGAAGTTAGCCAAGGGTGAAGGTGGTACATGTTTTATCGGTATCCTTGATATTGAAGCAGCATTTAGTATTCAAAAGAACGGGAAATCGCTAGTTAAGGGTTATAGATAACTTCTTCTTTGGTTTTCAAAATTCTTTTTTGTTATCTATGATCAATTCCTTCCGTTATACATTTTTAATACTAAACAAGAATTATGCAGTTCTGATTAAAGTATTTCCCAGACGAAAAGCTCGCGCTGGTATGTCTTGTTAGGTTTCGACCCCAAATCTCTTTGTCTGGTGGCGCACTCTCCACCACACGCTTAGTGACGAACACTCCATCACAATGCCACTAGTTCTTGGTTCATTTAAATTAATTATTTCTTTGCATTTACAAACTGTTGTAGGACAAATGTGGTTGAATTGGAACTTCACATGTAAGATTATTAGGAAGTGGTTAATCCATAACAGGATGTGGATGTGTATTATTCCTTTGAATATTTCTTTGTAATTATTATTTCTGCGTGGGATGTAACTGGAACAGTATAAAATCAACTCTGATTAGAGCTGTGACTGAATTACAATATTTCCCAAAGTATTTAAAATAATTTTAAGGATCAGGAACATTTTGAAGATGAATCAATAACTTGTACTGTCTGCATCTTAAAAGAGGTTTAGTCGAGGCTCGCTAACTGGAACTTTCACTTGAACAGATTCGAGTTAATGAAATTTAGAGCAGGCTGTAAATGCTGACGGGGCCAAGACTTTTATTCGAGATAGCGACAAGTTTGAGAGGATGTTAGAGATAAGGAGAGTCAACTGTAGGTTACTTCAATGAATAGACATCAGGTCAAAGAAGATAACTCTTTCCCTTGTATTTGTAAATCGTTAATGTTAATATGGTTAATTGTGTGTAATGCTTGAAAATAGAGGTATTAATAATCGTAATGAAATAAATTGAGGAGAAGTTATTCATTTGAGAATATTTCCTATTCTCGAGACTTAGTTTTATTTAAAAATTTGACGATGTTTTTGTTTCCATCTTTTCAAAAGAATCAGGAGAAGTGGCCTTGTGGTGCCAGTAAGCAAGTGGCGAAGGGTACACCAGCAGTCAAAGAGATCCGTCGCATACGAGCGGCTAAAACAAAAAAATGGATGTAACCAACCTATTACTTACCTTAAGCTTAGAATTTAATATCATCGGTTAAGTAGACTTAAGAGGAAATATATAGTTCTCTTTCCCTGTTATTCTATCCTAATAGTCATATATGCACTGATATTCTTCCCAATGCGAGAGCAAGAAAATATACTTTAACCAGTATTTTATTCTCCCGTTTTATCTTTACCGTATTTCCTCTAATGAATATTTGTACAAAACGTCCGAGAGCTTATTAAAAAGAAGACAGTATGTAAACAATGTTTACAATCACATACAATTCCATACAATTCCATTCCCTAATATTTTTTTTAAGTAGCTATCCTTTCTAAAAGAAATTTTGAGTCTAGCATATGTTCGATATCACATATTTGAAGTATCAGTAACCAGCACATTCAGGCTATCCTGTGACGGAAAACTGACCGCAGAAAGTTGATTAACAATTCCTCAGAAAGTTTTCTAAAATTTTAATTCCTTTTTGACGATATTTCGAAAACATATCAAATTGTCCAATGCATAACTGTGTTAAGAGTGAGACATTGTTGATGTGTGTAACTTTTGAACTTTTTAAAGTTCGTCTAAGGAGGTCTGGTTCCATTCATTAAGGTACAAAATGATATGTTCATAAATAAATCAGTTATAGCAATGAGAAATTTTACCTGCTCATGTATTATAAAAATCAAATCTATGAACTTGGAAGTAAAATATTTGGAAAACAACAGAGAATTATGAAAAACCAACCTAACACCCTAAAAAAACAATTTGTGAGCTTTATCATGTGCCAAAATAATTTTTCATTACAGGATCCCTTTGAATAAACTAAATTTCCGCTATGAAACCATTTGGACTTGCAGATACGTTCATTTATTTCTGAGAGACTTGTAGTATTTGAAAATCACAGGAATATATTTCGCATACCAGTCAACTATCAATGGACTGGATAAAAAGTTCAAGACAGCACGACTTGTAGATTCTGAGAATCAACTGTACATAAAACATATAATAACATTGTGAATATGGTATTATAGGTTAACATAAAAACATTATTCAAGTTAAGCGTCACCTCATTTCCCTGAAAAAGGATCATGTATATTTTCTTCCTGTTGCAAAGGAACGAAACAGGAAGTTGTATGACGTTGTTGGTCAGCATTGTAACATATGTACAAAGCGATTAGTACGTTCTTTGATGTTGTGTCATGTTGCATGAAATGCAATATTCAAAGTATATTTATATCAAAGTTCATCATGACTTCATTTTGACCTTATATAAGCGGGTGGAGACAAAAAAAATTGAACATAGATTGGCAGAGCTATAATAAAATTCGGCATCTGTTCTGTTCTCAATATAGCTGATTCATTGATGATGGTATTCTCGATTCGGTTCTTGGTGGAACCAATGTTTTTGATGTTTGTGTTTGCTACTATGATGCAAATGCCTATTATTCACCAATATGTCTATAACGAATACAGTAAAGAATTTAATCTCGTTTATGCGTATATGAATGAGACTTCATCGTGTGGACAGGCCATTATCAATTCTAGTCAGAAGACAGCACAGGACAAGGTTAAATAATTTTGTGTAAATTAGGTCATTTTGTTAGGAAAATTTGAACTTTCCGGAAATTATAAAATTGATTTTTTTTGTTACAGGTGCAAACGTCAGTTGCTAATTTTAACATTGGGTTAAACTTCTGTTGGTCGTTGGCCACTATCGCAAGTTGTTTATTTTACGGAACACTTTCAGATCAAATCGGACGACGCATCATCTTCTTGTTGAACTGTCTTGGTTCTTTGCTTGATTCAAGCCTGATGCTTCTGGGAATGGTTTTGCAGCTTCCTGTATATATGTTCTATGTTGGCGTGTTTATAAACGGACTAAGTGGAGCTTACACCGGCATGTATATGGTTGTTTATGCATACCTTATCGGCCCTTTTTACGCCGGCCCTAAGTTAACGCCGGCCCCTTTTACGCCGGCCCTTATTCCGCCAAAGACCAATTTTGGCCTTACGCCAATTAGGGCCGCATATTACGCCAATGAGAAGGGATAGAGAAAAAAAATTTTACAAGCATGCTTTTTCTGCTCAATTTTGCAATTTTATCAAAGTAGATGTCAAGTTAAGCACCGTTAAACCTCTACACGCAAAGTGGATTATTGCCATGTACAACCATTTGAGAAACTCAAAGAATATTATAATCAACGGCTTTAGAAAAGCTCATATTACGCAGGCTGTTTTAGAATCGGTTGACCTTGTCAATCTTTGTGACAATCCATTTCAAGATATAGAGATTGCTTTGGAATAAGTTCAATAAAGCTCAGGACTTTGTTACTGTTAAAAAACGATTCGCGGAAAGATTACTGTTCATTTAGCGACTACATTTGTTTGTTTTGTTTGGTTTGTCATTACTTTTGTTTTTAGACCTATTGTTCATATTACGTAAGCAAAACTGTTCAATCTATTTGTTATGTCGTCAATTCACCTCTAGAGCCTATTCTAGAAAAACAAAGTGAAAAAATTAACGCCGCTTTTAAGTAAAAATTGTATATTTTTGGCCCTTTTAACGCCGGCCCCTTTTACGCCGGCCCTTATTACGCCAAAGGCCAAAAAATAACGCCAATAAGGGCCGGCGTAAAAAGGGCCGATAAGGTACGTAGGAGACATTACATCGAAAGAGCAATTACCAACAAGATTAGGTACCTATATTGCTATTCTAGCTCTCACTAACTTTTTATCATAACAAACCAATGTTTAGTTTTACACTAAATGCATTGGCTTACGTTCACATGACTTACATTACAACATATTTTCAGGAGTATCTACTAGGACGTGAGTGAAGTAAATACGCTACTATGTAATGTGTATAGTTTTATCACAGATATACTGGGTGAGCCAAAAAAAAAAACGCCCCTAAAATTAAAATATGAATTCTCTGCTGAAAAGAAAAGAATCAAATCTCATTTTGCTCAATACTGAAGCTGACATGTAATATAGTTTAAGGAAATTTTATGTCAAATTGTGAAAGACTTGTTAGGTTACAGAATTGCAGAATTGATTGCACGGAAATTATAAATAACTGACATTGGAAATCTTATATACACACTCTCAGTACTAGCACGTATATCTGTGTGTGCGTAAAAATCGTTTTACTTTTTAGCTATATTGGAAGCAACTGGTTTGGTTGGACGTTGTGTCAGCTTCTATGTCAGTGGTACATTCATACAAAAATATGGATTTATTGCACCACAAATTTTGATGGTAACATTATATTTGGCTTCAACGTTTTATGTGATTTTCATTGTGAAAGAATCTCTCGCCATTGAGAACACTACTGATGACAAAACAGCAAAAGATAATAGAGAAACCCTTCAAAACCGCATTAAACAAATATACCGTCAGTTTCTCCAACAACCTACACTTCTTTGGTCTATTCTAACGAAAGAAAGACCCAAACGTTGGATGGTGTACATCCCCATCATTATCCTGACGCTTATAAGTTGCTTTCTAATGACTATGTATCCACTTATATCCTTGTATTTAATGAACAGACCGTTTTGCTTTCCACCATCCGAAATTGGAAACTACTTAGGCACGGAGATGATCGTTAGTGCTGGGGCTACCCTTATTGTTGTGAAGTTATTCTTGTTGTATGTTCCTCGCTATCTGGTGGCGATGATCGCCCCTGTTTTTGGAATAGCTGGATCATTAATGTTGGCATTAATCAAGAACAAGGACGGAGCTTACGGAGGTAAGAAATTTCATCATCATCATTTAGAGTGTCGATTATTGATGTTTTTGATTTAAACTGTTCACCTGTTGTTTACGTGTTATGGTTTTGTTATTTTGTTATATCGATCTTAGTTTGTAGCAATAGAACACAGTATGTTTTTACAGCGTATGAACATTACTTCTAGCTCTCGGATTTCGTGCGTTTACGTTAGTCCATATTCCCATACTACGTGCCACTATCACCGAAAATGTAGAGCTTTCGGAACAAGGTTGGTTATTACTGGCTTATATTTATTGGGAGTAACAGGGGAACGCGGTGCGAAATTACGTTGGGTGGCTGAATGATTAGGGCCAAGAAATTTTTGCAAATTTTATTGGATTAGATTGGCTAAAAATGTAAAAAACCCTAAACCGAAAAAATTATTGGTGGTGGTGGTGGTGACGGGGGCTATAGCTACCTTAGCCACCCTGCTCCGCGGTCCCTGAGTAAGCAATAACATTACAGTAGATCTTTGTGTGTAAACTGTATCCTTAATTTAAAAGTCCATTTGACTCTACAGATGTCTATAAACACGAATGCAGAATCAAAATAGACCTCCACCTCGCGGTTGACCATCTCTTATAACTTTTCATTATTTCTAGGATCGATATATTCTGTTGTGACTGTATTGGAAACAATCGCTTTGTCTGTCGGTGGATTAATTTACAACTTTTCATATTCAAAGTTGAATGCTGCTGGCCTTTCCCACGTTTTTTTCTATATTCCTGCTGTTGCATTATTGATACCACTATCATTAACAGAGGCGGATCGAGAATTTTGGCACACCTAGTCAAAAAATATCGGAACATTCATGTTTCCCGATTGATAATCGGATTTCCCGAAAAGTGTCTTAGCGCTTCTCGACAAAGTTTGTTGCCTAAACCTTACAATTCTTGTTGGGCTGCTGGCATTAGACATTTATGAGACTTTTCACGGGGTATTAAGGTGATCAGAAAAAAGAAGTCATTTTTTTATTAGTCTGATGTCCATGCAAAACAGAATATTTATTCACTTTGCCTACTGACTTAACTACATTGAAAACACCATGATGTTACTAATGATTTTACTAACCCTCTGCAAAATATAGATGAGTGACATTATTGTGGCAAATTTTCAATAACGAAGAACATTAAATTTTGAAGACATTAAGCTTGGAATACATTATTATTTAAATGGATCAATTTAAATTTTTTTTATGACATTATGCCCACTGGGACTATATTCTTATTTATGACGACTTTGCCCACGGAGACTATATTTCTAGTTAATTCGCTATGTATCACCTTTTCTTTTATTTAAAACAATTTAAACTGATCCATTTAAATGTGTAATGTATTCCAAGCTTTAGTTCGATTATATTTAATCATATTATATAATTATATATAATTATATATATATATATATTCATTTTCCTCTAATTTATTGACCAGTCTGCAAAATACACTTCAGTGACATGATTATGGCAAATTCCCAATAATGAAGAATGTTGAATTTTGAAGACATTAATTCTAATAATTATATTCTACTTTGTTTTATTTTCCCGAGCATTGTTTTAGTAATTTCTTGTTTTCCTCAATTTTACTGACCAGTCTGTGAAATACACTTCAGTGTCATTATTGTGGCAAATTTTCAGAATGTTAAATTTTTGGAAGAATCAATTCTATTAATTCTATTCTATTTTGTTTTATTTTCCAGATCATTCTTTAGTAATTTCTTGTGTGCCTGTAATTTACTGACCAGTCTGTAAAATACACTTCAGTCACGTGATCAAGACCAAGTGTGAACGACCGTGAACAGTTAAGTACAAAAAACATTTTGATGGTCTGAATAATTAATTAATTAATTAAAGTTTCCCTTTTATCTATGCAGAAATTGCATTTTAAAGATTTTACAGACCGGTCTGTAAAATGTTAAGGGTCACGTGACTATCTCTGAAATGGTTCAGGTCAATTTCCCTTAATGGTAACTTAGTGAATAGGATGCTTTAGTGATGAAATAGTTGCTTTTGATTCGTTTATTCACTTAAATTATATATACATTCTCCTATAATTGAAGTAATAGTTTGCGCATGCGCAATGGTATTTTTGAAAAAATATTTACTTCTCCCTAGACAATCAACTTTTATCTATCATCCCTGAAAATTTTGAGGTTCAATGATCAGCATTTCCAAAGATATGGTCGTTTGAATTTCCATAATACTTTCCTGACTTTTCAATGTACTCTAAATGTCAATTTATGTCCCAAAAAAATAGTTCGTTAGTATGCACAGTTGTAGGAAAAACTTGTCTAAATTTAGCTCTCAACCTCTGACATTCAATCAGGCATAACTTTGGAACAAATAATCGTTATAAGGCGATCGACCCCTCGTTGGAAAGCTACGAGATAGCTGCGTCTTTCTACAGAATTCTTATGGGGCCCTTATTGAGCTCTAAAAATCACCTGAACAGCCTATTAAAATAGCCTTTCCTTGACTTTCTCCCTTCATTGCAGAGCGAATATTCGCTTAAAGAAAAAATTGTAGTAACTTTTTGTTCTTATAAACATATTCTTTCAATTGCAAAAAACTATGTAACGATACCTCCATCGTAGGGGTTTTTGGAGGTATTTAAAGATAGATAAGTAACGTAAAAATACTTATCGAGAAAACCTCTTCCAAAGAAATTCCATTATGCGATCCGTTGAATAAACAACTTTACAAAAGAAACAATAGCTGTTATTTGCTTTACATGAATAATTAATAAGTCTACTATTAAAAGAGAAAGTAATTCTTGTAAACATGCTGAATAGGTTCTGTAAACAAATTGCAATAAGCATGAAATGAAATACCACTAAATTTAAAATATTGTACCAAATGATAAATTTTTATAGCATCATATATACATTTTCAGAAAGCTCTCTGAAAGCTTTATCTTTTAATGAAATAAAAAAAAAATTGATTTTTTTTTCGATTACAGGGGTGATGACTATCCTTAAGGGAAGACTTAGAATAAAAACTGAAAACAATAATTCGTCTGGAGAGGATTTTGAAGAAAAATTAAAGTCGAGATTAGTTCTTCATGATTTTACTGCTGAAAAGTTTATACCAGACCGCTTACAATCTGAAAAGAAATTCATCACACTTCAGTAAGTATTAAATATTACAATTGTAGACTATTGACGGTTTTAAATGACATAAAATACAAATATGTATTGTGTGATGAGTCATGTGTATATAAATTGTTTGTAAGCTTGTTTATTTTCTCATAATGTGAAAGACATTGTTGATAATGTGTTTGGTACATCAAGTATGACTGATCAGATTAATGTTTCACTCAATATGGTACGTAAGACGTGTGCAAGTAAATAAAAGGATATTGGCTTTATTTTTATTATGATAATTTGATCACCAGCGGACAGGTAACTGCTTATTTAGTTCTGTATCCCTTGCTTTGGTAGGTAATAATTCTTTGGTTTACTCATTAAGAATTTTGATATTAGAATTATTTCTTAACAGTTCCTATTATGTTAAGCACCCTTGCACAGCCACAGGCATTTCAAAAAGGGAAAGATAATTTCTTCTATAATTATAAAAATCTGATGGGTTTATTGGTTTCACATTCTGCGTTAGACTCGTGTAAACTTGCAGAAGATTTAGTTAAAGAAGAGGCTCAAGTTTTACTAATGACAAGACTTGGTCAAGCTTTATGGCAATTCTTGGGTTGTCACCAGTCATCTGTAGGCCAATTAGTACCATTTACCTAGAATGTGGCACCGATAAGTTAAAATTTCTATTCAATCAAGTCATAAATCCTAGAAGTGGTGCCTTGTCAAATGGTAACATTCATTTACCATTCATGGTCGTAGTTTTTGCATTGATTGGCTAAACAATTTTAAGTGGCTTTTAAGTGATTTTGTTTACCTTGTGTTCTCTTTGCTGATAAATTTCCTAACATGACACTTAAAAATAAGAATCTACTTTTTCAAGCTGTCAAGGCCCAGCTCAAGTGCCTGTTCTTAGAATAAAAATCATGAAAAGGCATCAGTAGATGGTAAAAAATCTTTTCATCAATACGCCACTTTTCATTTATCACACTTGTAGTCAAGAAGCAAAGAAAGACAAATGGTTCAACAAAGTAAGTAAGAATATCACCGAAAAGCAAAACTGTTTATACTCATAATAGATATATACCATTTTTCTATGTGGACGTCTTGATTCTGCTAGGGGCCAGTCATTGTTTGGCTAATATGCTCAACCTCCTGCAGGGAGTGTTATATTTTAAAATATACTGGGTTTGATGGTATCAAAATGGCTCTGAGAATCCTTGGAATGTTACTTGTAAGATCTTGTGTATTCACATAGGAGTGAAAGGATTTTAATCAAAGACAGCTTTACACAACACTAAGTCAGCTGACAGGTCAAATGACTTGTCATTCATGTCATTCATGTCATTCATGTATATGTATATAACCCAGTATATTTTAAAATATAACACTCCCTGCAGGAGGTTGAGCATATTAGCCAAACAATGACTGGCCCCTAGCAGAATCAAGACGTCCACATAGAAAAATGGTATATATCTATTATGAGTATAAACAGTTTTGCTTTTCGGTGATATTCTTACTTACTTTGTTGAACCATTTGTCTTTCTTTGCTTCTTGACTACAAGTGTGATAAATGAAAAGTGGCGTATTGATGAAAAGATTTTTTACCATCTACTGATGCCTTTTCATGATTTTTATTCTAAGAACAGGCACTTGAGCTGGGCCTTGACAGCTTGAAAAAGTAGATTCTTATTTTTAAGTGTCATGTTAGGAAATTTATCAGCAAAGAGAACACAAGGTAAACAAAATCACTTAAAAGCCACTTAAAATTGTTTAGCCAATCAATGCAAAAACTACGACCATGAATGGTAAATGAATGTTACCATTTGACAAGGCACCACTTCTAGGATTTATGACTTGATTGAATAGAAATTTTAACTTATCGGTGCCACATTCTGGGTAAATGGTACTAATTGGCCTACAGATGACTGGTGACAACCCAAGAATTGCCATAAAGCTTGACCAAGTCTTGTCATTAGTAAAACTTGAGCCTCTTCTTTAACTAAATCTTCTGCAAGTTTACACGAGTCTAACGCAGAATGTGAAACCAATAAACCCATCAGATTTTTATAATTATAGAAGAAATTATCTTTCCCTTTTTGAAATGCCTGTGGCTGTGCAAGGGTGCTTAACATAATAGGAACTGTTAAGAAATAATTCTAATATCAAAATTCTTAATGAGTAAACCAAAGAATTATTACCTACCAAAGCAAGGGATACAGAACTAAATAAGCAGTTACCTGTCCGCTGGTGATCAAATTATCATAATAAAAATAAAGCCAATATCCTTTTATTTACTTGCACACGTCTTACGTACCATATTGAGTGAAACATTAATCTGATCAGTCATACTTGATGTACCAAACACATTATCAACAATGTCTTTCACATTATGAGAAAATAAACAAGCTTACAAACAATTTATATACACATGACTCATCACACAATACATATTTGTATTTTATGTCATTTAAAACCGTCAATAGTCTACAATTGTAATATTTAATACTTACTGAAGTGTGATGAATTTCTTTTCAGATTGTAAGCGGTCTGGTATAAACTTTTCAGCAGTAAAATCATGAAGAACTAATCTCGACTTTAATTTTTCTTCAAAATCCTCTCCAGACGAATTATTGTTTTCAGTTTTTATTCTAAGTCTTCCCTTAAGGATAGTCATCACCCCTGTAATCGAAAAAAAAATCAATTTTTTTTTTATTTCATTAAAAGATAAAGCTTTCAGAGAGCTTTCTGAAAATGTATATATGATGCTATAAAAATTTATCATTTGGTACAATATTTTAAATTTAGTGGTATTTCATTTCATGCTTATTGCAATTTGTTTACAGAACCTATTCAGCATGTTTACAAGAATTACTTTCTCTTTTAATAGTAGACTTATTAATTATTCATGTAAAGCAAATAACAGCTATTGTTTCTTTTGTAAAGTTGTTTATTCAACGGATCGCATAATGGAATTTCTTTGGAAGAGGTTTTCTCGATAAGTATTTTTACGTTACTTATCTGTCTTTAAATACCTCCAAAAACCCCTACGATGGAGGTATCGTTACATAGTTTTTTGCAATTGAAAGAATAGGTTTATAAGAACAAAAAGTTACTACAATTTTTTCTTTAAGCGAATATTCGCTCTGCAATGAAGGGAGAAAGTCAAGGAAAGGCTATTTAAGAAGTGCTTTTCGTAAATCTTTTATTTCGTCAGAACTAGGACTCATAGGCGGATCCAGGGTTAGGCAAAAAAAGTGGAGGAGTACAATGCTATTAATTTCTTTTCAGTGTTTAACTGTAATTAGTTAAAAGGCACGTTTTCTATTCTTCTCCTAGATGACACAACGCTCCTCCTCAAATTTTGCCTAAGCTCTAGATCCGCCTATGGGACTTGTGTCGAAAAATTGTAGTAACGTTTTTTAAATTAGTAAACGTAGAACACAATAACATAAAAATGTCGCAGAAAATATTTTTCAAAGGGTCCGTGGAGCTCCTAGAAATTAAGCCTTTTCAAAATGCCCTTATCCGCAATAACTTTTTAAAACTAAATATATTGAAAATAAAATTATATTCATTAGATCGGGAATTTTATAAGGTTTTCAAAAATATATACTTTGTTGATGAAAAAATAACCACATCAAAAGTTATGGACACAAAACTGAAAACATGCAGCAAGGGGTGATGACTATCCTTAATTTTTGAAACACCGACCTAAATTTGGTACATTGAAACTTATGGATGCCATTTCTTTTGACTGAACAAACGTTTAGGATGATAATACCTTCGGCCGAACTCTTTCTTGTGAAATTATTACACAGAGAGGCCTTATGGGATGCAAGATAGTCAGAAACAGAGAGTTGTGGGATGCAAGATAGTCAGAAACAGAGAGTTGTGGGATGCAAGATAGTCAGAAACAGAGAGTTATGGGATGCGAGATAGTCAAAATAAACCTTGGGTTCCCTCGGATTCCATTATTTTCACTGTTTGACATGTACCTTGGGTTTTATATGACTAAGTAAGAATTAGCCTGGTCCGTTTCCATAATCATAAAAGGAACAATTGTCCAAGACTGGAGAAAGCGCAGTTGTAAGCGACTTTTACGAAAGCCGCGAGAGAGCGGAGAAGTGCGTACAAAAAGAAGAAGTACAACAAACATTTTGAGTTTTTCACCTAGTCACACTGACTAGGTTGACTAAGTCTCGGTCCGCCTCTGATTAATACTGTAAGTATTCATCGGTGTCTGCAGAAAATGAACACAAACTACCTCGGCATGGAAGTAGAATGTTGAATTAACATTTGCTCTTTATTTCAGCTTGTTTTGGCTGATATGGAGAAAAGCTACCGTGAAAAAGCACAATTTCGATCTTTCTGTCATAATGAACCCAAACGCGGAAATGCCAACAGCAACATACATCCGAAAGGTGACTGCATAACACATTTTGGCAAAGATTGCTCTTCATGAATGAAGAATTGATACTCAACAAACGTATACCTAAGTCGTTCATCTTTGCGTTTTATGTTATCATTAACTATTCGAGTTTTGCCATAGCAACTATTCGAGTGACACCATATTTAATTTTAGAAGTGTATATAACTAGTATTTTCTTATGGCCACTCATTATGCTGTTTCATTGTTTGTTTTCTCAAACCACCCTTGACAGCAACGGTTAAATGTCATATTTTGACAGGCTTTGTAATTTTTCAATGATCCTTGAGAATATGGATGGAATGCTTTCATGTAAGACAACCGTGTTGAAGTTCACGTAATCTGAGAAAATACAAAATGTTTTGATATGCTAAATTTGAACTCCTCTCTAACCTTTAAAACAATGACATTACGGACATTTAGTTACATCATAATGGTAAAAAATGTCAAGTCTATATGTGTGTCATATTCACAAAAGATAAGTTACGGCGCTGACCTCATTTAATTTATTTTATTCCTACCTTCCATAATTTTAACGTGTATTTAATTTTTACAGTCGAATCTCTATAATTCGAACCTTCATAATCTGAACTTTCTCTAATTCGAACGAATTTCATGGTCTCTTCACCTATCATTTCTTTGTTAATGAACCTCCCTAATTCGAACTTTCTATAAATCGAACGTTTTTGTCAGTCCCTTCGATGATCGAATTAGAGAGAGTTTACTGTATGTGTTTTTATATTAAGTAATATATATTTTTTGTATGGAAAAAAACCATACATGTAATATCAAAGCCGAAATATATGTTCAAAACAAAAAAAATATGAATATGATGTAAAAACATACGTTACGCAGCTCACGCATGTATAACTCTTTTGTCTTCAAGTAACATTTCGAAAGTTTTTGTGTGACAAGTAAATTTGCTGCTACCGTTTTGCGCCAACTGGCTCTTGTGTTACTTTCATTCGCACGAATTTATTGAATATATTCACACATTCTTTATTTCCGCCCGCCAACGGGCGATCACACGCACCCAATCCGCAACACCTATTTATTGATAAGAAGTTTCACGACTATCACTAACCTCCATCTTTACTTCTTTAACTAATATGATTTCGTACAATATCCATAAGAAACAAACGTTGTAGTAGTCACAAACACAAGAGGGAGTAGATCTTAAGAAGCCAGCAAAATGGCTTCACACACACACACACACACACGCTCTTTGACAATATACTCTGATGGCAACTTGTATACTTTCCAAAACCCCATTTCACTCTAATAAACTATAACCATACTTTAAAGGTTCGGCAAGATTAAACCCTAGTCTGTTTTAATTTTCTCTCTTTTAATAACAAAGAAAATAATGGTGTGTCGGTGGGATTGGCATTTGTGGCTAATTCAATAAATCTATATTGTTTTATAGTCAGCGGAGGTGTGGCTGCAATCATAGAATCGTCAACTGTACAAGCTTGCAAAAACATCATCATTTAGCATATAAAGAACAACGCATTATCTCATGACCCTTAAGCAAACCAAAAAGCCATATCGCCACTCATAATTCTTTATGGGGTCACGATCAAAGGGGAAACGTTCCATTTTCTCTAAGAATACTAGATTTTCCCTCATCAAATCACCAAGTGTTCCCATAAACTCTGTGTCTTTATATGTTAATGAGAAAATGATATAGCCGTTTGGCTTCACAATACGACTGAGCTCCCTGACCACATCCACTGTCAGATGCCCTGAACCAAAAGCCAATGTCGAAACAACAATGTCATAAACACTTTCTGAAACACCTGGAATCTGATTTGTTGCAGTCAATGCCACTAAACAAAAAGAACAATGTTGATTAGAAAACTTGCCTGTAAAACACATTCGTGACTAACTTACCATGAAAATACTTTGCATAAACATTTTTCTTCTTGCTCTCTTCAAGCATGGGCTTTGAGAAGTCCAGTCCATGGATATTTGTGCATCCTAATTTAGCAAGTTCCACTCCCAATAGGCCTGTACCACATGCAATATCTATGATAAGTTTATCCTTTACATCTTTTACTGGAACAAAGGAGCATAGGAAAGTAATGAATTTTTTATGATGGACACTGCATCCCAAGATGTTAGCAGATCGGTCATAAATGGCGGCAAATTTCTCGTATTCCTCTTGCCAAGTCAACTTTCTTTCAAGCCAAACCTTTACGACAGGTTTCAGAAAGTCCTTTTCTTCTTCAGTGATAATTCTATCCATTATGACAGTTCTAAAAAAGGCAAGAACAAGTTCATAAAAAATAAAATTATCTCATCCATAGTAACGAAAGATTATGAATGATTTACATCATCGACGATTAACTACACGTTTTTTTTTTTATAAGGAACCTTTGTGGTGGGGCTGAGGCTGAAGTTCTTTATTTTTTTAAAGAGTTTGAGCCTCACAGTTCCTTAATTAGTTCCTTATTTTTTAAGCTATCTTTTTTACCAAAAATTCTTTGTTTTTACACAGAAAATGTATAGACACTAATTTTTGAAGATAAGGATATCGATAGAGATTGTCAAGATGAGCTTGTGGGTAAATGCGTCAAAGGACATTACGAAAATGGTTGGTTTTATGGAACTATTGACTATTTCCACAAGGTCTTAGAAGAATATAAAGTCACATAGACTAACAACACCACAGACTTTATCCGTAAAGCTGATATAGACGACATTGATTTAATTCTTTGCAACTGACCATTGATAATTTGCGTTGTGCATAATTTATAAACTTGCAAACTACTTGAGTTTGCAGCCTTTTTGGTATAGATTTTCTTGTGTTTAGTTTTTATTAGTTTTATTGATATAAAAAAGAAAGTTCTTTAGTGTTTCTTATATTTGAACTCTTATTTCAGCCTGGTTAGTTCCTTAAGAATTCCTTATTTTTAGAGACTTTTTCAGCCTCAAGTTCCTTATAAAGGTGTTCCTTATAAAAAAAAAAACGTGTATGCTGGTTTTAATTTAGCATTGATTCTTTACACATTCTCCATTTCTTTAGTAAAATTGAGGGTCAAACGCTCAAAGAAAAACATAACGAGAAAAAGTTTTATTCCTTATACGGCTTTACTTCAGAAAATAAATGGTTTGGGGAGAAGAGATTTATTTTCAAGAATCAACTCAACTCTGTCGCAAAATATCACTATGCATAATAAATCTATGCAGTAATTTTGACCGAGTGTTTACCCACCTTTATGCCAATCCCTGTTTTTAAATCCAACAGCTTGTTTCACTCTTCACAAGCACTTCTTATATTCGTTTTATGAATTTTTTCGGTAGATGTTTTTGTTCTAGCCGAAATAATCTATTTAATAATCAATTAAGTTTTAGTTAAGCTTGGTTCCCACTAGAGCTAAAATGAGATAGAAATGAGATAGAAATGAGATGGAAATGAGATAGGATGAGATGAGATAATTTTCAAATCTAATGAGAATGATTTATCTCATTTTCAGAATATTTGATCTCATTTTTATCTCATTTCCATCCCATTTCTATCACATCTTTGGAATCAAAATTTTTTGATTCCAAACGAATGAGATAGAACATCTTCAAAGGTTCCGACGAACGTTTTTTACATTTCTACGTGTTTCTTTTTCAAATCACATTGTGCATTGATTCTAACGATGATTTTTATGTGTTTTCTTGTGTATTATGTGTGAAGTACGAGATAGTGAAAATGTCAGAAGAAAAAAAAGAATTTGGAGTTCTACATTGAAAGATGAAGTTTTGGCAGATGTTAAAGAAGTTTTGGCTGTTTTGGCAGAAAGATGAAGTTTTGGCAGAAAGTGTTGACGATGAAATTTTCCATGTTTTCGTCTTCTCTGAATTATTTCACGAACCCAAATTCGTCTACGTTGCCGATACTAGGGGCCTTACGAAATCGACGGCGGTGTAATCTACGACGGCGCCGTAGGAATGTTAACACTGCCGTCCTAAATCAATTCGTGTTAATTACGAAAAATTTAAAGCGGCGGGAAAAAATTAACAACAACAAATATGGTGTCTTTGCGAGAAGCTCGAGAAACTGTTCTTTCAGCATACTGTATACAATTGATTATCAAACGTGTGTGTTGTTATATGACCTGAATAAATCAAAAAATAATGATATACCGTATTGGGAGTATGAAAGATTCGATTTAGATAAAGTTAGTGATGAAGAATGTCGTATAGAATTCAGATTTTGGAAAAATGATCTGTACTTACTTCAAGAAGCATTGCAGCTTCCTGAAGAGGTCAAATGTTACAACGGACTCAAAGTTTCATCAATGGAAGCCCTGTGTGTTTTTCTAAAGCGTTTTGCGTATCCATGTCGTTATAGCGACATGATGCACAGGTTTGGACGACCTGAACCGCAACTGTCAATGATATCTAACCTAATTTTAAATTACATTTATGATAACTATGCTCACCTTTTAAGTAGTTTTAATCAACCTTGGCTTTCAAGTGCAGAGATTGAAAAATTCGCACGTGCTGTGTATGATAAAGGCGCCCCATTAGATAACTGCTGGGGATTTGTTGACGGAACAGTACGACCTATTTGCAGACCAGGTGAGAATCAAAGGGTGGTTTACAATGGCCATAAGCGCGTACATTTCATAAAGTTCCAGTCTGTTGTTGCGGCAAACGGACTAATCGCAAATTTAGCTGGACCTTATGAAGGAAGAAAACACGATGCCGGGATGTTAGCAGATTCTGGCTTACTCAATTTGTTACAGACATATAGCTACAATCCTGCTGGAAATCCCCTATGTATGTATGGAGATCCAGCTTATCCTCATCGAGTACATTTACAAAGACCATACAGGACCCAAAATTTAAGGCGTGACCAAGAAGCTTGGAATAAAGAAATGAGCAGAGTTCGTGAATCTGTGGAGTGGGTCTTTGGTGATATAATCAACTACTTTGCTTTCATTGATTATAAAAAAAATTTGAAACTCCGACTTAGTCCAGTTGGAAAAATGTATGCAGCTTGCAGTTTAATCAGAAATGCACACACCTGCCTTTATAGTAGCATTACTACACAATACTTCAATGTGGACCCTCCAAGTTTGTTAAATTACTTTCAATAGTGAGTTTTAAAAAGAATCTGATTTTTTTTAACAGTTTTTCTTGAAAGTAGAAATATATATAAACTGAAAATACATCGTCTCTTGATATATAAGAACTAAAGTCCCATTTCACTTTACTTGTTTAGTTTCTTCAGTAGCACATTAAATAGTTGGGTTTGTTGCTGTTGAAAATTCATCTGAGCCATCATCATTTGTTGTTGCTGCTGTTGTGACGCTTGAAATTGTGCTGCCATTATGTTTAAACAATCAGTCATATTTTTCTGCTGCTGAGATGCAATTTCTTTTTGTATGGCTATCTCTTCTTTCTTAACTTCAAGTTCTTGCTCTTTAAAATTTCTGTCTTCTTCAGCCTTCAACCTGAAGAAGGACATAGTTTCTGACCCACTTGATTTTCTCCTTTTTATCTTAGGTGAATCATCATCCTCATGATCACCTGATTTTCGTGTTTTTGTTTCATTGAATGTTTCAAGACTCATTTGTCTCATTTCTTCTGCTTTGCTCTTCTCTATTTCTTGCTGTTTGGAGTTAGAGAATTCAAGAAGAGAAGTATCTTCAAATTTCTCCATTATCTCCTGGATTCCAGTTTCAACTTCTGTATAGTCAGGAGGTGAAATTCCACTTGCTTTTATTTCTGCATTCTTCCTCTTCTTCAGCATTTTAACCAAGTGAGAATAACGATCTCTCACTCCCCTTTGATTGACACGAAACACAGGATTTTCCATAGAATTCAAACTGTCCGATATTTGTGTCCAGGAATCACCTTTTTTGACAGTTCCCTGCTTGTACAGCCATGGTTCAACAACCAGTATCTCCCTTACTAGAATTTGATCATGTTCTTCTGTCCATACCATGGCTGGTCTAGAAATAAAAACAGTTTAACAGTAAAACCTCTAACAAAGGAGCCCTCAGGTCAGTGCAAGATTCCATACCGTAAAACCAGATCTGAGAGTATGTTTATCTAACAATTCAAACTTCTCGGTGAAAAGTCTCTTATCTTCTCGTGACCAAATACTCGTCATCCCAAACAAATGTAACAAGGTTTTAACCATAAAGATTTGATGGTCTGAAATTGTTAGATAAACTTACTCTTAGATCTGGTTTTACGGTATGGAATCTTGCACTGACCGAGCCCTCACAAATGTCGCATTATTTGTTCTGCATACTACCTTGTCAATATAAACTGAAATACACTATACTGCAAGCTTTTTTACTGTAATATGGGATAATCATGAACTCAACGCACATTGAACATGAATTTGAACACTCAACCGTTGCAATCAAATATTTTCTTCTCTGCTCTGTATTTTATATACAAAAGAACACCCATAACATCAGCTAGAAATATATGAAATATAAACAATTACTTTGCTTTTCTTTTTGTAAACAACTTTGTGGGGAATATATTTTTAAAAATAGCTGAAAAATGCAAGTATAAAGTGTTGCAAATGTAAACACACGAGATTCATCTGAAGAGCCGAAGTGCCTGAATATTGCTTAAGGTTTTTCATCCTGCGTGGGCTTTACAGGCAAGCTATTTTCCCAAACTGAGCTAAACACTACACTGGAACCTCTATTAACGGTCACCTCCATACATCGGTCACCTCCTGATAAGCGGCCAGAAAAGAAAGTCCCTGCCGAATTTATGGTCAAACTCTTATAAAAAAACCTCCATACATCGGTCACCTCCAATCAACGGCCAAACGGCCACTTTCTATTGTCCCAATGTCTAATTTTACCTCTATTAGCGGTCAAAAAAAATCTTTAAGCAAGCAAATGAATGTAAAAATAAAAAAAATTGTTACTTTATTTACAATAATTATTTACAAAAATAAAGTCAAGTCAAGCAGCCTTATCTATTGTAGATGATTTGAACAACTTTTGTGAAACATTAGGTGATGCTGACTTAGTAAGTGCTTTGAACCTTGTCACACAACGACTTGAAGCACTTAGGCTAAATAATGCTGTGTTTATTTTGATCATGAATCATTCTTTATGCCCCTCCCATCCTGACCAGTCTTTTTGATAAAAAATGTATATTCATATAAAACCTCCATACATCGGTCACCTCTAATGCAACGGCCACTAAGCTGGGTCCCCCAAAGTGGCCGCTATTAGAGGTTCCACTGTAATTACAAAACCCAGCTGTTTCAGGATCAGATTAGACTGTCAGAAACTGTTGGATCTTATTGCTAGCCTTGACTTGGAGTTACAAAATAAAATTAACACATAGAAAAAGATGAAGCATGGTTGTAATTCAATATATGTTAAAGCTAAAGCAACTTACTGTCGTTTTTTTATGTTTTTTTAGCCATGTTAGTTCACGTTCTAGCTACAACTTCAGATCTCTGTTTTTCACGTCGGAGGGAAAACGTGATGGGGTTTTCACTGAGCTCACGCTTGCGCACTAAGAAATATTGCCTGTGAACTCCGTCGTAGATTACACCGCCGTCGATTTCGTAAGGTCCCTACTGTTTAAGCAAGCGTTTTCTTCTCATTCGTCGTAAAAATAAAATAACTAAGAGTTTCTTCCTCAAAATTATACCATATGTAGCTTGTCTTGGTCCTTTTAAGATCAATTTGAGATAGAGTGTGAATGATCGACAGCTCATCTCAAATCTTATCTCATTTCTGTCTTATTTTCGAAATCTCATTTCTATCTCATTTCTATCTCATTTCTATCTCATTTTTGCTCTAGTGGGAACCAACCTTTAATGGAGTATTTTTGTGTTGTTTTATTTCCCAAAATTATATTTAAATGCCTGATTTTCTTTACCATTAATAGAAGCAGCAGATTTGCATGATTGGAAACTGGAGTCTCTCGCGTCTTTCTAAAACATAAATATTTTATCTGCAATCTGTAAATTTTTGCTAGATTCAGAAAGGTTTAGTGGGCCTCTCATATAATTTTTAACGCAACTCCTCTCTCCCACCTCTTCTTCTAATAATCATCGTCAGGAACGTTTGAATGAATCACGAAGCGCTACATCGTTAACATAAATTTTGTGATATATGACGTCATTGATAAAGTGTTGCTTTTCTTGATGTTCAAATGACATGAAAGGAATATGTAACCATGGAAACGAGTGTTTATGGAAAGTCAACTCACACTGACGTTTACCTGAATTGGAATGCATGTGCTCCCATCGCCTTCGACTGTTAAAAGCTTAGTGAAACGTGCTCCAAATGTAAAGATAAAAGCTACAAGTTGAACTATCACATCTTAAAAAGGTTTTCACTGAATACAACAACTACCCAATCAAGTTCATTGAAAACATCATCCAATATGAAATCAACAAAAGTGATATCCAAGAAAACGAAATCGTTGAATAATCTTTTGAAGTTGTTAACCTTTCTTTATCGTGTGCTAGACAAAAAGGAGAACAAGTCGTAAGGAATGTGAGCAACATCATTGGTAATTGCTCGACAAACAAAACACGTGGCATCTACAACACCAAGAAACTAAGTTCAAAATTTCAAATCAAAGATGAAACGCATTCACCACACCAACACAACATTGTTTATCACACAAAATACCCTGAAGCTATTTGTCGTCCCCATTATATTGGCCAAAGTAGCTGTAGATTACAAAAAATGCGTAATGCAACACAATAAATCTGATAAAAAATCACACCTGCTGAAGCATACTGACAACACAAACCACCACAAAGTTTGGTTAGAAGATTTCAAGATATTGGGAACAATTACAAATCTGCATTTAAAAGAAAAATCAGTGAATCGTTATTTATAAAAGAACATAAATCGGACTTGAATGTTTAAAAAGATGCGTACTGGCTAAAGTACATGAAGTCATACAAAATTTACGTTAACAATGTAATGTCTTCATGATAAATTCAAACGTTCCTGACGATGTTCTGTAGATGAAGGACGAAATATTGAGTTAAATACCGGGTCCGCCAAAAAAGTGAAATAATTTTTAATACCCTATTTTTTCTTAAAAAATCACATTTTCTAAAAGTAGATATAAGATGTTTTACTTCATAACCTTTTAAGAAATAAACGAATTTTAACATATGAATCAAAATCAAAATCTAAGTTAATCTTTCGTCTTTCAGGTAGAAAAAATCTCTAGATGTATAACAGTAGATATAAAGTGGGGCTTCTGCGCCACCTCTGACGTCACAACCTCAAGAGCCAATCAGCGTTGAGAATAAGAACCAATTAAATCTAATTATTTTAATTGCTTTCACTAATAAATAGCATAAGCTCGTTTTCAAAGTTTATTCTCGCAAACCTTACAACATTCAAGATGGAAGTTGGACAAGCTGATACTGTCGCTGCTGTTAAGCAACATTATGAGTCCACTAAATGGCATTTCAAAAGTATTTCTAATGAAAAAATCGTTTACGCTCGAGATGAAGATCCTGACGATACAATCATTATACGTTGTCTCTATCCTGCCTTGAAAGAATATCACAAAGTTTTTGGATTGAAAGGTGTTTCACATGTTCATCTTTTGTTTGCAGCAATTTTAAAGATAATGAGTAAAAATTTGAAAGAATTGAAAAGTCGAATAAAATACGTGAAATTCGAGGATCTACAACAAGTCAAGAATATGTATACGTTAATGGAAGATATAGCAAGCAATTGTGTCGTATCAACTAACGATAACGGAAGTGATTCGATTCAGCTTAAAATGGAGGATGGAACATACATTGCAATTCAACTCACAATGAAAGCAGACTTTCCTCAATTAATCTTAACCAATCACGATGTCAATGAAAAATTCATTACTGGCATCTATTTGTTTATTAATGACGGAATCAATCTGTTGAAATATTTGAACACTCGATTTCAATTTCATACTTCAGACTTGCTTAAACATGTTCAGAAAAGAAAACACGATCTTGTAAATGACAACTTTTTTTAATTGTTATTATATGTATGGATAATTAGTAAGAAAATAAACTATACAAAGTAGCTAATTGATTTCGTCTTTCATCCTGTTTTATAATGTCCATACGGAATTGAACTAATTCCATCCTTTAATAAATATCGTTTATCATCATATGCCGACAAAGTTGTTTTGTTTTGACAAATAGTGAAAATTAAATGTTTTTGTGATCGAATACCATTCATCTTATGCATGTATTTCACATTTCCAAACAAACAATCGTAATAATCCTGATGTGATATATATTTCTTGATGACGTATTTCTTCACACCTTTTGCTTTCGTCATAGTTTTTTTATCGAATTCTAGTGAATACATTTTTGCACGTAAACCAATAAATTCTCGCATTAAACATCCATTCAATTCATCTTTCATCTTTCCAATCACCTTTTTGTTTTTCGTCGAGTAACACTTATGATCTCGTGAATAGCCGCTAAAATCGAACAGGTCTTGATCTCTCAACATATCAGAATACAAGTCATCAGTTTGAATTCGATAAGCGAGTGAATCCGTATCGGTAAACAACAGTTTCGATTGATCATTGGGATATTTCACTTTAACATATTGATAATGAAATTGATACATGAGGACTTTACTCAAATCCAAAACAGCCAAACCAGTATAAATCGGTCGGTTTAAAATCAAATTCGCCTTCGCACGTTCCACAGCCACCAGATTTTCATGAAAAACTTTAAATGATTTGAAGGTAGGTTGAGCAGCCAATTTCTTCAACTGATGATCACGTTTTACCAAATCTACAACTCGACGATTACGTAAATTCTCCATGGTTTTCCCAAACATCGAGTTGTTCATTAGTTTGAAAAAGTCCTTCCCGAATTCGTTTCTAGCAGCTGTGCGTTTAGCCGTATTAAAGTCAATATACTTTTTCAACCATGGTGATTGATTAAACATCAGAACACGATGGATTTTCGTAACCTTTAGTCCCAATTCGACATACAACTGTAAATTACGATAATGGATGATATACTTTTCTTTGTTGTTGAGATTCGGTATCAGTTTTGGTACGGTTTCTTTTATTGTTGGCTTAATCGGACCAATGAACGGATCTTGTTCATTCATTTTCCTTAATTGATTGATTGACTTACGTTCTTGTTCTTCCAAAATCTGTAGCTGCTTCGTTGACAACATTTCCGGTTTGACTGTCATTCGCTCAGGTGCTAATGGATAATCACTATGAGCATCATGTAACTCTTCGGGATATTCCAAATCCACTTCCAAAATATATCCCTGATTGCTGTCCTCTTCCACATTCTTCCAGTCAAGGTTTTCAATTTCTTCCTCTGTCATCCATGTAAATGCTCTAGTCGGTAAGTACTGACACATGGCCCATCCATACAAGTTGTTAGCATCCCAGTAAATCAAATGCTCGTTCGGTTTACTATGATCATAATTCGGAAGATTGGGTAGATTCGCGTGTGCATAACGATGACTGATGACAGCCACACCTCCACGAATACCACTTTCGATAAACAAATGCATATCGATATCGGTCAACAATTCTAATTGAATGTTAGTCATTTTCAACGCAGCTTGCCAAGCCAATCCAGGTGATGTAAAACAATGCGCTGGATCCAAATTGTAATACGTCATACACATGTCTCTAAACGCTTCAAAGACGTCAGCCAGGAGTAGAACATCTGTCAAGAGATATACATTATGATAATCATGCATATCACGGCATTCAAACTTCTCGAAAACGTTTTTCGCATGTTCATAGTCCTCATTACTGATTCCTTCCTCTGTCAAACTACTATAAAAATGCTCTTTGCTGGGTAATTCTGTTTCTTCCATTTTTTCCCACGAATCCATGTATTCGTATGGATAAACACCTTTACGTGTAAGAAGTGCTAATTGTTCGTTAACAGCTTCTTTCATTTCGTCATCGAGTTGCGGTACTTTGTAAGGATCATTACGATAATCATGTTGTTCTTCTTGTTCGTTTTGATCGTCATCATCATCATCATCATCATCTTCATCATCATCATCTTCATCTTCATTCTCGTTATCCATATCATCTTCAATATTGTTTGATCTGTCCTGCTCATCAAATTCTTGTCTAGCTATTGATATTAGATTTTCCAAAATTTCTTGATCTAGTGAATCATCTAACTGAACGTTGCTTTCGACATCTAACGAATCATTCATGTTACTATCTTGCGATGATAGCGCATCTCGAACGTCATTCTCGAGAAATTTTCGTGTTTCAGGATAATCTTCCAAATTGTCAACTAATTTCGATAACGATGTCTGCATGAATTGACAACTGTCGATAAACGTGACTCCACCAACACTAAACGACGTATATTTTTCATCAGTATTCGGGATACAAGATACATCACCATGACGAGGTTTCACTGCACTAAGGATGAGATGAGCATCATAATTTTTCAGATTGTGAATCACGCAAGGTATTTTCACACGCTTAGGATCGATACGGTATTGTAGATTACATCTCATGTGAGCAGTCCCTCTGAATTTTCCAGTGAGATGACAATGATCGCGAGCCTTCTTTTCATCAGGTTTAATTTCTTTTTCACACAAATAACATGTGGTACATCTATTGTGTGCTCTCCACTGCTCAGGAGTCAATCGTTCCATCGGTATCTTTTTTTGAAGGACTTGTCGAATCTCTGTTGCTTGAAGTTGCACCGTATCCAGAAAGTGCTCAGCAGCATTTTTTCCACAATACAACTTTGGAGATTCATAAAATCGTTTATCTGTGCACACAGTATGTAATGCATAACCACAAGCTTCATGTTTCTGGTATTTCTCTGTCCATGGCATATCATCGTTTTGTTGTTCTTGTTCGCACTTTAGCAACAAACTTTCGAAATCAGCATACATGACAAAGGGTAATCTCAACTGATACTCGATCTTTGTAAACTTGATGATATCTTTACCACTACCCTGCACTGGTACTGACACTTTTTGCGCTCCATGTAACTGACATTGTTCGATATGTCGATCAAGTATGTCTTGTGTTGTACAAGCATGTGTACAATAAGAACAAATAAACTTTTTAACTTTGTGCTTAGTGATTTGAGAACCGACTAGTGCGCTTAAATTTCGGACCGGTGCATAATGTCCCTTTTCACCATCTGCATAATACAACAAATCCACATGACGATCAGAAATGATATTTTTACTAATGCGAAGCGGAAACACGACTTTCTCCTCGAAACCATAAACATTCACACTCAAATTATTATTTCGCTCCACTTTATCAATGTCCTTGATTGATACAGGATATTCAATACCATGCATGTCCAATTCATTTTCATAAGGTGTGTACTTAGATACTCGGTTAGGATGATTTTCTCGATTTATCGGATGTAACTTTGCGAGAATACACCATAAGAAACATTTTTCATCCTTGTTTTCGATATTTAAAACAGCTTTCTTCACCTTAATATGTTTCGGAAGGGGTATCCATGAAGATGCTCTCAACGGATCATAATGTACTATTCCTTTAGAAAGAACAAAAAGTTAGATGACATCATCTATCAAACAACGTATAAGTAAGAAAAGTAAAATTTAAATTTACCTAAATCAACATGCATAAAATGGTGTACAACCCAACCACTACCATTCCTTTGAAATTCATCAATTTGTTGCATCAACTGCGTATAGGCTGTATTGATATATGAATCCAGCTCATCATCGTTTAAGGCTGTAAACACTTCCGATCGAAACGTGACTGGTGGATCTGTAAGATCAGTTTTGTCTTTCGCTTGACAAAATACCAACTTCAACGTGTAATAGTATTTGATGCCTTTAGTACGTTGAATTTCTCCATTAATGACTGAATTGAAGGTTTTCATGACATTTAAAAGACGATTGAGTAAATCTAGCTGGTTACTCGTATCCAACTCTTTTCGATACGTCATGGCTGTACGCTTCAAAGTCGATTGTACAAGTTGAGGTGCTTTCCACAATTCTGGATGCTCAGTGGATCCACCTTGTTGATTGACTGTTTCAACACGCACACGCTTGGGATTATATTCATCCAATGACATTTGTTTCATTTTCCTTTTACCAGTAGTTGATGGTATGTCCATACATCTTCGTTCGTGTAGTTGTTTAGTATTTTCACGCTCGAACAGTTTTTTACATTGATGACATTGAAAACGTTTCAATCGAGATTCACAAATCTGTACATGTCGTTCAAAATTTTCCATTAACAGGAACGTGCGATTACATTTTTCACATTTGTGATGATCATTAATTGGGTTTATATCACAATTCAACGGCTCAGACTCCAACACCATCTCTCCATCAGTCTCTTGAAACAACCTCTCCAATTCTAACTCCGACATCATCTCTTTGTCTGTTTCTTGAAACGGCTCCTCTAATTCATCTGCTCCTTTTTTCTCTTCAACAATATAACAATCAGGTGAAGATGTTTCAAAATCAACTGGACAAATACAATCCATTAGAAATTCATCAATATCAAAAGAATTATCGATATCAGCATTATTTGTCGGCATGTATTTGAAGAGATCTGTCAAAATGTCGTCCAAGTCAATGTGCTAAATAATTATAAAAGTGAAAAAGCTTATTTAAAAAGTTGTAAAGGTTTTTAAAAAGTGGAAAAGCTTTTCAAAAAAGTTGTAAAGGTTTTTGAAAAAGTGGAAAAGCTCTTCGAAAAAGTTGAAAAGGTTTTTAAAAAGTGGAAAAGCTTTTCAAAAAAGTTGTAAAGGTTTTTGAAAAAGTGGAAAAGCTCTTCGAAAAAGTTGAAAAGGTTTTTAAAAAGTGGAAAAGCTTTTCGAAAAAGTTGTAAAGGTTTTTGAAAAAGTGGAAAAGCTCTTTGAAAAAGTTGAAAAAGTTTTTAAAAAGTGAAAAAGCTTTTCGAAAAAGTTGTAAAGGTTTTTGAAAAAGTGGAAAAGCTCTTCGAAAAAGTTGAAAAGGTTTTTAAAAAGTGGAAAAGCTTTTCGAAAAAGTTAAAAAGGTATTGTAAAATTAAAGAAAATTACCTCGGTTATTGTATTATGTTCAATTAAAATGTGTTCATTACACATTTCTTCACT
This sequence comes from Turritopsis dohrnii, assembly GCA_027922465.2. Taxonomy (NCBI): domain Eukaryota; kingdom Metazoa; phylum Cnidaria; class Hydrozoa; order Anthoathecata; family Oceaniidae; genus Turritopsis; species Turritopsis dohrnii. The sequence goes on along the minus strand of BQMF02000348.1, from coordinate 109,554 downwards.
GATAAATTCTAATCCACAAACACAGCATTGAACAGTAGCCATCTTTATTTAAATCTAAAACGAGATGTTCCTCACTTGAAATTTTTCAAGAAATGAAAGGTAGTACAAACGTTTTCACTTGTTTTATACACATTTATAGTGATTTCATGTAAAAAGTACTGAATTTATAATGATAACATGTAAAGTATCGCATTTAAATCTATTTTATCAGCGTAAATCAGTCATGCGTGTCAGTTGAATGTTAATCATCATGGAAGTAACATTAAAGCATCCATTTAGTATGTTAGTTGCTGGTGGTCGTCAAGTTGGAAAAACAGAATTTACAAAAAACCTATTACGTTATGCAGAACAATTAATTCATCCACCTCCACAAAGAATCGTATGGTGTTATGCAAAACATCAGCCTGAATTATATCAAACACTTATTGAAATCAATACGAATATAGAATATGTTGAGGGAATTCCTTCACAACTTCATGAGATGTTTGATCGTAATCAAAGAAACTTGATCATATTAGATGACATGATGGATGAAGCCAACGAAGATAAACGCGTTTCACAACTATTCACTCGTGGACGACATGATAATATGTCAGTTATTTTTCTTACACAGAACCTATTTCATAAACAACAGCATTGTATCAGTTTAAATTCAGATTACATGATAATTTTCAAAAATGCTCGAGATAAATCACAAATTCTCCATCTTGCCCCTCACAAATTCTCCATTCATGCCTACAAATTCAAAATTTCTTATATGGGCTTACAAAGATGCAACACAAAAACCATTTTCTTATTTACTTCTTGATCTAACACCGACAATGGATGATAAATATCGAGTGAGAACAAACATATTCCCTCATCAAAATCCACAATTTGTATACATTCCTAATAAAATGATATAACTAACATTCAAAACTTCATTTCATGCTAGAACATCAACGTGTACGGATCGATATGACCAAACGCATTACAAAAAATTTGGAACTGTTAAAAGCACTTAAACATTGTAGTGGTGCTGAACAAAAACAGTTTCTTAGAACAGCTCGACCTGAATTGATAAACACCATTTGTGATTGTGTTCACAACGTTTTAAAAGGAAACGTACCTATTACAGATCATCAGAGGAAGAAATTACAAACAAAGAAGAAAGTACTCAGAGAATTGGTTAAACGAAAGAATAAAACAGCTCAAAGAAAGAAATTGTTAGTTCAACACGGTAACGGCTTTTTAACAAACATTCTCGGTACTGTCATTAACGCATTAGCAACTCTGTAAAAATGGATGTGGGGAAAAAATATGTTGTTATTTCACAAGAAGAATATGAACGACTTAAAAGTGGAAAAGTTATTATGCATCAACCAACTCAAACTAACATGCAGAAATCTGAAATGGAAATGAAAAATGTTTGGCAACGTGACATTCCTATTGATGAAAAAATACGTTTGTTTACTGAAGAATTAAACAATTACAAAAGTCGTTATGAAGAACTCGTCAAACCTAAACCTATCGAAGTTGTTATGAAGAAAACAGAACAAGCAGCTCATGAGACAAAAGAACGAGATTTATTAAAACCAAAGAAAGTAGAACAAGATGTCATTATAGAATCACTTCCGAAAACCATAAAAAATGATGGCAAACGATTGTTAAGTTATTTAAAATCACATCCAGATGTTGTTCGCTGGAATGATGATGGTGAAATTGTATTTTATGATAACGTCATTCGTGGTACGGACGTTGCTGATTTGTTACGTTATGCACTATCAAATAGAAAGTTTGTAAATCTTCCAGCGAATCATAAAACAATATTTCAACAAGTGCTAAGTGACTTGTCAGTACCCAAAACATGGATTAAAAACAAAGAATCAATGGATCAAATGACGGAAACTCCAAAAAAGAGACAAAAAGCAATGAAATGGGACTCTTCTACTTATAGATAAATTGTATCATGGTTGTTTTTGTTTGTTTGAAGTACGTTCAAAAACGCAAATTCTATGTAAGCTTTCAATGTAAAAAGATACCATCGTAAAACCTCAGTCAAGCAAAAACAAAATAAATAGAATTGATTGTAAAATATGAATTCATTTATCGTCTGACTGTGTTAGAAGAATGCCGTCCTTAAAACTTCGTGTGCGAAACTTATTAAAACGTTGTCGATGTATCATTGCATGTTGTGGTTCTGAAATAGTTATCAAAGATAGTCAAATTGATGGCAAGCCAAAAAACTCAGTCAGACAGAAAAGAATACATTGATCATGTACTACAAAAGTTGTATTATTCTCTTGACTCACCCTCTGCATATGCAAGCAAAGAAAAATTAATTCAAGAAGGCAAGAAAAAGTCTCTGACACGAAATGAAGTTGAGAATTGGTTACAAGAACAGTTATCCTATACGTTACATAAACCTGTGCAATTAAATTTCCTGACACGACCTGTGGTTGTTTATGATATTGACGAACAATGGCAACTTGATTTGGTTGATTTATCTAAACTTTCGAAATACAATGCTGGATACAAGTATCTGTTAGTATGTATTGATGTCTTAAGTAAATACGCATGGATAGAACCACTGAAGACAAAAACAGGAAAAGAACTAAAGGAAGCTATTCAAAAAATATTTCTGAGTGATAAACGTCAACCACAAATGATTCATACTGATAAAGGCACAGAATTCCTTAATTCACTGGTTAAAGGAATGTTAAAACAAAAGGAAATAAAGCTGTTTACAACCAATAGTGAAAGAAAAGCGAGTGTTGTAGAACGTCTTAATCGAACAATGAAGGGGATCATGTTTAAGTATTTCACAAACAAAAACACAAGAAAATACATCGATGTCTTACCCCAGTGGGCACAGTATGTTCTAAGGACGTCCGTTTGGAGTCCTATTTTAGTCCGTCCGTCCCGGACCAATGCAAGACGTCCTTAGGACAAAATTTTAAGTCCTAGACAGGACCGCCAAAGGTAGGTCAACCTCAGGACAACCTGAAGTAGACGCCAATAGGACGACCAATAACAGACGTCCAGAGGACACCTTTTTAAGCCTTATACAGGACGACCAAAAAGAGGTCAACCTAAGGACAATTAGTCTTTTTCTAAATATAATACAATTTTCTATTTCATGTTCCTAGGTAAGCTATCCTGTTTTTATAAAGCTCTGGAATCTTGAAGCACAGCTCATCTTCCTCATCAGCTTATACCCATTTTATTAATCAATAGATGACCACTTTTTTAATTGACTAGTCGAATTTAAGATATTGTATGATTCTAAAATTTGTATACTATCAAGCTGACCATAAAAAGGAAACACAGATATTTTTATTATTTCGCAAGGCCAAGTAAAAGTTTTTATTATGAAGTTCAGGTACAAACAACATAAAGATTTTCATACTGTATAGTTTTAAAAGGAGTATTTTGAAACGTCCACGGAAGAGTGTTCTCTAATGGATTTTTAAACTGACGGTGTTCCTTTTTAACCTTGATCTCCGGCAAAATTTTTCAAAGTCTCTTAACTTTTATGATGCTCTCGGGAATGTAATTAAATGAATTCGAAGTTATTACTATTTACGCCACAGATTTTCCCTTCAAAACTTAATGTGACAAAGTTTTCATTACTTAATTACTTTTTGAAGATGCTTTAGGGAATATAACTATGAATAAAAAACTTTTTGAAAAAATCTCTAAATGATGCAAAACAGTGCAGTTTATATGAAATAACAAATATTACTTCTTTCACAGCTACAAGATAAACTGTAAAACACAAAGAACATCATACCACATTATGCATATTGTTTTAAACCGTGAACAAACATTCACCTTTTAAAGCACAGATTATTCTTAACGCGATAATCTTTTAATTAGTTAATTGCTTCTTGAAGATGCTTTAGGGAGTGCAACTTCGAATGGAAATCTTTTTAAAAAAATCTCTAAATTGATGCAAGACTGAAGTTTTATATGAAACAACAAAGTTTAATAGTTATCGTAGCTAAAAGGTAAAATGTAAAATACTGCAAACATCATTCCGCATTATGCATATGGTTTTAAAGCGTGAACTAACACTCATTTCTTTCTGAAAAGGCTCCAGAAAGTCTTACAGTGATATTTTGGATGCCATTAATAGCCTTGGAAACAGAGTGGAACCTGAAGATAGTCATTTCAGAATTGAGCGGCTGACATCTATTCGGAATTTTGAGGAGAATGAAGAAAGTTTAAAAAATAATGAATCCAGGATGGTTGCGGTAAGACTTTCCAAGTTTGCGAAATGTGATGTGAATGCAATATTTATCATTATTTTGACTGCAATTGTTCAGAACAATCCATGTTATGTTATTTTAAATCATATGTTATAGGTTAGACAAATATCAAGAATAGGTGGTGCTGATCTAAAGGACAACGTTCGGAAAGTTATGCGAAGGTGAGTTTTTAAATCTGTATTTGTTGACATGTGGAAAGGTATTATTTTTGACATCTCATCTTTTTCCTTTGCTTTGCTTTAAGATTAATGGACAATGTTCTGATGTCAGAATTCAACTTGAGTGGTAACAGAGGAAAAAGGTACTTTAAAAACACCAACCTTTTCCAAGTAGTTGTTGGTATGTCGTTCCTTTACCAATTTATCTTTTAAGGCTGATTTTACCCCCCAAAAAATTATTCTATCTTAACATTTTGAAATGTTTTTTATAGCTGGCATAATGAAATCCCAGAACACGACCGAAACTGCTGTGGCTCAATGTGTGGCTGACACATTAAAACGTGCCCCTGATCGACATCGAATGTCTAAAGCTGTTGAAGCCCAGTAGTCATATATTTTAATGACTTAGTTTTAACATGTTGGTTCAATTTCAAGTCATCTAATTTTGGAAAGTTGAGTACTTTCTCTTACTGGCCTAATTAAGTTTAATAAGGGTAACGCCAAAACTTTAGATGGTTTGTAATTGTTAGATGAATTGTATTTGAGGTGCACAGTTGTGAATTGTGAATTTTGCAGTCTGTGTTTTGTGGAATAAAGAAATCCTGTTCTTCCCCACTAGGCAAATTCTTTGAAAAATCTCTGTGGAGGGGTACATTTCTATGAAAAGTCGCACCTGTTTACACATGATTTCCATACAAATGCACTTCTCCGCAGTGAATTTTAAGATTTTGCCCACTGGGGTCATGTGAAGTGCTGGCCAAATTTGTGTTCCTAACTTTTTATTGCCAATGAGGCTCTTGTGTTACTTAGTAACGGTTTGGTGTGTTTAAACTGTAACTTGTATTTATTATTTATGAAACTGTAACTGTATTTATGCTGAACTCTATTTATTTATTATCTAAAAAATTAATTTATTAGAAGAAAATTTAACCTATTAGAAGAAACATTTTTTATACATGAAATATAGCTTTGTTTGAAATAAATGTTGCTGTTATTGCTTTCCATTTTGTAAAATATTTCAAATGAAAATGCTTTCTTGCTCCATATCATGAGATACGTTTCCGTGTAATAAGGTGTAAAATACAATGGGAAACCAATGTCCTGTAGTTGGAGGACGTCCGAATACATTAATTTGGTGTTATCCTTAGGACGTACATCTATAACGGCTACTGGACGTCTTACTTGAATGTCCGTAGGACGTCCTTAAGCGACGTCCAGTGGATGGAAAATGAGGACGACCTCCGGGGTTACATATGTGACCAAGACAGGTCGTCCAAAGGGACATGGAAAAAGTCGTTCAGCGGACGTTCTCCGGACGAAAAATTGCCCATTGGGACCTGATCTTGTAAAACGATATAACAGTTCGTATCACCGTTCGATAAAAATGAGACCAATGGATGTCACTAAAGACAATGCTTCGCAAGTATGGATTAACTTGTATGAAGGTCGTCTTCTGCCAATTACTAAAAATCAAAAGGAATTAAGTGTTAACGATACAGTTCGCATCAGTGTAGAAAAAGCACCATTTCAAAAACGTTATGAAGAATTATGGACAGAAGAGATTTTTCTTATATCTCACAAGATCAATGGCAATCCCATCACTTACAAATTGAAAGATCAAGCAGATGAAGCTATAAAAGGTACATTTTATTATCAAGAACTTCAAAAGGTTGTTGAACCTTCAACGTATCGCATCGAGAAAATTATTCGTAAAAAAAGAACAGCTGACGGTAAATTGCTATATTACGTCAAGTGGAAAGGATATTCAGATAAATTCAATAGTTTTGTGACTGCTGAGGATTTGAAGAAATTATGAATCATCAATTTTATGTGGTTCTTCCAAGTAACAGTTCCATGAAACTCTATCCAAGCAACACCTGCTCACACTTTCGAGTTAATCTCTCCACTATGCTTGACATTAACCCAACGCAATGGGAAGTTGGACTATCAGAAATACAATTCCCTGGTACATTTGAGAATATACGAAAAAATAAAAATCGAATTATATTCCATGTGTATGGTATGGATTATGAAGTTGACATTCCTATAGGATATTACAAAGAAACCAAACATCTAACGACTGCTTTACATCGCATACAAACCGAACTTGACTTTGAATGTGCTGTTTTTAATTATGATGAAATCACTCAAAAAACAACTGTCAGAACTTATTTGCCCGAAAAATATCACGTAAGACTATTAAACTCAGATGTTGCTCGCTTTTTGGGATTTGAACCAAACACAGTAATATCAGATGAATTAACATCTCCATATCAAAGTTCACCTCGTAATGGATTACATACCTTGCTGGTTTACTCAGATCTGATACAAAATCAATTCGTTGGTGATGTGAAAGCTCCTCTCTTGCGGTCTGTTCCTATTAATCAAAACAAAGAACATTATCATTGCATCATGTATGATCGCCCTCATTTTCTACCTTTGAGTAGAGGATCTATTCAAACAGTAGAAGTCAATATAAGAGATGACGCAGGAGATTTTATCTCATTTACATCTGGACGTGTGTCCGTGACGCTTGTCTTCAAAAGAAAATCTGCAAAATTTTATGATGATTAATAATCGCATTCAACCAATGTGGCAGTATGGAAATGGTACAAATGTGTTCAAAGGACCAACATTATAAAAAGGTTATGGTCTTGGCAGATTATTCAAAGGATTAGCTCGAAGTTTCGCTCCTGTTCTGAAACGCGGACTTGTGAGTGCAGGAAAGCATGTACTTAAAACTGGAATGGATGTTTTAGAAGATGTTTCACAAGGTACAAACTTGAAAGAATCTCTTAAGAATCGATCTATGCAAAACGCGAAGAGTGTTATTAAAGAGCAAGTGAGTGCTTTAAAAGGTGGTACAAAACGAAAAAGAGTCAGTCCTACGACGACTTCTAAAGTGGCAAGACGTAATAAAAGACAAAAGGTGGATATTTTCGATTAAAAAAATGGAAAAAAACGAAAGTCATTTGGAATGTACACTCTCGGATACGGATTTGTTCACTCCCTCGTTTATACAAAGTGATATTCAACATGGATTTTATGAAGACATTTTTCCAATCTCTCAATTAGACGATAGCGGACCGATAGAGTTTTCTATAGAAAATGCCACGGATAAATTCATTGATGCTGCAAATACCTATCTCAAAATGAAAATTAAAATCATCAAAGCAGATGGAACTAATATTGCTGCAGATGAAAACGTTGCTCCAATTAATTATCTGATTGCTAGTTTGTTTAGTCAAGTGGATGTAAAGCTTGGTGGATGTATGATTTCAAGTTCTAGCAATACCTACTCTTATCGTGCAATGTTAGAAACTCTACTTAATTTTGGACCAGATGCGAAACAATCACAACTCGAAATGGGATTATATTGTAAAGATGTAGCAGGACATTTAGAAAGTACCAATCCAGCGGAAAATGTTGGTTTTAGAGAAAGAATGAGTTATTTTACTGAAAGCAAAGTGGTGGAACTTTGTGGACGAATTCATCATGATATTTTTCATCAAGGGAGATTAATCATCAACTCTTTACCGTTGAGAATTACTTTACATAGAAACAAAAATGATTTTTCGTTAATGTCTGGAGCAGAAAATCCACAATACAAAATCGTAATTACAGAATCTGTGTTACGTATACGAAAAGTTCAATTGACACCACACAAGTTTATGGAAATTCAACAAAATCTCGAAAAAGAACCTATAGTGTATCCCTTGAATCGTGCTGATGTGCGTATGCACTCTGTTGCCGCTGGTCTTACTTCACTCAATTGGGATAATGCATTTCAAGGACAATTACCAAACCGTGTTTTTATCGGAATGGTGGATAATGTGAGTTATACAGGACGATATAATCGCAATCCTTTCAATTTCAAACACTTTTCAGTAAGCAAACTGGGAGTATTTATAAATGGAGAATCTCTACCTGCTCAACCTATGAGATTTAATTTTGAGCAAGATCATTATTTGGAAGGTTATCATAGTTTATTCACAACAACTGGCAAATCTGGTCATGATGAAGGAATTGATATAAATAGAAGAGAATATAAAAACGGTTATACGTTATTTGGATTTGATGTTTTACCAGCTACATGTCATGGAGGACATCAAGAAATTGTGAAAAGAGGAGCACTTCGAGTTGAAATTGAATTTTCCGTGCCACTTCCGAATACGATTACTGTGTTACTGTATGCAGATTTTGATAATTCATTGTCAGTGGATAAAGCGAGAAACGTATTGAAGAACTATTAAAAAATGAACACCAATGAACTGCGATGTATGTTAACACGTGACTTGAAAATCCGAAAATTACTTATAGACGTTTTTGCTTTGGATCAGTTTAAAGAGTTTGTTAAAAGAAATCAACTTGTAAATGGAATATATATCGTAAACAATCAAGAATCTTCAAAAAGTGGAGAACATTGGTTTTTAATTTATGTAAATGAACACTATGTTAATTTTGTCGATTCTTTTGGTAAATCACCTGAATTTTACAAAGTTTATGATGAACTTTACTGTGAGAAACCTATTCTACATAATACTGTACAAATACAATCGAGTTTTGCTAATACTTGTGGTGGTTATTCAGTATTCTTTAGTTTTCATTTTGCAAGAGGAAAAAATCTAACACAAATTCTTAGTTATTTCACTAACGATTGTCAAATGAATGATGAACGAATTAGAAATTTTATTTTAAAAGTATTTCCAGGACACTTTTTGTAACTTTATTTCTGAGTAAGAAAAAAAAAAAAAAATTACCTTGATCGTCTTATTCAAATGAATGTAACAGAAAAGAGAGTGAAAAAGAAATGTGAGAAGTTTTTATAGCATAATTGAATGTCGGAACTCTGCAAAGAGTATCATGACAAAACTATAAAAGCACTGTTAATAAGTTGGGGAATTGAATAGAGTAAAAATAATTATGATTAGTTAACAATTGTTATTCTAAAAAAAAAAAAAAAAAAAAAAATATACATAAAATACACACAAACGTATGAAATAAATACAAAACTATCAAACATAAATTGAAAAGGTATGCATTGAAATGATGTGTTAAATAAAATCAGGTAATAGTAAATAATCAAATAAAATTTGATTGATGCTTTAGGGAAAAAACAGTAGCTATGATGTAAAGGTTCCGAAATATGAACAGGTAATAAAAGTACTCATATAGGTGAGAATGCGGGTAAGATAAATAAACGCATAGGTGTAATTGGTTATAATTGTTTCAGGATTACAAATTACATAGAATAATTATCTAAACATTAAACAATACAATGTAAAAGTACCGAAATATGACCAGTTAATGTAAGTACACATATTAGTGAGATTGTGAGTAAGATAAAAACGTTCCAGGTGTAAATGATTATAAAAGTTTTAAGAAAATAAATGACAAAGGTAATTACTCAAATGATAAACAATACAATGTAAAAGTGCCGAAATATGTCCAGTTAATGATGATGTACGTACGTATGAAGGAATCCATGAAGAAGTGAACATATAACAATAACCCAGTCCCTTTTGATAATCCATGTAAAATCGTCCGTAAGCATTGTGAAGAACAAAGTGTTTATAAGTCGTTTTCGACAATCTTGCAAGAAAATCATGTCTAATACCAATATCGGGATGCTTTGTTAGAATCTCATCAAATGGAATAATTTCATTTAAATAGGCATAACCCAAAAATTGATAAACGAGCGTGGTATTAAGTTGTCGTATGCTAAGTTCTGGATGTCGTTCTTTTTCCATTTGTATAATTTCTGTAAAACAAACCGATTGTTGAAACATTCTTTAAGAGTTGGAATATATTAAAACAAAGAGTATATAACAAATTTATTTATTTATTTCTAGAATGATAAAAATATTACAATTCATTTTCAAACCATTCGTTGAAAGAATAATAAACATTTGAGAGAGATTGACATAAGAGTTCTTCTACGCTTTGAAGCCATTCGGAATCATCATACAGTTGTTCTTTGCTTATAAAGTCTTTGCATTTCAAGCGTTTTGCACAAAGTTCATTACTTTTCATAAAATCTACCATATGGAATAGATTATAGAAATTGTCGAAAACCAACTCCTCGATAGATTTCATCACGCAGTCGTGTTGTAGTTGAGACGGATGATCGATTTCACATCCATAACACTTTACTGTTTGCATAAACAACGTTTTCATTTCTCGCGCCACAATTTCGCATAATGTTCGACGATAAAGCGACTGTATGGAATTTAGATCCCACTCATCAATAACACACCATTCTTCTAAACCTTTGAAATTCATTTTTGAAAAAGAAACTTTTTCTAGCAATTTGCTGGTGTTCCTCTCGAAAGTAAAATTCGACTGTTACACTTGAATGATTATACTAATGACATTATTAATGAATGCACAACGCTGATTGGTTGTTGAGGTTGTGACGTCAGAGGTGGCGCAGAAGCCCCACTTTATATCTACTATGGCTCTTACTATCCCTGGTCACACGACATCAAATTTCAGTAGCGTGAATTCCGGTCAATAAAGCATTGATTTATTTGCGGTAGTGTGTTTTTCTACATCAATTGTTTTTTTTTGTGGAGAGGTACATCTCTTCTCAAGACAACTTGGCGACAACTTTCAATTTTAGCTCCCATTAATTCGGTAGAGGAAGTCATCACTCAGCAAAACACACTAGGGACTATATTTCCTTTTTGCACACCCAATTTTTTCACTAATAATGTCCTTCTTGTCTGAATCAAATGTGTTTTCGTTGTCTGTGCCTCGAAGACTGTTTTGGCTCCTTTATAACAAAAATTGGGGCTATGCATGCATGGTCCTCACAACCTCGAAGCGTTGACTATTTATCAGATTTGTTTGTAGACCACAACCTTCATCAAACTTAAAACTGATTTTTCCACATTTTTAAGTTTTGAAAAAATGTCACAATAATAATCTTATCAATTATATTTGTTTGGTTTTATTTTTTCAGGTATATATAAAGCACCAAACAAGAGCTTTCAATGTATGAACATCAATGTATGATTTAGGAAGAAAAATATTAATGGCTATAACAAAATAATTGAACTTTCGAGTCAGAGACAGAAGAAGTATACAATATCAACCATTTAGGGCATTTCTAACCACATATGGTCTTAAAATGATGCAATATTCAGAAATTATTGACTTTCAGAGAACTTCAGACAATAAGTCATTTGGAAAGAACATATGACCCAATGCTTGTGAAAACATCGAAACACTTGTTGACTCTGAAAAAACAACTATGATATGCAACGATTGTCCAGTCTATGGATAAATTTTTATGGAGAATACATTTCATATATATGAGAGTCAGAACAGTGTACAGAAGTTACGAATCTGTGCTTATGCATAATAGAACTCAAAACCTATTGTTGCTCAAATCAGTTTGTTTTCTATTGTTCACTCCTTCCCTTATCCATCTCTACCTCACGTTCCCAAAACTCCTGAACTGAATAAGCTGTAACTGTTTAAGTTAAAGATAGAATAAACCCCTAACAGCAAACATGTTTGTAAAATGTACCTCCTCTGGGAACTAAAGTTTTATTCATTGTGTTTTCAAGGAAAAATAAACGTGAAATTATTCTTTTTCCCCGTTTTATATGAATGCTTATACTTCTTTAGCTCGCATGAATTTATTGAATGAAAATATCCGCTTATTCTTTGTTTTCGCTGTGAAAGGTTCAGCCACAGGCAATCACTATTCTTCGGATACTGGTTTTGTCGGCAGTTCGTTCTCAGCATTAATTGAGTATTCTAATGCAGTCATCAGTCAATGACTTGGTGTGACTGAAGTGTAATGCATCAGGAGTCGCACACTTCTCCCTTTTAGGTTACTTCTAAACGAACTACTTTCTTTCATTGAGCTGATTTTTTTGCCGCAGATTTAGCGACTGTGGCCGTTCTTGTTTAATTTTCAACGGAATGTTAGCTTTCCGTTTCGTTTGAATCAATCGAGAATAACACTTACTTGAAATACTTTTGGCTTAATTAAAAATGTTGTTCCTAGCGAAGTAGAGTATGGTCTATTCAATCTTTGAACTGTTTCTCGCTAGGTAAGTAATTCAATTTCGCGCACGTAAGCGTAGGAAATTGTTTGGTTTCCACATTCTATCTATTTATCTATCTGTCTCTGTAACAGTTTTTCGTCGTTTTCGGAAAGTCCGTTTTTTATATATATATAAAAGTTTTGTACGTCAATCAGAGGAGGAGGACATTAGTAGAGTATATATTAAAATTAGATACCATAATGAAAGCCCATTATGATTCTAAATGGTCAATTCTTCACGTGTTGCTGCTAATAATTGCTCTGTCTCACGAAACATTTTATTCAGTTATACATGGAATCTTTGTTTACTTTTTATACCATCAATGAATCTAATTACACATGGTACAAGATATCCTTGTAGGGGATATGCAGTCAGTGTTTTGAATTTCTATTTATTATGGTGATTCCAGTAATAAGGATCATTGACAGTAAAAGTTAAAAAGTATATAATATATATATTATATAGCTATAATTGGGGCTGGGGCAGCTAAATGGCAGCATACAAGCATTCTTGATGTTCGAGCTGAGGAGGAAATTGAGCTGAGCTGTACCTGTCCAAAGCTTAAAAGGCTTTTTTACAACCCACACACACAACTTGTTTAAGCAAAGTCCAAAGACCTTTTGTGAGCCTTAGAAAATCTCAGATATTTTTTCCAAAAAAAATAAAACGTGTCCTTTTCACTCTGCTTACAAAATATTGAGAAATTCAATTTAGAAAAGAATTATCTTTTTCATCTGCATTTTTTTAAAAATCAAATGTAATAAATTATGGTAACAGACCAAATCGATTATAGAAACTTACTATTTTTCAAAAGCACTTTTTCTGCAGTTTATTTTCAAACGATTGCTGAAGGTATCGCATGCGTGCGTACCATGAATATCTTAGACTGTGATTTGCAGGTGCAATGGCATAAAGGCTATTTTTTGGCTTCACGACGACGACGACGATCGGTTTGCATTCCAAACACCTCGCGTATCCGCGATTTGAATAAATCTTCAGTCTGGCTAATTAATAATTAATTTTTGCATTGAAATCACAGCTTCAATGCTTTCCAAGCATTTAATTACCAATCATCGTATAGGTATAGCTACATTGTTATCAGCAAAACCAAACAAATCATCCATGACATTGATATCACGTTTCTTCTCTGTTTTTCACATGTCCATTCAAAATACTTTTACAAAACTTTTTAGCACAACACTTTACAGTTTATTTCCATCATTTAACGTTTTGAATCATCTCAAAAAAGCTAGGAGGAAGCAAAAATCTTCCACTGTCTAACTGCACTGACTGGCGTATAACTTTACGGAAAACTTGCCTCCATTCTTATCTACCTTGGCTAGGCCAGAGTTCAATACTAAACTGCGGCTATAAAAGTGAACGGAGAAGGAGGAGGAGGAGAAGGAAAATGCCGATTCTAACATATATTTCGCCCCATGGGGAAATATATAGCAATACTTATAAGTGTAATCAAAAGGTTTCACAGTTTAAGTTTTAATAAAAAACACTCATTGTTTATGGGCTCAAATTATGTGCTCATAATTTCTTAGGCAAAAACATTACTGATTATGCCATTACCAGTGGTATATTATGATATTTATACATTTCTCCTTGAACAATATATGTACTATTTACACAATTTAGACACTAACCGCAGGAAATTGATTGATTTACACATTTTATCTGTTTATCTGTTCTATTCGTGCAACATTGTGAGCTCGAATATCGGGCAGGAATTGCATGTAATATCAAGATTAATGCAATAATATCCAATCAAGACATGCACGGCATTTTCCAATAAATGCATGAAAGGTGCTCATCTGAATTTAAAGAAATTTTAATCGGCCTATGAAAGACCTGACTAAGACTATAAAGACTTTATAAAGTTTTTATACATATTGACTGCTTATACTCACTTAGAATATGAGTAGAATAAATGTTGGTAGTACATTGGTTATTGTATCAACTGTCATTAAAAGGACACTGAAATGTGAAGACATTATAAAACGTAAACAACTCGAACTCCCATGGAAAGGACAAATGACTTGAAAAGTGGTTTTGATTAAGTTAATAAAGACAGGAACTGGGGAATTCTAGCATACATCGTAAGCGTTAGTCAGTGCGCAATCTTTTGCCAGATTTATCGCAATTAGTACCAAATTCCTATTAAAGGTGACATTGTTCAAAATTACCAGGATTCTGAACCAATGATAGAGGAAAGATAGTACATGTCAGTAAAGCAAACGTCTTGTGATGATTGCAACTTTGAGAATTTGATTGGCTAACGTTCATGTAAAGTATGTTCACTTTGGTATAAAATTTATGTAAGCAATATATATTTTGGATGTATTAATTGTTTATATTTCAAGTTCCAAATATTACATTGGCTCTTCTCCTGAAATAGCGTATGAAATTGTGCATGTGTGTTATATTAAAACATCAATGTACGTATATATGAATAAGATGACCAAGACCTTGTGAAAATTTGGAGTGAATAAGTTCTTCATATGGAGCCATATTGTTTTGGGGAAAAGAATAGCAATTTAAATTGATTTAAATTTAAGTCGATTTAAATCATTCAATTTAGAAATCCAGAAATTGATTTAGATATGTTTATTTTTATAAATTCATAATTGATTCTGAAATTCTGGGAATTTGTGATAATAAAAAATCAAATTAACGATTTAAGAAGCCAATGAATCAAATTTTTTGAAAAGTTAAGCTCTCAATTGAAATCCCAATTAATCGATTGCGTTAAACTGCTTATTTAATCCATAAATTGATTTCACCAGAATGAATTTAGAAATTTTGTCTCTCTCCCTAAAACTGTTACACAAAAGCCATAATACTTCCCCAGGCATCTGAAACCTCTTCTAGGAAAATGGCGTTTGAAAAGAAAGTTTTGTGTCATTTATCTTTTTGTTGGATTTCTGCGAAAGCAAGAAATACCTTAAAACCGGCTCTGTTCTTCTTCTTACTGTCCAAACCTAGCGGTTTTTTGAAATCTCGTGCGAATGTTTACACGAAACCAAAGTCACGCATTTCAGTCGAAGAAATTCACAACAAAGAACCAACCAAAAGGATCCCAAAGGATCTTTAGTCAGTATAATTAAAGAAGATGCACGTTTCCAAAACTGAAAATGAAGAATAAAATCTCGAGCAGTAATTTATTATTATCTTGTAATGATTCAATGGTGACTTTTCGTATCGTTTTGTAAACAGAGAATGAAAAAGGTATATTATGTTTTTTTGTTTTTGAAATGTCTGGGATTGTATCTGAAAAAAGTTCATTGTTTGTTTCATGTGTGGGCTGTAATGCTTTTTAAGCTCGGGATACGTACAGCTCAGCTTAAGTTCCACCTCCAAATGTCTGTCTAGTCAGCATCACTTTAGCTATTTTAAGGTTATTTGCTTTGTATAATGCTTTGAAATGCAGTATTGTTTTTTTGTTGGTGATCAGTGTAGTTTTTAGGTTACCAATGCCTCTAAGTATGAACAGTCTTCCTAATTTTAATAAATATATAATTCGAAACACTTCACATTCTGTATATAAAAAAAAATTTATATATATATATATGTATATAATATTTGGATCATGTATTTTTCATGATCAAAATTTTTGTTTACTTTTTTGTTTGTGATACACTTTACATTTTTCTGTGCCTCTAAAATAAAGTAAATATTTTCTTTCGGATGCAAATAAATTTAATGGTGGAATATACAGTTTAAATTAAGTGTCAATTAAGCTTTCATGAAGCTCTGAGGAGTACGTACACTTATAATAATATAATAATTCTTCTGTAGTGTGATTGTTCTTTTCTAACTAAAAAGCTGTACAAAGTCAAAAAGCTATGTGTTTGTATTAGGGAAAAATGTCTCAATGTTTAAGCCTTTCTAGATACAAAAGATTTTTGTTTGTTTCCTGCTTGTGCTGTATACTTTTTAAGTTCTGTTTCCTCCTTAGCTCCAATGTTAAATGGTTGTCTACTCTGCACCACGCTTGATTGATGATTTTCTAGCTATATTATACTGCCAATGCCCCTAATTACGAATGATCTTCCTAATCACACAAATTGAAATGTTCTGTGTATAAATTCAAAATACTTTATACAATTAGTAACACTACAAAATTTTTGGTATAAATTTATAGAGCATATACTTTTAACGATCAAGATTTTTGATTACGTATTTGCAGCATTGGGAATTCTGTTTGTATGTATATAATTAAGAAGATTGGAAGTACATATCATATCAAGTTTTAACATGATGTTATGCTGTAAAGATCATTCAACCTTTTTTTCGAATTTCTTAAAGAATTTTTATAAACTTTCTTCTATTTTGTTAGATTAAATTAGGTCATGTTCGGTTGATCGTTATGTCACACTTTTCTTTTATATGTAATTTGTGTATTGTTTATGTAATTATATATAAGAGTACTTTTTGTTTTGAACATACGTTCGGAACGCAATAACAAAGATGGTAGACGAGACATGATAGACGAGAGATAAGTTAGAACGCTAGAAGCTGCCAGCATTAATTCATGTATAGACTGCTAGAACGCCTTGACAAAACATCGTTTGAGGACAATACGATTGGAGCTATAGTGGAGTTAAAGTACGTTGAATTCATAGACTCGTTTATCATTTATATAGGACACTCTGTTATGTTACATGAACTATATATAGTACACTTTTTCTAGGTTTGTTTTTATCGTAGTTCTATATGCTTGTATAGGCACATATATATTGATCTGTATTTTAGGTATTTCGAACCTATTGAAATATATCTGTTTAAAAGATTCCAGTTTCTCCTTATTTAAGTCCTCAAAACATTCGAAATACTTGCTGTTATCAACATATGAACGAAGTAAACAGAAGACGAAGAAACATATTTATAACGCCAAATCGTACTAAAAAGCAGAGAACTTTATCGTGGACATGCAGTTGATTGGATAGTATGAAAGGATTTGGTAAAGTTTGATTTATTTACATTAGATCTTCGCCACTTTGTTATCAGCTACGTTGTACCTGTTCGTAAAACACATTGCTGGGAAGAGTCCTGCCGAAATTTTCCAAAACAGATACTTCGAGCCTGTACCTAAGAATCTCCCGCCGAAACATATCGATTACGTAATCGAACAAAGAAAACCACACCGTATTTCAGTATAATTTATATTGAATTATTCATTGAATGAAAACAAACAAAAAGAATACGAATATAAATATATATTATGGAAAACGCAAAGAAAGCCCGGAAGCAGGCAAAAAGAACATTTACCCGGACTGGGAATCAATTAGAAAAGGCTTTAGACAATGAAAAAACTCTAGTAACAACTATGGAGAAGAGATACATTGAGTTTATAACGGCTTGGGAGAAAGTGCAAGTTGATCACCAAGAATATGTTAGACATCTTACAGAAAGCGATGATACAGAAGAAGATTGGATAACAGAATTAAGCGACAGATTCTGTTTATTAGAAGAACAATATGACATTTTCGTGCATAATAAAGAAAGGAAAAAAATTGAAGAAGAGAAAGCAGAACGAGAAGAAAAGGATGCACGGGAGAGAGCAGAGAAAGAGATGAAAGACGCTGAAGAGAAAACAGAAAAAGAGAGAAGAAACGCAGAAGAAAAGGAGGAAAGAGAAGAAAGACATATGGCTCAAGTAGCAGTATATAGAGAACAGGAACGACTAAAGGTTGAAAGGTGTATAATGAATATCAAAGTTCTTGTTGAACAAGATAGGGAAGAAAACAACAGAGCCGTTAAAGAAGCAAGTGTGCTGATGAAGGAGAGAATGGAGGAATGTGAAAAGGTGCATCAGAATTACATTTCTTTGCTGAAAACAACAGAAGAGGTGGAAGAACAACGAGATTGGCTCGTGTCACTATGGGAAAACTTCAACGAAACTTATAGTGCGGCGTTAGTACATATGAGCAAACACGAAAAAATCTCGTCTGCTGCAATGAAAGCTGATAAAGAACTTGGACTAAAACTGGAAAGATTGAAGTTCCAAACTTTTGACGGAAGCATCCGAAAATATCCAAAGTTCAAACATGACTTCCTTACACATATCCAGCCATTGTATGGACCAGATCAAATGTCATTCGTATTAAAATCATATCTTTCAGACGCAGTTAAAGAAGAAGTAGAAAATCTTGATGACATCAAAGATTTGTAGAAAAGGCTCGACAACAAGTATGGTGATGAAGGAAAGCATATTGACGCCATAATGACTGACATAAAGGAAGCACCACTATGTCAAGAAGGAGATGCCTTAACATTGATAGAGTTTATCAACAAAATTGAAAGAGCACACAGAGACTTGGTGAGACTTGGGCTAGAGAAGGAGATTAGCAATTCCACCATTGTATCGATGATAGAAAGAAAACTCCCAGATGAAGTCCAAAAAGAATGGTTAAAGGTAGTTACTGGTGATAGGAGAAAGGAACTATCAAGAGACAAGTTTCCGGCACTAATGAAACTGTTATTAGAATACAGGGAGCGACTTGAATACAGCAACTCTAGCATCAGAGCGAGGGATCATATGACAGCAACTGTAAACCTAAATCAAGCAAATAGTGGTCCGATAGACAATGGAAATAAAAAAGCAAGATGTTGGATCCATCAAAATGGTGGCGATCACCCAATTTGGAGATGTAGAAGCTTCGAAGGTAAATCTCCGAACGAAAAGGTTGAGCTAGAAAAGAAAAATAACGCGTGTTTCGCATGTCTCGAGATAGGTCACAACGCTAATAACTGCAGCCGTGGATTCAAATGTAAAGAGAAAGGATGTGATATCCCTCACCACCAACTTCTACATGAAGCTCACGCATCAGGAATAACATTTCACTGCTCTGGTGAAAGTGACACAATATTACAGCTGCAAAGCATAAATGGAGGTACGAAGACTGGAGTTAAAGTTCCCCTTAACACTTTATGGGACGCAGGAAGCACCATTTCATTGATAACCCTGGCAACGGCCCGAAAATTACACCTTCAAGGTCGAAAGATCAGATTTCAGATGACGAAGGTTGGAGGTGACACAAAACTCATGGATACGTACAGTTATACATTGTACCTAGAGGATACGACTGGAGTTTCTCACGAAATAGATGTGCTTGGTATTGATACAATATCTACTGATATAACGGAGATCAAGTTCGACAAAATCCGAAGCATTTTCAGCGATATAGATTTCTCGAAATTGGAACGACCGAACAATGGAAACATTGAATGCTTGATAGGCTTTCAATACGCAGCATTCCATCCAGTACTTAAAAAGGCTGTAGGTCATCTTTTGCTGCTAGAGAACAGATTTGGGCTTGTAGTTGGAGGTTCACATCCAGCGCTGAAGGAAAACACGATGAAATTGGTTAAGCAAGCCGATGTTGCAAATGTGACAGCTAGCACTGAAGAATTCTATTCTATAGAGAATTTAAGAGTACAGTGTATCCCGAAGTGTGGATCATGCAGATGTGGGAAATGTCATCCAGGGGGGAAAGAACATGTCCCTCAAGGAGGAGAAAGAGTACAAGCTCATCACCAGTAATCTAAGCTACGACGAAAATAACAAGAAATGGCAGGCTAGCTATCCCTGGATAAAGAATCCCTATGATTTACCCAACAACAGAAGTGCTGCCCTCGTAAGACTGAAATCAACAGAAAGGCAGCTGAAGAAGAACGCCCAACATGCTTCACTATACACACGTCAAATCGAAGACATGATCGAGAGAGGTGTCTCTCGAAAGGTTCCAGAAAAGGAATTGATGGAATATCAAGGACCGATCCACTACATATCTCATCATGCTGTGATGAAGCCAGAGTCCAAAAGTACACCATGTCGAATAGTGTTCAACAGCAGTGCAAGTTTTCATGGTCATGTGTTAAACGAATATTTCGCGAAGGGTCCGGACATGCTCAATAAGCTACTAAGTGTGCTTATGAAGTTTCGAGAAGAACATTTCGCATTCATTGGAGAAATATCTAAGATGTTTCATTCAATAAATATACCAATTTTTGATCAAATGACACATCTATTTTTATGGCGAAACTTGGATACTGACAAAGAACCGGAAACATATGCAATGACAGCTGTAATTTTTGGAGATAGACCTTCTGCTACAATTGCAGTTGCAGCACTTCGCAAGACTGCTGAAATGAACCAACAACAACTTCCGAACGCAGCAAGTATCATTGTGAATAACAGTTACATGGATGACATTTCAGACAGTGTGTCAACTCAAAATGAAGCAATAAAAAGAACAAAGGAAATAGATAAAGTACTCGCACCGGTGGATTTAAAGTTAAAGGATGGGTATTTTCGGGGAGCAACAGCAACACCAATGAAACCCAGGATCAAAAAGCTGTGCAGGTTCTAACGCAAACAGCAGGTATGGAACACACGAGTGAAAGAATCTTGGGTATGCAATGGGACTCCCTGAATGATAAATTTCTTTACAGCGCTAAGCTGAACTTTTCACGAAGAAAACAGATGCAACCCAATCTTAACCTATCACAGGTACCTGAGTTTGTACCTCAGCCACTCACGAAGCGTCTTATCCTCTCACAAGTGAATGGAATTTATGACCCCCTCGGATTAATCTCGCCTTTCACAGTAAAGGCCAAGATCCTGATGAGAAAGCTCTGGGCGCAAGATAAGAAGATTGACTGGGATGAGGCTATTCCCGATCACTTCAGGAATGAATGGATTACCTTCTTCCAGCAAATGTTTCTGCTTGAAGACATAAAGTTCCCTCGTTGTATCAAACCACAAGGGAGTATTGGCAATCCAATCTTAGTGTTATTTTCTGATGGGTCAAATGAAGCATACGGTGCCGCTGCCTATGCAAGATGGAAAATAGTCGATGGAACATACGACACAAGACTCATTGCAGCTAAGAATCGAATAGCCCCTTTGAAGACCGTAGATATCGTGCGACTTGAACTTTCTGGAGCAATACTCAGCAAACGTCTGAGAGCAACCATTGAAACCGAAATGCGTCTTCGATTTGAAAGAGTTTATCATATTATTGACAGTGAGATTGTCAAAGCAATGATCAGCAAAGAAAGTTATGGTTTCAACACCTTTGCAGCGAACCGCATTGGAGAAATACAAGCATCAACGCAACCATCTGAATGGTTTTGGACACAAGGATCTCTAAATATCGCTGACTGGCTTACACGTGGTAAATCTCCATCAGATCTCGACGAGTTAAGTATGTGGCAAAATGGTCCAAATTTTCTACAGTTGCCCGAGGGTGAGTGGCCAATTTCCAGTCAAACGAAGGTAAAGGATTTACCAGAACGAAGTAAGGTATCATTTGTAGCTCAAACGAATGCAAATAACATCGATGATTTAGCAACACGCATTGACATCCACAGATTCAGTCGTTTTGAGTTATTGCGGAATGTCACTGCTAGAATTCTCAAGCTCTATGAAAGATTTAAATTACCAAGTCAAACACGTCAGAAATGTATAAATCCATTGGATAGAGAAAAAGCAGACATATTTTGGATCAAACATGCTCAAGAAGACTTGAAAAAAGAACTGGCAAGCGAACGCTTGAAGAAGCTTTGCCCAAAGATAAAAAATGGCTTGATCGTAGTGGGTGGACGCACAGAACGATGGATGGAAACAACTTGGAATAAGCAAGAATTCATCCTTTTACCGCGTGACCACCGCTTATCCCTACTTATTGCTCATAGTGAGCACGAACAATCCGGTCATTTAGGCATCGCAGCAACAGTATCCAGGATTCGCTCAAAGTACTGGATCATTGGAGTTCGCAAAATCGTATCAAAATTAGTATCAAACTGTGTCACCTGTAGAAAAAAAGCGAAGAGAATGGCCACACAAGTGATGGGTCAACTTCCAATTGAAAGATTGAAGCCTTCTCCCCCCTTTTCAGCTACTGGAGTTGATTTCTTCGGTCCATATGTTATTAAAGGAGAAGTACAAAAACGCACAAGAGGAAAGTGTTACGGTGTAATCTTTACGTGTATGATATCCAGAGCTGTGCACGTCGATGTTAGTCACAATTACTCAACTGATGCATTTTTGCAGACCTTAAGGAGATTTGCCAGCATAAGAGGATGGCCACATACTATTTTTAGCGATAATGGATCTCAATTAGTAGCTGCCTCGAAGGAATTATCAGATGCTATTAAAGATCTTGACGTAGATCGGCTACGAGCATATGGAATCTACTACAACTGTGAGTGGAAGTTTACACCAGCAGATGGACCTTGGTTCAATGGAGCAACGGAGTCTCTTGTCAAGTCTGTCAAAAAGGCTCTAAATACCTCCATTGGAGAACAGATATTATCATTTAGCGAATTACAAACTGTTCTTTTCGAAGCCGCACAGATTGTAAATCAAAGACCAATCGGAACCCACCCATCAACGCCAGAAGATGGTTCATATATTTGTCCGAATGATCTACTCCTTGGGAGAGCCTCTAGTCACGCACCCCAAGGTCCTTTTCAAGAACGATCTAGCAACAAGTATCGCCTAGATTTTATCCAACGTATTGTTGACACATTCTGGAAAAAATGGTCAAGAGATGTATTCCCTTCTCTAGTTGTTCGAACCAAATGGCATGTTGAACGACGCAACGTGGAGAAAAATGATGTAGTGTTAATCCAAGATAGCAACACTGTTAGAGGTCAATGGAAAATGGGGCTAATAACTGACACCTTTCCAGGCGATGATGGCAAAGTGAGAAGAGTGATGGTTTCATATAAGAACCAACGACCCCAAGAGGATGTTCACCAATATGCAGGGGTAAAATACACTCAGGTTGAGCGACCGGCACAACGATTAATAGTATTGAAAGCAGCACATGACGATTAGATACGCAAATCGCGAAGATGTATATAGTCCTTTTTCGTCGGTGGAGTGTTTTGAACATACGTTCGGAACGCAATAACAAAGATGGTAGACGAGACATGATAGACGAGAGATAAGTTAGAACGCTAGAAGCTGCCAGCATTAATTCATGTATAGACTGCTAGAACGCCTTGACAAAACATCGTTTGAGGACAATACGATTGGAGCTGTAGTGGAGTTAAAGTACGTTGAATTCATAGACTCGTTTATCATTTATATAGGACACTCTGTTATGTTACATGAACTATATATAGTACACTTTTTCTAGGTTTGTTTTTATCGTAGTTCTATATGCTTGTATAGGCACATATATATTGATCTGTATTTTAGGTATTTTGAACCTATTGAAATATATCTGTTTGAAAGATTCCAGTTTCTCCTTATTTAAGTCCTCAAAACACTTTTTACATTTTTCACTCTCATTCAAACATTTAAAAGAGTCAACATATAATTTCAAATCATTTATTCATGAAACTTTTCACTGGTAGCACATTTTTGGCCAGCTCTTTGAACACATTTAACTTTAAAATTTCAATAACAAAACTCATTTTACTTTGTGTGTTACAATTCCCACCTGCTGTATGCAGTCTACACTGAGCAGCAGTCAATGTTGTACTGTATTGTATTGTATTGTTCAATCATTCAAAATCATTCAAGTTTCAAGAATGTTATTGTTAGTCTTCCATCTTTCATACTTCAGATCTTGTTCATATTTGTATTATTGTTAAACTTTATGAAAAGATTGGAGTGGTGAAATACAAGCTTGATAATTCTATTAAATTTTATATATGCTATGTTGATTTAACTTATTTGCAAATTTTTTTTTTATCTTCTTGTTGTCATATTGTTTGTTGTAGACTAACGAGAAACTTTCTTGCCATGTTTATTATTAAAACCTTACAACTTATGGAACATCCCACGCTTACATGGAAAAAATTACATTATGTGTGAAATCAACAGACAAGTGGCGTGAATTGTTAAGGAGATTAACAATATCAAGGAAAAGGCTCACACTGTCCGAGAAAAACAACAACAATAAAACAGCAAACAAATAGGGTTTTAATACTCAGCACGCTAAAGCCTCTGACTAATATCTTTCAAATTCGACTTTCGTATCGTAGTCCATCGTAAAAAAAGGAAAGTTGTTAAATTTTATCATTTCAAATTAATAGTTCTAAATAACTGAAAGAATTAAAGACATTCAAAGGAAATCGAAAGAAAATTGAATAAAATCGACAATGGAAAGACAGTTTTCGTCAAAAAATGCTTATGATTTCATAAAATAATAAAATGCTTATGATAGCATAGAATACGACTTGATAATTCAGAGCTAAAACTCATTAGTTAAAACCATACGACATTTCAAAACAAACGATGGAGTTATTTAATAAATCCTTTTTATTATATTTATGGAAACTCTAAAAACACTAATTCTATTATTTAAAAACATTTGCATTTATGTCTTGTACGTTTAAAGTCACACGCTATGTAATGTTTTGTTTTATGTGCGTTATACATTAGATGAAAGAAAAGTACAAGAAACAGAAAGTTTCAGAAATGCGTGATACAAGTTGGTTAAGATCTATGTTTCTGCTTGCATTATCAGCTTGTTTTTGTACATGTAAAACTATAATCCGTGATGAAAGAGGAGATAGAGTTGTTGATGAGATAGAGTGTGAGATGGGACAAACCCTTTATCAGGGAAGTTGTATCAAAGACAGCAGCAGTAATAAAGCAGGTATTAAAACTTCTAGTTAGAGATGGGTTGCCATATTTCATTAAATATTGGCGTAAAAAATAGAATGATTTCAGTTCTTGTTGTTTTGACAAGAGGAGAAAAGTTTCGGAAAAACCTGTTATTGAATTCTAAGAAAATATGAATAGCTTCATGTGGTGACTTTAGAAGGATACTTACAATATCTGACGTCTGATGTCGAACACAATCGCGATCTTCTCATTGACTCGGATTGGGAAGAAGACGAAGACGTAGAAATGGACTAACTTATATGCAAATGCTGTATTTTAGATTTCTTCTGTTATATACATAGGTTTTTTAAGTAAAGATCGAAATATCAAAATATAGAAGAAGCGTTATTTTTGCAACTGTCACAAATTTGTTGGATAGGCTTTCAAAACAAACCAAAATAAAACAAATAATCACCCCTCTATTAAGCGCCTAATAAATGCTAGTAAATGCTCCGCCTAATTTACGATAAAATTTAACAAACGTCCGGGTGGTTAATACAGGAAATACGGTGCTTTAATTGAACGTTTTGAACGTGTAAAGCAAACAAATCAGACCAGGAGATATTTGAGAATGTAATTGGGGCCTACATTATCTTATTCTTCTGACTAATATTCTATTTAATGTTTATTTAATCATATTACAGGCTGTCTTCTGCGGATTCAAGAAGAATCAGCTGACTCAATTCCTCTTCTGACAAAGAACACATTCAATCAATCCATGATTGTAAACGGTAGTTGTCCTAGTCGTTTTCCCAATATCCATCCAGTCTTAAAGGTAGAAGAAGATGTGGACAAATGGAACATCAATCCAAGATCTGGTGATATAGTAACTTTTAGAACGATAGGTAATGGTAATGTAAGTTAACCAATATCAAATTCGGCAGATAATGCATGTATTTACAATTACAAATTAAACAAAAAGATTTCTTACTAACTGTTTATTCATGTTTAAGTTGGAAATTCGTTTCAAAGACCATTTTCCTGGAGTTCTTCTTCAAATTAATATCAAATGCAAAAATCAGATTTCACAAGACACTAGACGTCGTTGTGTCATTATGCGATTTAATGGCAGTGTTGAATGTGAGTTTGCTTCTAAGTTCTCGTCGCTTCTTCATTCTATATTCTCATTAACATATCTTTCTCTGCGACAGTTCTTCACTTATTATTGCCTTAAATCATTGCATGATTTATTAAGCACCGAAAATGAGATTTTAGATATCATCATGTTATTTCTTTACTTTGTTTTTCAAGTTCAAAATTTCTAGGGTGTCTTTTTGACTTTTCCATAAAGGTTTTGTTCGTATTAGAAATATGCTTACTTTAGTTGAAACTCTTTAACAAAAAAATTGAGAAATGACCTAAAAGATTCAAACCTGGAAACAAAAAAAACTGAAGAAAAAAATAAGTCGAAATTTTTTATCCCTGTTTGCTTTAGATCCATTGTCAAACGTTTTCCCTCCATTGCCAACATCAATAACACCAACTACCACTTTAACAACCAGTGTTTCAACAACTAGTCAAACCACTTCAACTGCTGGCGTTTCAACAACTCGTCAAACCACTTCAACTACTGGCGTTTCAACAGCTAATCAAACCAAAACAGAAAGCGCTGAGGTTGGAGGAAATACTCCTTTATTTATTGGTGTTGGAATTGGAGCTGTGGTGGTGCTTATTGTCATTGTCATTGTAGCTATTGTTATTAAAAGGAAAAGGTACTGTAAACTTTACCTTCCCCAAAATCATCATAACAGACATTTGTGTTATTATGGTGAAGCCTTTTTTTAAATGATATTGTTATGGATCCAGTGCGGCTATTACTTTGTGTTATATATGTTGCTGACAATGGAACAGCTTATTGCCATCCCTCATTCACAATAATGATAGCTTGGGGTTAGGATTAAGACTTACCTGATAGTAGTAATTTTCCATTCTAATTTTGAAATTAAATCGTTTAGAGGATCTCTTCAAGGCAAAGACCTCAAATGTACTTTCAACAATGATCGCACTTACGAAGAAGTCGATATCTTTAACTCTACATCAAATATAAACCATGATGGTGACGAAAAACGGCGAGAATCACTAGACGAACAAAACATGTATTATGAAACAACGAATGAATTACCAACAGTAATACACCAAAGTCAGAATACTTATGAGGATGAACAGTTTATCAAGAACAGCGAAGTCGATTATGCTGAAGTTTTAAAGACAACTGAGAATGGCGATTTAAAGCCTCAATACGCTAATGTTTATAGTAATCAAAAACCTTTTCGACCTAATTTTCCACCAAATTCAGATCACATATCAGAGTACGACACTCCTATAAAAGAAGAAGAAAAAGAAATTCCAGAATATGCAGCGGTCCAGAAAAAAGCAAAGAGATGATATAAAATATAGCTAAGGGAACATGTGTGGAGATCAATGCGAAATAACGGTATACAGGCTATCTGATAACAATCAGTTAATAGTCTGATGGTAGATATTTGCAATTTCCTAAGTGAGGGTTGTTCTCCTCTTGCCATGAATCTCATTGCTTGTCTGCTGCATGAGCTTTACTTGTTCCTTTGAAGTTAGAAATTAAATCATTAAATCATGTTGGCACAAAATTAAATCACGTTAAGAGAAGGCATTTTTTTATGCACATTAAATCGGGGTAGTGTGAATTCATTCTGTAAACACAAGCTAAATATCGAAGTACAAATATTATATAGATAAGTTGCTTAGCAACAATACTATGCTTACTGAATCCTTTTAATTAGAACTTAATCTCCAATTTTTGTAGCAGTGGGTACGAAGTTGATTTTATTTGCTGTAAGAATTATACTACAAGCTTATAAACACTTGAAACTTTACTGTCATTAGAACATGCATAGAAACTGTAGTGTAAATGAAAGACAATGTCATATGTTTAAAAACATGTAGTTTTCATTTCTAATACTTTAAGTTTCACTAGACAGACAAACTGAAGGACTGCTTGCTGAGAAATTGAGAGTTTTACAAAAGAACAAAGCTATGTAGCTGATGTAGCCATTTTGTGGGATAACTCATTAGAAACCCAGGGTTTTAAGGGCTATTATTACATACACAATATGTTCGTAGTGAATAACTTGATTAGATTACGTCATCAGCAACAAACAACAGACTTGTGTATAACAACAAATCTAGACGCCATAGTATACTATCAATGTGTTACTGATCGGATGCCCTTTCATTTACTTATCTGGAGAAGTTGAAGAAAAACATGTGCAACAATGTATGTACTGTTTGTGAAAGATAATAATGAAGATCAGAAACTGGATCTACTAATTAACTATAGTATAAGCAATCATTGACCGGATCGGTCGTTATTTACCGGTGTTGCCATTGGAAACACTTCACTCGCTACTCTTCCCTGCATTTCAATGTGTTCAATAACTGTAATGCTAATACAAATACATATAAGAAGAAAAGAATCCTATGCATTATTAATCTTTATTTGCTTAGCTATTTTTTCTCTTGAGAAATAAATATAAAGATAAATACATATAGAGATAAATACATTGTGTGTGTCATCTTTTTGAATTTACTTTCATAAAAATATCATTTACTTCAGATATAAAAACAACATGCTGTTTTAAAGACTGCATTTAATAAGTACATCTACTAAAAAGCTTTTCTCACTGAACAAAAAAATAAGTATTTCTATTATCAAAGTAAAGAAATAATTAAATCAACTTTTTGAACTCAACATAGCTATGATGAAATTGGTATATCACATATATTACAGCAAACGATTGTTTAAATTTTCTTGATCTTATTAGTAGTCTCACTCGATCATCTTGTAGAAGAATATACTATACTATACTCCCGCTGCTAGCTCATTAACATCAGTTATAGATATGGGAACATATGCGATATGTTTATCACTAGTCATCTTTAGCTATTTCGTAATCATTATCCCAATCGTGTGTTATGAAGTAGAGAGAATTGAAACTGGAGATAAAATAAAGGATAGCCCATATTGCGTTGATTGCACGTGTCCCCGATTATACAAAATTTATTACAATGCAGATGATCGTCCTCCAGACTGTATATATTCACAAGTACATGCAAGTAAGGTTTATTCTTTGTGTAAATTCATTCTATTTTGGCTACTTTGGTTACTTGAAGTTATATATAGTGACATTTTAGAAGAAATCTTAAAAACGTGTACGTGTATGTTGCACTTGACACAGCATTATAAATTTCTAAAGTATAAAGTATGAAAACTGAGTTCTGTCAAAACATTATTTTTTAACTTCTATATAGGTCTACTGGCTAAATGTTGTCTGAGTTATCTTCTTTCGTAAAAGTGCTCAACGGAGAGGAG
Organism: Turritopsis dohrnii; assembly: GCA_027922465.2. Taxonomy (NCBI): domain Eukaryota; kingdom Metazoa; phylum Cnidaria; class Hydrozoa; order Anthoathecata; family Oceaniidae; genus Turritopsis; species Turritopsis dohrnii. The sequence continues at coordinate 80,101 of BQMF02000348.1, read as the reverse complement.
CATATTATGAACAATAAAGAAAGACAAAGTATTTGTTAGAACTCTGAGTTTCTTCGTTAAGATCTAATGGCTTTTATACGAAAACAAAGTTTGAACTAAGAATTTTATTGCAAACCTCAAAATTAGTACAAAACCTTTTTTTTTTTGATAATGATGATGATGATGATGAAGAAATGTGTAACATTTCCTTCTGCATATTGCTATAACAGGTCATTTACTTGTAAACAAGTAAAAAAAAACAGAAAGTTTATTTCTTGATTTTCTAAATTTTTCATATTTGGTAGCTATTTCATGTACCTCAAGAATGCTAAAATTTAGGTTACGTTTTTATTTCAGATTGCTTTTTGCTACACCTATTAGATGACGGTAGACAGGATTTCCAAATCCTTCTTATAAAGGAAGAGGACATCAACACAAAGGTGTACCGAATTGATCAAAGCGATACTTGTACAGACCCATACCAGCCAGGCGCTGGAAAAGTATTCTTACAAAGTTCTGAGAAGGAAACTGAATGGTTAGACATTACTGGTGATGGTACTGTTGAATTTAACCACGTAAGTACATTTGAGATGGTTCTTGCAATCATAAAATCACGTAGTAGTTGCACATCAAGGGATATTTCTTGAAACATTCATTGTATAAATTTGTAATGTATTTAACTCTTTGGATTAGAGAGTAAAAGTTTCCATTTTCTGTATAAGATTGAAAAGAAATCAGTGTTTTTAAATTTCTTTTTCTACAATTGGTTATAACAGAGGCGTAGTTAGGGTCAGTCAAAAAAACCTGGAGGAGTTCAACATTATAATATTTCTTTTCAGTCTTAAGTTGCGATTAGGTTACTTGCACGCTTTCCTTTTCTACCCTAAATGACTTAACTCTCCTCCACAAATTTTGACTGACCTCTGGCTACGCCTCTGTATAAAGTCTTGTTTTATTTCTTCTAATCAAAATCACCATGATTACCAAACGTATTTACAATAAGGTTCTTACTTATCATAAATTCATATGGTAATCTGAAGATGTATTTCACGAGATATCTTGTTTGAAATTGAAATGAGTATTCTAGCATAAAAGCATGATTTAGTAACAACTGGATTATGTGTATCTCTATTTCAGCTTGAATTTACTATTTCAAGACACAGACCAGGACTTTTATTGAAGGTTTACGTTTCTTGTCATTATCAGTCTGTCCTTCTTCACCCTGATGATTTATGCATGTTGATGCGTTTCTCTGGCAAAGTCAAATGTAAGTCATTTATGATCAAGATCACGATTTGTCCATCTCCTGTAAAGAACTTATGAAGGGATTCTAAAATGATTAAAGCTTTCATCTCCAATTCAATTATTACTTATTATTTCTACAGGTTTATTCAATTCGCAGAAGAAAAATGTTTTCTTCGATATTTTCGTGTTTTGTACGTTACTCCAGATTCTTTGAACAAATGCTATATGATATGATTTTTCAGTGATTATTCTAGTACTGTTTAGTATGATAACCTAAAGGCATTTCGTTAAAGATATAATAAGCAATCCTCTAATACTAGATGGAGAGAAACCTGTTGTCACTACTTCAAAATTGAAACAAATATCAACATCTGTAAAGGTAGTGGATTCAACAGTTTCAAAATCGCTATCAATGTCTATCCTGGATACCTATTCAAGTGTCAACACAACCTATCAAAAGACTACACATCATCACCACACTCAAACGATAGCTTCTTCCTATTCGTTCAGTGAAAGCCTTTCACTGATGTCTAAAAAGACCCTGAACATGCAATCACCACTTGTTACTTCAAAAGTGAAACAAATGTCAACATCTGTAAAGGTAGTGGATTCAACTGTTTCAAAATCGTTATCAACATCTATCCTGGATATCTATTCAAGTGTCAACAAAACTTATCAAAAGACTACACATCGTCACCACACTCAAACGATAGCTTCTTCCTATTCGTTCAGTGAAAGCCTTTCATTGATGTCTAAAATGACCCTGAACATGCAATCGCCACTTGTTACTTTAAAAACGCATATAACCAGTGCTCAAATCAATGCGACATCTTTAACTGTGAGCACAAAAGGCATAAAGGCATCAAATATGACATTCTTAGTCACTGATAGAAGTCATGTTTCCCACAGTTTTCTTTTCACTTCTTCAGTTGTTAAATTCTCAAGGCTTTCCTCGATGCTTGTTTCAGATACAGTTATGAGTCATGTTGCGAGTTCTATGTCTTATAGATTTAGCGAAAGTGGTAATCCATCTTCTATGCCTTCATTCTCTCAAACCACGTCTCTAATGTCTTCTGCAAATTCTCGACAGAGAATCGTTTCAACTTCCATTCCTTTCGAAAGTGGCATCCAGACAGTCCAAACACCATCACTCAATCAGACACCTTCATTACAGCAAACTGCATCACTTAATCAGACACCTTCATTACAGCGAACTGCATCGACAACAATGAATCCTTCACAGCAATTTTCACTGCGTAAGAGTTTATCAACAGCAATGACGCATTTCCATTCATTCAGGCCTTCCGAGGCGAATGCTACAAAGACGAAACACCGCCAATCTACATTACACAAGACTGGATCGTCAACCGTAATGTTTTCCAGTACAAAAAGCTCAAAAACCGTAATGTTTTCCAGTACAAAAAGCTCAAAAACCGTAATGTTTTCCAGTACAAAAAGTTCCAAAACGTTTACGTTTCCCAGTATGGAAAGCTCTTCTCGAAAACAAAGTATACAGACAAAACATCACCAATCTTCGATTGAAATCATAAAAAGCAGAATTTCTTTCAGCTTTTCGACTTCTTTCTTGATCAGTTCTTCGGTGATTGGGGGTACAGGGCAACTGAAAGATGATGAAGATGATACCAACATAGGATTGATAAGTGGTGTCTGTGTATCAGCTATATTTGCTGTAGTTGTTATTTACGTTATCATCCTGCTGATTTGCAGGTAAGTGCAAGACATAACTACTTTACAATATGTTTAAGGGTTTACTCCTTTCAGATTTTGTTTTGTTTTCGTTGACCAACAAAGTATTCCACGTGTCCTCATCTTCGTTCACATGTAAATAAACAAATGAGTAACAACGTGATATTGAAGTTAGATTCATAGGCATATCAATTGGTTTGTCGGACCATTATTATTCATGAGGAGATATTGGGAAGAACAATTTGTTTGTGGGACCATTATCTGTGTTGTGATTAATGATTATAGGTAATTGTCGGGTGTCTTAATGCTAACGCCATCATTCTCAATATCTCAATAAGTGCTGAAATGGAGCGCACTCCTGAAATATCCTTGTTGCTATACTACCAGAATTTCACATTAGGCATTCTTAACATTGCTTGACAGTATCATTAAGTATTGTTTCCTTGCCCTGGAAATTATGTTTCTACTTTAAAGACTAGATAGTAGATGCTACAATTCTCAATGTTGTTTATAAGGGTTCAACCGAAAACCTTTCAGAACTTGTTGCCACCCTTTTCTAAGGCTCTAATATTAATATATTAGTTTAATATTTATTTTTTATGTTATTTAGAAGAAAGAAGCGAGGAAAAGAACAGGTAACACAAAGCATTTGTTTTATGATAATTCTCTAAACAATTCTTTTAAAAAATATATTACCACGTAAATCTTTGTCATTATTTAATTTCATGTCATTTCAGATATCAAAGGCATTGGATGTAACCATTCATGATGGACTGCCATTAAAAGAGTCGGTACATATAAAGCAGAAATCTGGTCCAGGCGATGGTTATGAAGTTGTAAATAAGACTTTCACAAATAAAACTTTCACAACCTTCAAAACTGAAAATCAAGATTTTGATTCGTCGAGCAAAGATTTTCCAGATGGCGATTCAGGTTTTTTCACGGATGACATGATCATCCATGCTATGAATAGCGAGCCTGGCAAAACAGAACATGATGCACCAATTGCTCTAAAAGACTATAACCCAGACTCTGAGAGTGAAATAAAAGACGATGCCTTGAAAACTGACGATGGAAGTGATTTATATGCAAGTCTAAACAAGGGGTTTAAAACCAGTCTTGAAGATGTAAAAGATACTGAAGACAAAAATAGCCAGCGTCAAAACTTGGAACAGGAAGAAGGCAGTTCTAAAGATGGTGAACGAACTTTAGTCACACTGACAATATAACATATTGAATTTGAGAGAATATGAGAATTGTGGAAACTTGTGTATACTCACATGAAGTCGAGTTTTCAGTGGACAAACTTTCTTGGTGAAACTTTTCCTACCTTTTATTTTTACTTATTACAATTACTGTAAAAGGTTTTTCTAAGGGCCCAGTGTATAATCGGCCTAAAGGTTATCTTCAGCGGTAATGGTGGCACACATGTTTTTTTTTTACTTTTTGAGCTATGTTATCTTCTTTTGCAAATTTCGTTATAACGTATGCAGTCACCGATGTTTGTAAACAATTTATAATTTATAGTTATTGACAATTTCTTTGTGGTTACTCCTTATTGCGATTTCGCAATTCTTGTGAATGGCTAAAGCGAATGTCAGGGATGCCAGTCTATTTTTATGGCGAACATTCACAGTATACAGTGTTTACATAACAATGTTCGATGCATACGGTCTTCTTATATTTCCTCACTATCTTCTTGATAAGAGGCACCTCCAACGAGGAGAATGAGGATTCATATTATTAAAATTTTACAGTGGATTAAAACTTCTTTCATTCATGATTACGTGAATGAGAACTCAGACATCTCAAGATAACCAAATTTTATGATAATTAGATAATACTTTCGATTGGATTTTAAAAACCGGAAATGCATGCTTTTGTTGTCTTTTTTCATTGTGTCTTCGTTTTTCTTTTTATAAGCAATAAGTTTATAAGGAACACCGGTAAATTTCCTCAAAATGTTAACCAACAGTACCACATGGATCTTAAAATGATGAACCACACAGCACATTTCTTAAGATTTTTACATTCGGTTATTACACTAGGTTGTATTGCTAGATTGCGCGCTGTGGTAGAATACCGTAAACCTCCGAATATAAGCCCACCCGTCTATAAGCCCACCCGTGTATAAGCCCATCATTTTACTCATTACTAACGATTTCCATGTATAAGCCCACCCGTGTATAAGCCCATAATATTGGAAGGGAAAATTTCATGGTTGTTTTTCTTTTACTAAAAAACCTTTTTTTTGCAAAAACATACAAGTACAAGCTATTTCTTCAGATCTTTACGAACTAGTCCTCTATTGATATTTGGTCCATATAAGAAATAAACACAAGGGAGCTCAATAATAATTTAGATGGGACAGAAGATAAACAAATTAACATCCGAGGTATAGACGACTATACAATGCCTCAACCAGAGGAGGAATTCCACCTTGAAACATCAAACGAGGAAGAAGATGATGGTACCGGAGACAATGTAGAGACAGCGACGTCGAGCGAAAGTGAATATAATGGTGATAGCGAAAGTGAAGATAGTGAAGAAATTGGCGATGAGTGAAAAGTTTTTATTACGTAAAATATATGCATAGATATTTAATATGTTGCTATTGTTTTCCATGTATAAGCCCACCCGTGTATAAGCCCACCCCCGTGTATAAGCCCACCCAAAAAAAGGTTACGAACTTGTATAAGCCCAGGGCTTATATTCGGAGGTTTACGGTATAATGACACCTTAGAATGTTTTAGAACATAAGGTTACGCTTATGTTAGGGTTAGGGTTAGCTCATAAGCGTAAACCACGGAGGTGGGGTGAAAATATTCTAAGGGGTCATTATATTCTACTACAGCACTTTATGCAATGATTCAAATGTCCTAGACTTCGTACTTTAAAAACAGCTTATATGTAAGGTTTTCAAGAGGGACATATATTTGGACATATATTTGAATAATGCTTGGCAATAAATTAAGTAACATAACTTTATGGTCATTTTTTAAGCAACATTACAAGCTACTAACGTCTCACCTCGTTATAAAAAACAAAGAAACAAACAAAAACAAGATGCCCTTGCAGGCATAAGGATTTCTGCAAAACCAGCTGAAGCATGAAACCCTAGAAATCTATGAAAGCATCAATGATACATACTATAGATCCAAAAAATATTAAAGCTCCTCTTTCCTGTTGAGCATTTTGAACACTTTACACACAAACGTTAACAAGATTTTATACTACTTTTATGGTTATGGAGAGACGATTGCTTAATGAGTGAAACTTTAAGTATCAAAATGAAAGTAGTTTTTTCTTGAAAGCAAACATATTATATACTGTAGATCAAAAATAGATAACACAAAAATACTTTTAAAAAGTGTGAATAGGGCTTAACTAAAAACAACATAAGCTATTACATACAAAGAAAAGAAAGGTGCGAATCGTAACCATAGATACGCGATTTATATGACAGTTTTTTAAAAAAAGAATCTATGTATAAGAACGAAAGAAAAAAAAACACAAACTTTTTCGAAAAAAATATAAGAAACAAATTAAAAAATTTATCGGAAATACTATGTTTTAAAGTAACTACGTATCTACCTAAGCTAGCTACGAAGCATTTAAAAATTTTACCTTTTAAAAGTTTAACTATGAGCCACTTCGATGAATTCTTGTATTTCTCAAGTTTGCCTCAAAGCTTTGCTTGCTCAGCTAGGATTATCTAGGATAAGCTAGGATAGGCTAGGAAGCTAGGGTAAGATAGAATCAGCTAGGATCAGCTAGAGGCTTGCTGACAAACCTCACACAGACCTCACTTTTACTCCGATGTACCCAGATAAGCCTACAATTAAGCAAATGGGAAGATAAAAAAGCACTAAGAAGAAAGCTTACCAAAAGATAGAAGTTTCAAATACCGATGTTAGAAAAGAAAGTTTTCGATTTCTGTATTACCGCAATTACAACCAGTCGCCAGAAGTTTCTCGTGGAAGAAACTTCGTGCTACGAAAAAATGGCTTTACGCATAGATGTAATGAATCCATGAAGGCGCACGCACGAAATTTAAAAAAAACCGCTAGGTTTGGACAGCAGAAAAAAAAAAAACAGAGCCGGTTTTAATGTATTTCTTGCTTTCGCAGAAATCCAAAAAACCGAAATAAATGTGAAAACGTGTATGGTATGTGGAGATTCAAATGATTTTTAAATTACATTGCGGATTATGAAGGCAAGACATTCGCAATTTTCTTCTCTGCTGAATCAATAATAAAAAGCTGCGTACATAATATTAATCAAGTAAATATTTAATGGGTGACATAATGTTGTGTTTCGAGATGATCTTATTCAGAATCATCAATGATATATTTTTTAATTATTCAGATCATACTCAATCGAATCATAATCAGCATTTCCAATTCATATTTTCTTCGAAGTTGTATCGAAATCTTAAAGAAGTTGTATGAGCAGCTGGCGAACAAAGTAAAATTGTCCAATCAAAGCGAAGTAATAAAAGTACAGTCTAAAGGAATTGGAATAAAACTCAGTGCAGATTGACAAATTGAAATGTAAATATGATGCAAATGGATGTTTACAAAAAACTTTTATAGTCATCTAGGTAAGATGACCTGTTTTTAGTTAAATGTTTTGCTTAACAGTTAGAACAAACCTCAAGAAATTTGTTAAGAAGTTGTTTAAGACTTTATTATAAGAACTAGTGAAAGTTTATTTTAACATTGTTCCTCATGAAGCCATCTTGCCCAAATTTCATCTATCCTTTACATTCCAACAATGTGTGTATCAGCGTCTCTCTCATAGTAATGTAACGTAACCTATTATTAGCTACGATTATGCTTGATAAATTTTTATGTTTCGTTGTCGGTATTTATCATCTTGACAGTTGTCTGTACAAGAACATTTATGCAATATTTTTTTAGTTAATTTGTTTTATTTGTGACACCGTTTCTTACCAAACATTCCTAAAACCTAAACTGCATAACCAAGTATTTGATGTATTTACTGGTAGTAAGGATATCAATTCATAATAACGTTAACGAAAATAAAGTTAAGAAGGTTGATGCTTCATATAGTCATATGATCGTATAGAAAATATTAAGTGAAGTTCATTTAATCAATTTTTAACTCAAAACATTAGTGGATAAACATTGTTGCTTTGACCTAGGATATCCACTAAGTCTATGGTTTTTCATGAATCCACGGGAGCACATGCTGTTGATCGCAACCTCGCAATCCCTGTCACCCACACCCACATGCATAATGTTAGGGGACTTAAATATCTACAAGTTACAGTCAACGGAGGGTAGGATTCAGTAACGTCCATTAACATCCATGCAATAAGCATACAACTTCAATACTGCCTATACACAGATCAATAGATTTCAGCTCGAAAGGGTAACATTTTCAATCTTGAATAGTATCAAAAGTGTTACTTTCACTATTTTAGGATGCCCAGCAATGCACTTACCATTTTCGCAGGATTATTGTGGGTTTGTGGAGTATCGTCAATAGATGTGACACGTAAAGACAGTGGTGATATTCTAGAATTAGTCCAGTGTCAGAAAGGGACTATCGTTGTTAATGATGACGCTACGCATTCTATTTTTTGTGCAAAGTCAATGAAAGAAGCTGGTAAATTATCTTACTTCTTAACAATTCTTTTTTGGCTTCATGGACTCCATGGACTACAGTGGTTATGCTCTAACACATCTCTAACACACTATTCATGCCAAGTTCATTTCGTTTCAATGTGCATTCCTTCCGTCATGGCTAAATTGTAGTCACTTAAGTATCCTTTTGATGTCTGTACGGTGATTAAAAGCAAATAAGAACTTAAGGACGGGCATCAGTTAGTCCCTATACGTTATATCTTACCAGATATAAATAGTCTCTTCATAATGGCGTTACAATATTCGTCCCGTTTTCAAACCGAATAACATAAACGTTATTTGCAAAGAACAATAGCACTTACTTAATAATTATTTAACTTAGTAACAAGGTTTGGATGTAATGATGTAATTTGTGAAAAAGTTTTAAATTACTTATTTGCGGTCAAAAGTTTCATATTTCTGCTGAAAAGATGTCTGTTATTATGGAAGCTGCACCAAAACATGCTACATATAATGTCTTATCACAGAGTAAAGTGACATGTGACGCGTTGGTAAAAGATGTTTTTACGGCAGGAGTTGGACCATAGCTATGCAAAGAATATTGCAGGATGATAGGATGCAACACGATATATTAAGACAACCGGTCAATCATAAGTAACACATAATGACTGCTTCATGTTAGATAAAGGCACTTTTACAGATGTGCTAAAACAGCAATCACACAAACAACTTTTTACTTTTTAGGATGCGATTTACAGTTTTCAAAATCAGCAAACGTTGGCTTTATCCCTTCCAATACTACAAGCACTACAATCAATCAAAGAATATTACAGATTATCTCTCCAACTGGTCCAATCTGCAGTTTCAATGAAAAGCCTCTTTTAGGTCCACTTTTTATTCAGGACTATCCACGAAACATTTTTAAAAGTGTGTGGACAAATGTAACTGGTGTAAACGAGGTCAACGAAACTTTAAAGTATATTGAAGTATCTAATAGTAAGGTAAGGCCTTCTTCACATGGCATCTTGTTCAACCCGAAAATCTTTATTTCTATATGTTACTAGCTAGGGTTAACTTTGATAAATTGGTTTGTGTTAGTGAAAATAAGCACCAACTTGATTTCATTCTTGCATGTGTTTAGTTTTTAATAGAGAGGATACCGGGATAATATTTTTGTTCGTATACAGTTAAAGTTTCGCTCTGTATGATTTCGGGAAAAGGAACTGTACTAGCTGATACAATGACATCATGAATAGCTAAATCAAAACAAATCATTTTTCAAAAAAGGCTGACATGTGATTTACTAAATCCTGATATTAGGCAAAAAGTTTTTCCTGCATATAATGTTTATATGTCACGTTTGAACTAAGTTGTCTAACTGTTTAGATAGAAGTTGAATCTACCAAGTCTTGGCCAGGCATTTTGTTAAAGTTATACATTCATTGTTTGGATAACCAAGGCCATTTGAGAAATTTTGGTTCATCGAGGCGATGTGTTCTCATGAAATATGAAGGTCGTGTGGATTGTAAGTAGCGTCAATTTTGAAAATATTTTTGTTATTTCCAGTCTCTTTTTTTCATGTCTCCAAGCAAAAAGGATTGGGGACTATATTGCTTCTAATTAATAGCATGGATTTGTTTTTTAAAAAATAATTTCAGTTCTGAACAGCAACAACTATTCACAATAAGAACAATATTCTCATTTGTCTCAGAATGGCGCAGTATGCAATTTAGTATACTAGATAACCTGGATTATCTAGTATACTTGCTTGCATTAACTATTAAAACTTCAAACACAAGTCAAGTCAAATTGATCATGCAGCGACACAAAAAGCAATTTATACAACATAAACGTGGTTGGCAAATAAACAGATGATGTCAATTCTTCCTGCTTTTTTTAGATCCACTGACTTCAAGGACCTTCGACCCAACTGACCGAAATACCATAGCAACAAATCCGAAGTTGGGCGCCAGTCAAAGTGAAGATAATATCATATTGATATACGCCATTATAGTTGCCGCTGCATCTTTTGTTGTTGTTCTCTCGATATGCGTTACAGCTTACGTCATCTGTGCAAGACGGAACAAAAGAAAGTAAGATAGCATTAAATTCATGTTTTCTAAGGTGGTTTTTTAACAAGCCGAATTTGCCAAATTTAAAGCCGAATTCAGCTTAAAAACACGTGTTTCGAGCTAAAGATCATTTCCTAAATTTCAGTGAGTTCAAGTCCACCAGCTCCTCCCAAATGACTCTTTTTAAAAGGGATATATTCATCACAACCTACAGGAAGTACCGTCAACTTGAACCAATTATATTTAGGGTTCAGGAATCGCAAAAGTCTGCACAGTTTTTTTACAAAAAAAAATGTTTTGCAAATATCAAAGGAAATACACAATGAAAATACAATTCTTAAACGCTTAAAAACCTGGCGCGTAATGATATAAAAATAAGATAAAAACTAAAGAACAAATTTACAAAAATTTAAAGGCTGGATACTCTGTAGAAATCTGTAATACACAACGACGTAGACCCGTATAATGACAAAATGAGATAGTATATACGATGTCAAAAAAGAAACGTTTTTATAAATTCCTATTACTTTGCCAGTCAATATCCTACTGTCAACCCTTCCCGAAAACAGATTCTTGGTTTAGTCCATCATATGATTTCTATAAGCAAAGAAAAAAATATCCAAGCTCAAATAAGACGATCTCTTGCAGATTCCAATAACAAAAAGCAAAGATTATGCAAGACTCTTTATTCTATTCATGTCATGGCAATTCTTTAAAGATATATGATATCTACACATGACACTATACCCGGTGTACTGTGTGAATATAGCTTTAGGAAGGACACCGGTCTTCTGCTGCTCGTAGACCAGCATTCTTATCTTACCTTGTATCCAACCTTTTTCAGGAGGCAGCCAGCCGCAGAAAATGGAAATATTGGGAAGAGTTCGACAACACATAAAGACAACCATAGTGTAAAACAGGTATAATTTTTATGGTCAGGACGATACAAGCTAATCAGATTGCAAAACAAAAACGTCAATCAAAAACGTCAATCAAAAACCTCAATCAAAAATGTCAATCAAAGTTCAACCAACGATGTGATTAAGGAGGAATAACATGTTTATTCGTGAAGTTTGGTAACCTTGGTAACGTTTCCCTCAAAGCTACGTTATTATTATACATTGCAAGTTTATCTCTTAAAGAGTATCATGAAATTTGTTTTTTGGATGAGTATAGCGAATTTTAGCGAATTTTAGAATAATTCTTTACATTAATAGAAATTCCTTTTCCAGATCTTCCATTACGTTTAGTCAGAGAAGTTTTATTTTTAACAAAACCTCATAAAAGTTGTGTTATGGTCGAAAGGGAAACAAAATGCACAAGCCCATAGGGGAGATTTCATTTTGTAAAGTCAAGGTGTCGTAAAGCAAGGATGGTTGTCCAAAATGCATCCCTCTTCAACTTATGTTCTCTGATCTATTCGTATTGATAGGTAGTTCCACCCACACCTAAAAAGAAGTATAAGAAGAATCCTACTGACAAAGTTTTGGTTATTTCACCAGTGATCAGCACGGATAGTAGAACTTATGCAGGGTTAAACACTTTTAACATCGAACCAAGTTCAAGTCAACAAACTGCAGATGTTTACATTGGAGAATCTGAAGAAGACGTCATTGATGAAAGTCATCCTTTTGAAAACAATGAAGCGAATAAGAAGTTAAAAACTGTATCATTCGCAAAATCGAAATCAGAAACACGCTCGAGAAGTAGAACGAGATTGAAAGGATTGGAAAATGTGAATTTCAATGATGATGAAGCAGTCAAGTCGAACAAAAAATTTAAAAAAGGTAAATTCAAAAAGGATTCGTCAAGAAAAAGACTCGCTGCTTTTGATATGAATGTTAATTTCAAGGAGGCTGTTGAATTTTCCAGCCCAACCAACCGAAGCCATACTGAAGATAGATCAGTTATCAGGCAATCGCCGAGAGATTTTTATCAGGAAGAATTACAACAAAATATAGCAAGTCCTACAGCACGTCATCGGCCAACGTACGTCGAAGGTCGACATCCAGACAGCTTTATAGAAGATAATGACGCGACTTCCGAAAGTATTGAAGCTATGTTTTCTTTTAGTAACGACATGATTGAACAAGACGATGACATTGAAGTAGAAATGGAAGAGGATGTAGGTTTGGGATGTGTGCCCGCTGATTTCGAAGAAAATACGACGAATGTTTTTCCTGAAGATGAGGACGAGATTGCAGGAGAAGATTTTTATGATAATAGAGAATCGTTCAATGAACACTTCGATCTGAACAAACGAAAAGAAAATTCATTGTACTCTGTACGCTTTCTGAAGCGGCAAAATCAAGGAGATATGCTAATGTTTTAATAAGATAAACATGCAAGATATAATTGGTTACTTCAAGTTTCATATTTATGAAACACCACTCATATATATATGCTTTTTTTAGCGCTTGTTAAACATTGACTAATCAGATTGTTTTTGATTGGTGAAGGCAGAAGAACTCACCTGGAACACCAATAATCATTTTCAATATCTTGGAAAAAACTAACTAACCAAAGATATCGTTCTGAATTGAAATTATGATAAGAAAACTTCCACAACTTCTACTGGTCGCGTTCCTGGTGGTACTGCTGCCAGCCTGATCCACCGTGAAGTCTTCCGATGTTTCACTAGGGCTGGCTTTGAGGGTCTAGTGAGAAGTACTGATGATGATGATGATTGATGATTGTCAGCTGGATTGTCAATGCAACCCCTCTCCTCGAAGTGCTTTTCGAAATGTAGATAGAAAGTCGGGCTTGGGAGAGTTGAGCTAGAATTGAAATAATTTTAAAAAAAGCATCTCTTTCATCATTTTTAAAATGATGTTTTGGAATATGAAAGTCGATTTAAAATTTCGTGAGTTGATTATAAAGAATAGTGACAATAATATTTGAAATGTTATTGACGGATTTCAAAATACCTTATCGGCCCTTTTTACGCCGGCCCTAATTTAACGCCGGCCCTTATTCGGCCACCCCAAAATTTTGCCTTAACGCCACTTAGGGCCGTTATTTACGCCTCAAAAGTAAAAAAGAAAAAAAAAATTTTTAAGCACTATTTTTCACTTTTTCTGTTCAAATTTTAACTTATACTACAAATGTCTTCTAATATATATCATCTAATACATCGTAAGAATTAATCTATTACAGTTATTTCGTCCTCTTTTTCATTAATGCTTTCATTATTTTCTCTAGTTCCCTCATCGTCATCTGATTCTACCTCTATTTCTGCTTCAACTTCTCCTTCATCTGACTCTTCATTGTCTCCAAAGAGTTCTTTCACATCTAAAGTTTGTTTCATATTTTCAAATCTAAATTTCAACTTTAAAAAAAACGCCGATTTTTTGAAAAAATTCCATTTTTTTGGCCGTTTTTACGCCGGCCCTTTTTACGCCGGCCCTTTTAACGCCGCGCACCAAAATTAACGCCACATTAGGGCCGGCGTAAAAAGGGCCGATAAGGTTATTGAAAATCTTAACAAAATCAAAAATTGCGTCTATCAGAGCACACTGAATTACATGTCTGTATATCATTGCATAACTATTGACCAAAAGCTTTAGTAGGGTTTCTCAGATGTTCCACATCGTGTGATGATGTAACCTATCATCGTCTCAAACTAAATCTTCAGTCATCTACCTTCTCCCACTAGTCTCTAGGATCTTTTATAATAGACCAATAGAGCATGCGTATCTACCCTTAGCAACGTCAACTTTACTTGAGAATCATTTATTATTCACATTAAAGGTCTCTGCACTATAAATAGCCTATTGCGCACATTTTTTCGTACTGGCTGGCCAAGTTGTTACTAAACCGTTGCCAGAGTTTTAAATGCTTTTAAGTTGTTTTTCGTTTATCAATAATAAAAAAAATGTTGGTGTTTGGAAATGCCCTCATAAGCAGCAAAAACATTTAGTTAAATATAAGTCAGACGATCATCATCAAAATCAATTGGAAAAATAAGTAACAACAGTTTTCTCAACTGAGGCCATGTGGAGTTCTAAAAGAATTGTGCCAGTGTCATTAACTTTGCGTTTAGTCAGAGGGACGCCTATGGTTTAGTAGAAAAACATTAATAAATGTTCAAAACTGAGTTAGTTAGTATCTCTTAAACTCTATCGCTATCAATGATAGAAATTTAGCATGTCTAGTTTGCTTTAGGAATTGTTTTTTCCCGCAATTGTATAAGTTCTCCCGTGCAATTAAATGACAGTAACAAGAGCCTTAAGAGGGGATTCTGGTTAAAGTTCTCTAATTTGGAATGTTCGCTGATTTCGAATTTGCAATTATTTTTCAGATTTTGCTTGGATAATTTTTTTTTAAAGCTATTTAAATCATTGCATTTTTTTTTATACTTGTTGGCATAACATCGCACTTCTCTCATACCTTGTAATCCATCAACGTCAAATTATAATCCATCACCCATCTTAATTTGTAACCCAACTTTGTCTCACTTCTATACCCACCGTCCCATCGCACTTTGCAATTTCTGTTGTTGTAACGACATTATGAATTGTGATAGTTGACTATCACAATTGTCATAGTTGGGAGTAAATACGTAATTGAGAGCTACATCCTACAAAGCCATCACTACTAAGTCAAAAAGCATTTAATTGATTCACTTCAACGTTTGTTGAATGCACCTGAAATGCAAAAACGTTTCAAATGCGTTTATCTAGCATTCGTGATGAATGCTTACTTTTGGTCAAAACTTTCATGCGTGTTAAATGCATTGATCATCAACGCTGATGAACGTATGTATAACCTTGTTCAATGGATCATCAACGCCATAGAACACTTAATCGTTGATGATCCGTTTATGTGAAACAGAACAAAAACGTTTGGAGACTTTTAGTCTCTCATCAACGCTTTTAAAATGCTTGTTGTGAGAATTTCCTCATATTCGAATTTAAAACATCTATAATTAGTATTCGAATGAAGATGACGTATGTTTAAAAATCTCTGTTATAATGTTTTTGAGGTTTTGAATTTGTTTCGAAAGTTTTTAAATTTTCGTATCAAAAGTCAAAGAATATCATAATTATTGGTCAAATTGTAGCATATGATAAAAACATTGTTAGATTTTTTCAGATATCCGAATACTGAAATGGGAGATCGCAGATAGGGCATTGTTTGCATGAAATACATAAAGATAGGAGAGAAAACCATTTTTCAGAATCAACTTATTCTCTGAACGTACGTCTCCGAACGATACGAGTTTCTTCGGAAACTTTTTAAAGTCTGTATGACTAGTGAAAATGAAAGTCACATTTGTTTGAAGTTAAACTTTGTAAAAACTTTTTACCCGAGTTGAAAATTCGAAAATTATGATCGCATAAAATTAAGGCCTCTCTTACACACGACAGTGATTAAAATATTTTAGCACTTTCGGATTCATAAAAAAAAATCGGGTAAGATATTGTCATCACAAGCTTTAATTGATAGGTCATTGTGACGAAACGGTCTATAAATGAAATAAAATGAAATAAATCTAAATAAATGGTGACTAAATAATAAATTGCATTCAGAGAAAAATAATATTCAATCTTCAAACAATTAAGGAAGTCTATTTTTTCGCAGTTCTAAACAGAATTTCAAATGAAACTTTAAAAATTTACTTTAATTCTACGGTTTCGTGACAACTAACTAGAGATCGTTCGATTCTCGAACTATAAGCATTTTAAAAGCGTTGATTAGGGACTAAAAGTCTCCAAAATGTTTTTGTTCTGTTTCACATAAACGGATCATCAACGATTAAGTGTTCTATGGCGTTGATGATCCATTGAACAAGGTTATACATACGTTCATCAGCGTTGATGATCAATGCATTTAACACGCATGAAAGTTTTGACCAAAAGTAAGCATTCATCACGAATGCTAGATAAACGCATTTGAAACGTTTTTGCATTTCAGGTGCATTCAACAAACGTTGAAGTGAATCAATTAAATGCTTTTTGACTTAGTAGTGCAT
The DNA here is from genome assembly GCA_027922465.2 of Turritopsis dohrnii. NCBI lineage: Eukaryota > Metazoa > Cnidaria > Hydrozoa > Anthoathecata > Oceaniidae > Turritopsis > Turritopsis dohrnii. The sequence continues at coordinate 63,512 of BQMF02000348.1, read as the reverse complement.
ACAGCTTCTTTTGTTTTTTGGTGTAAAACTAGCTTAAAGTGATTGAAGATTATAACGTATTTATTAGGATTTTATTTCATAAATCTCAATCGATCTAATACTGAATCCTTACAACCTATTCGTCTCCATTGAACTAAGGTAGGGAGCCCAGATCCCCTTCCTCTTTCGATTTCTACACGATCAAGAAAGGAGCTCTGGATTTTGTTTACATCTTCATCAAGTTTTATCATCGTCATTTTATCTTATCTTATCATATTCAAAAAATTTATAAGTCAATATAACTATGGCTTCGACATCTGCATTGAACATTTCTGTCGATCGTGATGGTGACAGTCACATATCGGAAGATGTGTGTGACGACAACGCTGAAAATGTTGTGTTGGGCAAAAAAAGAACATGCCCGGACACTAGTGACATTAGTATACCTTATAAACGTTTTAATGTTGTGAAGGAAGATGCCTTTAAATGGGCTCTTCCTGACGACATGGCCTCGTATGCAAATGAGGTGTCGGAAGAGTTCATCCCAGACAAAGAATTGAGTGAACAAGTCATGCTAGAGGCTCTTAGACTTTCCAACTTGGATCCCATCAAGACGTTGGACGAGTCTATGGCGAACATTGTTAATAACGACAACTATAGTATGGAGGATGAACAATCTCTGAATAAGATTCAAGAGAAGGTGGGCGACATTATGCGTCCACTTTTGAAGGTATGGTCGATGGCGGAGAAAGTTCGTACCACCATCGACGAGGACGAACTACCAACACCAGAGGACATATCCTCTGTGGTAGAGAAAGCGTTCACCATGGTGAGCCAGTCTGTGAACTTCATTACGTACCAGAGAAGGAGAAACGTATTAATAGCGTCATCCAAAATATCACAGGCACAAGCAGCAGCAACTCTTCGAGACCAGGCGGTGCATTTGCAAAAACATGATTCGGAGCTGTTTGGAAAAGCCTATCGGGACCACATGACCGAAATCCAAAATCTGCAAAGCAAGATGCTACGGCGGCTATCCCACCCTTTCTATCGGGCCCTTACCATCAACGAAGAGGTGAAGGGCGTAATCAATTTTCAGGCAGCAGCAGTACTACAATAACGAAGGTAATTCCTTTTCAACAATTAGAAGGATCCTTTTCTCAACAAACAACTTCCAGTTCCACTGGCAGAAAATTGGGCAAAATTGGAGGATCTTGCTCAAGTCCATCCAACCATAAAGTGTCTCCTTTCATGGTTGCAGATTCAGACTGCAACTTTAGCAGGACGTCTAAAACATTTTTTATCAGCTTGACAGAAGTTAACGCAGGACAAAAATCTCCTGTCGATAGTACAAGGTTTTCAAATTCCTTTCAATTCAAATCCAAAGCAAACACAGACGCCACACACACCAGCGTTAAGTCTGGCTGAGACAAAATTAATAAATCTGTGGAGGAAATCCAAGAAATTTCCTTTAAAAGTTCCTCCATCAGATGGTCAATTTCTGAGCACATTGTTTTTGGTAGGAAAGAAAAATGGTGGAAATCGGCCTGTGATCAACTTCAAACAACTAAACAAATTTGTCCCATACGAGCAGTTTAAAATGGAAGGTTTGCACTCACTAAAATTTCTTCTAAAGAAAAGGCGATTGGATATGCAAATTAGATCTGAAAGATACATATTTCACTGTTTCCCTTCACGAATTATCCAAGAAATTTGTGAGGTTAGAGTGGTTAGGAAACTTGTACGAGTTCCTCTGTCTTTGTTTTGGTTTGGGCCAGCCCTACTAAAAAGATATTACTAAAAGAATGATTTTCCTAGGTATGTTCGTGAACTCAGTGAAAAGGTTTTGAACATACAAAATCAATGCCTAAGTTTGTACGAGAGAAAGGAGGCCATTGTGATAGAATTGACTCTGTTGATAGGAATTTTATCATCCACCATACTAGCCATCTTACCTGCTCGTTTGGAATTTCACTTTTTACAACAACAACAGATCAACAGTTTAAAAATGTCGCAGTGTTACGCCACTCAGGTACACTTGAGCCGAGCGTCTCTGGAGGAACTTCTGTGGGTTCACAAGTTAACCCTGTACAATAGACGTTCTCTCGTGCAACCGATGCATCCCAGCAAGGTTGCACAAAAACTCTTTTGATGATAAAAATAGCTAAGGAGATTTGGGAATTCCTTTTAAAACATCATGATCATGATTACTACAGAATATCTTCCAGTTTCCCTTTTGCACTAATTCAAAGAGTGTTGCAGAAGGTAAAAGAAGAAGAAGTACCTCCTCTAATTCTGGTCACACCAGCTTGCCAATCACAAACTTGTTATCCAGAAGTGTTACACCTGTCAATAGAGGAAAAATCTCTTGAGAAATCCAAAGAGGAGAAGCATCCCATGTCACTTGCAAACAATCTGCAACCAGCGGTGTGGATAATCACAGGGAACACCTCCTTGAGGCAGGAATTTCACCAGAAGCTTCCAACCTCATTGTTGCTTCCAGACGAAAAGGTACTAATTCAAATTACTCATCGTCCTGGAGTAAGTGGGCTTGCTGGTGTGCTGAACAACAATGAATTTTCTAGCCAATTTATTTAAAAACAATTACGAATATAGAACTATTTGTTGTCATAGGTCTGCAGTTTCAGCATTCCACGATAAAATTGATGGGAACCGGTTGGAAAACATGCTGAAGTGCGTTCTCATATTTCAGGAGTGTTTAATGAAATGCCTCCTCAACCAAAATATACTTTTGTGTGGGATTGTAACCTGATGAAGGCACGTAAGATGTCGAAAATTTGTTGAAAAAGCTGTTGTTTTTAATTGTTTTTATATATATATACATATATATATTATGTGGAGGAGTTTATTTTCGATAATACAGATCTGTAGTTCGAAATTTTGACTTGTATTCTCTTTTCATCCCCACTGGGTTTTATAAAAGGTTTTCTCGTATATCACTTTACATGGTATCATGACCACACACATGTGGTCAGGTCAATTATCCACAAATTTATAGCTATCAGAATTTCTGCGTTTTGCGTTCTGAAACTGAAAGTTCGCGTACTTTTCATCGTTTCGCGGAACATTTAAGCTTTTGTGTCGATCGTCAATGAGGTTGTAAGGATTCAGTATTAGATCTTCTTTCGATTTTATTCATAAAATTGGAATTACATTGCGAATTACTGACGTAATTCCTACAATGTAATCCTCTGTAAATTGTTGATGTGAAACTTATAGATGCACAAATAGAAAGTTATTTTCTATTATTTGAATCATCAACCACTATGTGTTCTGTGTTTTGCTGAAAGTTTTGTTGTATTCAGTAAAGGAATAGAAAAGAAAGAAAAAGTCATTCCAAACAAGATGCTTCGAGGTAAAACCAATACTTTACTTAAGCTAGTATTTGAAGTTAAAATATTGTATCGACAAAAATGCTTCCATCAATTTGAAATCAGCAGTAAACTGGCTGAATCAGGGTGAATATCGAAAGGTGGTAAGAAATGGTCGTTTGAATATAGAACTCATGTTATGATGTGTTTCATTTAGAATATTTTGTGTTATTGATGATTGCAAAATTCTTTCGATCATCAAACCAATTAACAATAACAAGAAGTTCAGGTGGAGATAAAGCATCAAGTATCTATTGCACTGGAACTACCTTCCTTATCCTAAATGATGACGGACATTCTTATACATGTATTCGAACAATGCGTAACGGAGGTAATACAGAATCTTGAGCCTTCTATTGTCAGTTTTTGTAATTGTAGAATGTTTAAAATATCATTATTATTCAAATTAGCATCTTCACTTCCAGATACTGCACATTGGTTGTAAGATTTTGTTGTAAAATTTCAGGATGTCATGTAGAATTTACTGGTCAGGTGAACGCACATAAAATAGCCTACATATCCGAATCCAACATTACATCAAAGCTAACAATTAAACTACCAGAACAGCCATAAACTGGATCAAACCAGAAATGTGAAAGTCATCAAGTTGGAAAGTTATCAGTACAAGTTTTCACTTCAGACATTAACACATCTGTTTGGAATGATCATATCGGACAGAATGCAATAAAACCAACCATGGATTTCAAGATAAACGCGACAGATCAAACAGTACGTATACCCACATAATGCTCAAGCCAGGTCTCAAAACTTTGAGAATTTACATGGTATCGTAGAATGTGTTGGTACGGTCGATCCAAACTTTAAGTGTGTGGTCATACTGTTATCTTGATTGAATCTTTATACAGTACACTTCAAAATTACAAAATTAATGATTCTAAATGATGATCATTTTGATAAAGAGAAACGTTTGTTTGTATAGCCTCTAAACGTTTTACACAAAGAATCTAGTCTAAATCCGCACCCCACGCCTTCACCAAAAGGATATTTTGAGGAACAAGCTTTGCTTATACTGTAATTTTTTTTAACATAAGATTTCAAAATATTCCTTAACACCAAATAGACCAACAAGCTATTTGAAGAAATACGACGTGTGGGAACAGTTTATATTTTTAGCACAAGTCGGCATGTTATCTCATTCCTTTTGCTATGAATTTATTCAGAAATGCTATATCCTATATCAATCTTCGTTTATGTGAGTTTGTCTAACAACATACCCACAACATCTTTTTGGCACAATGCATCGCTTTTATGTGCAGCCAACGTAGACTAATATCACACGACTCTTGATACTTCTTTTGTAACAACTTATTTTATAGATGTCAGTGACGTTTAAAGAGCACTGGGCTGGCATACTGATGAAGATATTCATAGAATGTAATGATGGAGATGGAAACAACTATGTAAGTGGTGATGCAAACAGATGTGTGATGGTGAAATATGGTGGAACTGTTAACTGTAAGTGATGTTGCTGAACTTTTTCGTAGGTCAATTCTTACCCGGAATCGTAATATCAGAGTTTTTCAACTTTTTCATTTCTTTTGGTATGTAGATCCACTCACCGGTTCCAAGTTTTTCCCACCTTCTACAACCACATCTATCACGACGACAGGAGCAAGGAAATCTTCTTCAACAACCACACCATATCCAACATTTTCTCCAACAACCACATCATATCCTACATATACTCCAACAACAACATTATTATCAACAACAAACTCACAAACAACATGTAGATGCAGCACCGACCAAAAGACATCAAATAATTCAGATCTCATACCTATCGCCGCTGGAATGGGAAGTATAATCTTGTTCATGTTCTTTCTGATTCTACTTATGGCGATTGCTCTATTGCGAACAAGGAAACGGTAAAAAATTCATATTTTATGTGATAGTAACTTTCCGATTGCCAAAGACAGACCTTTCGTAATCTGGTACCAAATTGATAGTATCACGTGAAATTAAAATTCAAAATATTGTCAGCGGTTTCGCTTTGATAATAGAAATTTCCTGAGTTCGTTCCAACCTCGCTTTCAATAACGTCAGATGCTTAAAATATTGTTTGATAAATTAAACATTGTTCTCCAAGAATTTGTAGCGATGACCAGTTACAATGTAACATTCCTTAGGCTAACTTTTTTTTGCGTTGCCTTATTTTAGCAATTTTAGCGAATGAACGTATTTTCGCTAAATTAAAGTTGCGGAAAATTTAAATTTAAATTTTTTTTTTTTACCTTCTCACAATTCTCGCCAAAAAAAATGTCGGGCTAAGGTAATCAAAAACAATGCAGGGATATAAAGTTTGTCACGATATTACACCTTTTAACATCTAAAACTCGGAGAATGTCTATTATTATGCAAGCGGCAAGCGAAAGGTGTAGGATACGGTTGTTACCACTGAATTTTCCCAAATCAAAGTGATTGGTGGTTTTCCAAATAAATTGGGGAAAAGAGGTATATTTGATGATTTAAAAAAATCAACTTTACAATCAATGTTTTTAGGCTTATTGAAAAGTCATCAATGTCAACCAATGCCAACCGGTTAAAAGATGTGAGTATGAGAATAAATGAGGATGATTAATTTTAACACATAAATTCTTTTCAATTTCACTGAAGCTTAGGATCTTAATTTTTTCATTTTAGGGAAACCCGTTTAACAATACCGAGATGATAGTTGATGATGCTTATGATGATTGTATAACACGCGAGAAAGTGTCGCAACCTGCTTTTCAAGAAACAACCGCTATCAATAACTTGTCCAAAAACATTATAGCCAATTCTTCGTCTTATATTAACATGTCAAGTCCCAATGATAGCATTCCTAAGGACATTCCCAATCATGGCCGACCACTAGAAGTTGATAATCCCTTCAGCAAAACCTACACAACTTTGAGTGATTATCAAACGGAACAATACACTGAATTAAACGACTTAAAGAAAGCATCAACATACATCAACTTTTAAAGTTACAATGTGACATTTTATGAAATGTAATCTTTCTAATGCATCACTTTTGCCTTGTTGAGTTTAATTTAATGGTTTTGTATTTATGTTTCATCTTAGACAAACGTGTTGTTAAAGACAAACATTACGTTGCATCACGTTGGTTTTACTTTTTCTTGGATGTACCATCATTTCCATGTGAACTTCTCAGAAAATGTGTACTGATACAAAACAAATACACTCTTTATTATATGAAGTCAAACTATGTTATAAAATCGATAAATTCATATAGCATTTTTATGAAGGAAAATTAACCTTATAAAACTCTTGTTTGTTGGCTGGTGAACAAGATAGACACTTTTAATTTCATCCCTGCAACCATTCCTTCATTTACTTAAACAAGTAGCCATGAGCCCTGAAGGTCGGTGCTTTCACCAGATATGAAAAATGTTGGGCTGTGAAGCAACAGGGCAAATCACTTCTTTGCCCCACGAAAGTCAAAATAGGAATTTGAGAGTGATAACTGAAGTAACTGTTGTACTGCCAGTAAATGTCGCAATCGCCAGTAAATGTCGCAAACGCCGGTAAGTGTCGCAAAATTGCCAGTAAGTGTCGCAACAGTAAATGTCGCAAAAAAATTAAAAATCAACGGCAAATGTCGCATTTTTTAATTTCGATTTCTAACCAATATCATCCTTGTTTTGAACTCGACACTGATTATTCTGATCAAGATGTCGTACTACTCATCGCACAGTGCTCTGATGAACATAAACGACATGTCACAGATATTGCAACATATTAAAAAAGACAGCTATAATTTTCAACATTTGCTTCACATAGCACGTTCCTTTTACTTTTTGTCGCTAATAGCTACTACTAGTTACTCCATGCTTCATGACAACCCCAAAGTGAGTCCTGACCGATTGATTTAAGCAACAAGTCTTTCCTTTTCATACCATACACATAATATGATCAAAAATCACTTTGTATAAGTTTGCGACATTTGCTGTAGATTTTGAAAAACATTACGACATTTACTGTTAAAAAAAATTAAAACGAATGAAAATTATAGTTGCGACACTTACTGGCGATTTTGCGACACTTACTGTTGTATTGCGACACTTACTGGCAATTTTGCGACATTTACTGGCGTTTGCGACATTTATTGGCGATTGCGACATTTACTGGCAGTACAACTGTAATTAAGGGAATGCAGACAGGCGCACTCTCAAAATTGTGTGCATAACGATTATCATTGTAACAAAACTTAATTCAATAAAATCTCAATTTAGAAATTAAAAATATAAAGCATACAGGGTGTCTCAAAATGATTAGAACCAGAGCAAGTACCTTATTTTTTGGCAAAGTTATTTTTCGAAATGTGATAAACCTTATATTAGGAGAAAGCTCTGAGAAAGACGTTTCCTTGAAACTGATCGTTAAGTCTTTCAATTAACCAAGTTAACAATACAACGCATTAAACAACACGAGAAAATCAATTTGTAAAAACTCACTCCAAAAGACGTTTACATAATTTTTACAACCATCGGGGTAGAATTCTCCCAGCAGAAATAAAGTTGTAATCTTTTATTTCAATGAATTCAAACAAAGAGTGACAAGTCATTAATTCTTGTGATAATTGATCTTTAAAAATTTAACGATCGGTTTCAATTTTCTTTCTTCGATTATTCTTCATCCTTTTCCGTTTCATGAAGAAAAAATACGGCATTAAAAAGATTTTTTCAAGGGCTTTCTCCTCATATAAGATTTGTTATGTTTTAAAAATTTATATTGCCACAAAATAGGATATGTTCTCTAGGCCCAATCATTTTGTGACAACCTGTACGATGAAGTACTTAAACCTGGTTCAGACTTGAGGATTACGATAATTACGACGATTAAAATTTAGTGTAATCGTCGTGATCGTCGCAATCATCTAATGTGAACACTTTTGTAATCGCCGTGATCGCCATTTTGATATTTTGTCGTCGTAGCCGCTCTGTCGTATGTAAAAATCTATTGCATTTTACGTCAATTCTATTGTTTTAAGATCGCGAAGGCACGTGTTTCACATTTTACAAAGAAATTAAAACTAAACTAGAAGCCTCATGGCTTGAACAATTTCCGCATCAGGCCTAGAGGAAATTGCTTTAGCCTAATTTTCAAAGTATCTGAATGACTATCCATTATTTTCTTGTTGCTTATGTGAGAACAGGTCTATCACAATTCCCAAAACATAACTTGTGGTTGACATGGAGAATAAAATGATATTTGATAGAAGTGAACCAAAATCAATTGAAAAAAGAAGCTGTATCGATTGAAAACTTTCACAATTGTATTGCCCTCAACACTATTAAATTGTTTACAAACAAATGATTTAAAATAGGTTTAACTTGTTTAAAAACTGAAGACCTCGTCTATTTATGATCAAATCTGCAAAACTGACTGCCAAATTTAACATCAGGACATTGTTCTTTGTGCAAACCTAAAATTACATGAAATTGTTCATAACTTGAATCAGCAGGAGCAGGAGAAACTTGAGCAATTCAAACTTGAGCATTTCAAAGATTTTAATCCAGGACAGTTAACAGGATGTTACAAGAATAGAGTGTTAGCAATTCAAACATAAAAGAAAAACATTCAAATAATCCCATTGATAATATAAATTGAATTCACAAATTATGTTAATGCGCTTCTCCACAAGTTAGGACTACCCTCTAGATCTGCCACTGTCTGCATATTACTACTTGAAGCTTTTCATGGAATTTATGAATAACACAAATGTGCACGAGAAGACAGATGACACAATAACACTTTGCTAGAATCCGTATTGCAATGCTCTCTTCAAACATGATATATGGTGTCCTATAACATATTACAATTCAAATTTTCACAAGGCTTCAGTGATCTCATTGTATGTATATATATTGGTTGGATTCTAATCGTCATCCGAAGTTTGTTTTCCTGACATTGCATGCATCTTAAACTAAGTCATTGTGCCTCTATCGAGTGGCTTTCAATAGAAAAAAATATTGATTTATATATTTTGAACAATGTTATCTTTTCCAATGTGAATTTAACACGAATCAGTCCCACACAGTGATAACTTGATCGAGCATTTTACAGTGACTAATGATTTAATACGTCTGGAATTCACCAATTTACTTCCTTCTTTACTTTATTTAACTTAATCTCAACCACTTTTCAATTCATTATGAGGTTTCGGAGCCAGAAAAACAGTTTTATTAGACATATCGTTCACCAATATCTTGCGCATGATGTTTATACTTTCGGTTTGTATCAGTGTTGTGTAGACAGATGGGTCAATTCACAAGTGAAGTAATTTGTGCTTTATCACAATTTCATTTGTTTACTTTTTTTCAATATCTTCAACTTTCAGTGTAATATTTATTAAACGAAATGAGCAAGTTTCATGCATTTATTGATATATTATTCACCAGTTGATACTACATACACTTCTGCTGTGATGTGAAAAGTTTTTACACAGCACAGTTTTGTTTATTATGAGACCTTCATCTTCTTTTTAAGAATTTTTACCAGGCTCAGCTTATCCTCTATATTTCCTCTATAGGGAATGTTCTCATGATAATATTTCGATTGCAATAGTAAGAAGTCTTAAAATTCTTCTTCAAAGATTCTACGAAGCCACTTCTACAACTTCCTCAAAACATAAACGAAACGGTTGGAAAGTCTTTCACGTGCTCTGTGTGCATATTTTACGGACTTGATATTAAAGACTTTAAAGATTGAATTAGGAAGTTTTCAACGACTAAAATAACCTCTAAAAGTATTTCAAAGGTATAAAAAAGTTAACATTTTTATCAATTAATATTAAAAGGGGTCCTTTGTATAACATTTAGCATACAGGTATGGGTCTGTCATTAACTATTCTGGATAAACAAGCAATCTGAAATAGATTAGATAGATAGATACATTGTGTAAACCAAACATTTTCCTACGCTTAAAAGCACGGAAATTGAACAAGGAAAAGAAGTATTGTGTGTTTGAAATAATTTTGAAATTAGTAATTTGAGATACTTGAGAGTGTTCTGACTTGTCACTTGGCGACTACGACAATTGATATTTTTTTAATCATCGTAATCGTTGTAATCGTCAAGTCTGAACCAGGCTTTATCAATGCTTCATTTGACTTTCGTGTAAAGTTTTTGTTAGTACAATATCTGGAGACATCTTTTTAAATGGAACATTTGAATTGAAAGCAAATCTGATTGCAAATATGGTCTGTTCATCACATTCATGGCCAAATCGTTAGTTTCAGTCTGAAAAGCTTTCTCATTAGCACATGAATTAAAAAATATTAAACATAAAAAATATTAAACATAAAAGATGCGTTCATAGTATGTTTTAAAACGGGGGTTGAACATATGATTCTATAGAGAAGTTGAACAGTTGAATTATTTTTTCCATAATTGCTACATTGTGTCCTTTAACAAACCTTGTTCTTTTGAAGTAAGTGTTGCATTGAATGTATTACTCACATATCAACAAAAGCCTATTATTCTTATTATTTCATCAAAACAACTTATATGGACGATGTTTTAGTATTCATAAATTATCTACGATGTGTGTATCAAACCTTCTGAAAATTCTAAAAGTTCAGACATAAGAGTTAGCTTTATTTATGATAGCGATCATTAAAATTTGAAAGGCCACCGAAGCATCCAGCCGTGTTTGTACAGTGTGTATCAAAATGTCTTATCCACCAACTTTCAAGGCGTATTATCCCATTACATGTCTGATAAAATATTGTGAATTTCATATCACAAGAAAGAGCTTGTCATGCTTTATCCGTTAATGCTTTGGTTTCATGTAAACGACGCGTGAATTTTCAAAAGTCCGTTAGGTTTGGACAGTAAGGAAATGAAGAAAAAGAAGAAAAACAAAGCCGGTTTTAATGTATTTCTTGCTTTCGCAGAAATCCAAAAATGACAAAACCGTAAATAAGTTAAAATATCCCACGTAGGTAATTTGTTCATTGAAGTGTTGAATGAATACACAAGTGCTGATATAGAGAGTTTGTTTATATATAGATATTATTTTGTTCTTTGTTTGATAATTACTACACTACAATACAACAAATACAACATATCAGAGCAGAGTCATTTTGGAGTAGTACACCTTCACAGGTTGTTAACTGCTTCATAAACTTCAAGATGTTGTCTGTTTATTTGTGGATGACTATATAGATTTCTACACATTCTCTTTCAGTTTGGATATTATTTAATTTTTAGTTAAGACAGGGTAAAGTAACATTGAAAATTCGTCTATACTGATGGGTGCATTCGTATAAATACATAAAATATAACACGGTATATGTAATCCGGTGCAACATTTTTAGTCTTTTTGGAGGCAGCAGAGCTCTCTGTATCTGCAATAAGGCCTGATCAATATATAGCACAAAGCACAAAATCAGCGCTAGCTAACATTATATCGTAACTGATTCAACTATGATACGCAGCCATAATATTACAAATTGCTTTGCTTCCCTGGTGAAAAAATAACTGTTTCCTTCGCTTTATTTCCACAAACGTTATGTGTGTCATGGACAAACTCGTGTTTTAATTTGAGGTCCCACCCATGCTGATGAAATAGTTGTAATTATCAATTAATAAACAATGCTGAATTAAGCCACGATCAACAAATAGCCTCTACTCCAGCCTTCATAAGTGGAATGGTCTTTAACCAGGAATCCAGGCTAGAACTGTGGACATGGGACGGAATTACCAAAGGACACACGCTAATGCAAGATCAGATGCTTTCCGCTTTGATCAGAAACGATATATCAACTAATCATGAAATGCTTAAAAAACAAAAACATCGCTGTCAAAATAGCTTATCAAGATTTTGTCCAAATGGTTAATTAAGTAGGAAAAAGACCTACTGTGCTACTGTTTTGCGGCATTTGCCTGCTGCTAAAGATGAAACCAATAAAGGAAGCCACAAAAATAAAAGAAAGCTACACCAGAGGAGACTTTATCAGAAAGTATAGAATATTAGTAAGATGAACGACACGTCCGAAAAATTCAATATAGATCTTTTGTAACGTAACTTTCAATCTATAAAGACATTTTCTTGTTTCAATTTAACATAAAACATAATCATTGCATGATAAAAAGAAATTATAATTTGATGGTCATAAATTTGGATGAAATTGAATTTATAAGACCATCATGTCCATTTGTGTTATTTTTGAACTTAATATTTCAATTTTATAGTCAAAAATCTGGAACTGAAGAGTAATATACAGGTTTCTTAGACGTAGCAATATGCAATATGATGAAGTAACATAATTACTACCATAATTCAAAGCGCGAAATCATTAAAAATTCCTCAAGCTAATAATAAACTTTCCAAATAAAACAGGTATTCTCGCAGCTATTTGGAACAGGGCAAAACAAAGTAATTAATTACATTGCATTATGCTAAATGTAGCAAGTATTCGGGACATAACTGAAGTATGGAAATAGTTGAAAAAATTGATGAATGAAGAAGAAACCGCAGATTTATATCATTCTTTACGTAATTTCATACTAAATCATGTGATGTACATGTTTTTCCGTTTCATGATACTGTCATACTTGCAGTTAGGTTAAAGTTGCTGAAACTAGCAAACAGTTTGACTAAATAGCATGACTAAAAACCTGTCAATCTGCAGATTTTAAGAAGAGTTCCATAATAAATGAGTTCACGCGTTGATAAGGTCAGTTGGTTATAACACATAATGAAATCAGATATAGGATAAACATTTTATGTTACATATCATCTAGTGAGTAATCTCAAAATACTTCAGTTCCACCACAGATAACTTTCGATGTATTATTTTAATATTGTACGTGACTGATGAAAGCATTATTAAAGCGTTCTACTAATCTTATCAGACATACTTATCAGATACATTCATTTATGCATGCTTTCATGTGTAACATGAGCGAAAGTGGGAAATGAAACTCATGCAATGAATCATGAATAATCTTCCGTCTGCAATGCTGACGTATTAATTATTTTTAGGCCTATTTAATCCCACGGAATGTATTGTTAATTGTATTGTTCATCTCAATATTTTTGTATAGCTGATATTCTTGAAGAAAGTAACAATATATTGAAAAATACAAGAGGAACAGCATGAAGGCTGCAAAAATATTTAGAAATAGATTTTCTGGTTTCGAAACACACAATATAAAAGATGAAATGCACCTATTATGACATATATCATTAAATTTATTCCGCAAAATTGCTCACTTAAGCGCAGATACAAAGTTCCATTTAATTTCGATACAAATGTAGATAATCGATAAAATTTAATGAGAATTTAGATATAAATACAGAGGTTTCTGAATATTAAATTCAGTGTGTTAGTTGACATTTGCTCATAAGTACACCACTAAAGACTGTTACCATGGGCTTTGGATTTTTCATCGCATGTAAGTCATCTTGTATATAATAGCGAGTGTGTGTCACACTTTTATTTTATAGTGTGATAAATAGTGTGATAAATTTTGTTAAATTTTACGGTTAAAATCTTCTTAATCGTTGTCATATTCTTCTTTAGGCCATGCGTTTTTTTTACGATTATTTTATAGTAACACGTGCCGTGACGTCAGTTTTTTTTATCGTCGCAATTAGGTGATTCAAATTTTCGTCACGGGGTTTGTACACCTTGATTATATTTTTTTCACCTTTTTTCGGCACGGGATTTGCGTACATTATTTTCAAAGTTAGATGTGGTAAATATTTTTACCCGGTTTACTGGTTAACTATAAAATAGAAAAAAATATTTTTTATTTTTTTTCCAAGACGTTTTCCTTATTTTTACAAAAACCACTTTTTCATTTTTCACAAAAATATACTAGCCGAACGAACTTGAAAATGGCTTTTCACAGATGTAAAAATTATTTTGAAATTCGGTATATTCATTTAAAAAAACTGCCTTAAAATTTCCGTTTCCAACATTATGAAACACTGTATCACTCTTATTAATTACATAAAGTACACGTCAATGGACTTATATACCCAATTAAAAAACGAAACCATTTGCTTCTGCATTAAAATTTGGGAACGGTGATTTAAGAATTCGTCATGTAAGATCACACAAGAATCAGTTACAGTAGCGTTGGCGTGACGTCAGTTTTTAATCTATCACGGGGAATCATTGCATTGTATCCCTAATCGAACGCAACGTTTTTGGGGAAATATCTAGGGTTCGCAATACAGTGAAATTTGGGCCTAAATTCTATTTGTAACTGCGTCTATGACGTCATCAAAATCTTTAACCGACAATATCTCTGCAACGGTTGGTCGTAGCGGTCACGTTTTTTGGATCAGTTTTTCAAGCTCTACAACATGGGTAAACTTTTGAGTCGCGATTGTGTAATCAAAATTTTCGTCACGGGGTTTGCACACGGGAACGCAGGATTTAAACTCGGTGAAAAGTTTTACCCGGGTTACTAATTCTCTGAAAAAATACATAATACACTTTTGTTTTTCCCTTAGATTTGATATTGTTTCAAGTTGTAAATGTAGAAGGTAGTCAGGAGAAGTTTTCACCGAATGAAGGTCAATCAATCACTGGTGATCGTAAGTGTTACTTATAACATTTTTTAACAGCATTGCTCAAAATATGATATAATATATTTCATTAATTATTTCTAACATTTTCAGACGATGGAGATCACGTCGACCATGGTGATATTATGTTTCGAAAAGGAGAAGAAGAAGGCATTTTTGGTACGGGACCAAATGATAATATACTTACTGGACCAATGAAAGACGCAATAAAAAACGAAGCTAAACGATGGAAGCTACCTGTACCTTATGTTTTTGAATCAAGTTTAGGTAAGAACTTCTCTTTTGTGTTTATAATTTTATGTACTTTTGCATATTTGTATATTAGGGAGATTCGTAAACTCGACGAGCCTGTTACACGAAAAAATTAATTACTTATGAGAATTTTTTTGAAACTGTTCTACTAAAACGGTACTTCAGGGTCTGTTACAAAAGTACTTGTTTTATGTCGGACGGACAAATCGATACTTAGGGCTATATAAAAAACAGCCCGTTCATGATACAATATCAAGCAAACGTTTTTCGAAAGTATATTAGAATAGAATTTACAAATTTACAAAAATATGATTTCTACAAGGATGATAGTCAAAAAGTTTTGAAAAAAAAAGTTATCGTGTCGGATGGACAAAATGCTAATACTTTTGTAACAGACCCTTCAGAGATTTACAGCATTTTGTTGTATCAAAAGAAACATCATTACTTTGCAGGCTTATTTCAAGTGTTGATGTAAAGTTTTTAATGACTTTGTAGGGAAAAATTTACAAACAACTCTACTAAGTTATATACAATTCCCTAAAAATCTATAGAGAAACAGCATGAAGTTTCGAAACATGATTTTTGCGAATCCCGCTAATAATCGTGTGTGCTCCAAGTGTTGACTTCAGGAAAAATATGTCGTTAAAAAAACTATATAAACGCAATGACTGAAGTCATAAATAGTTTGTAATTCTGTTCGGCATAGCTACTTGAAATATTTCTCTTTTTTCAGCATCAACCGGCAGGAAAGCAGTCTTGGATGCCTTCGAGGAGTACAAAAAAAAGACATGCATCACCTTTCGTCCAAAACGCATTTCCGATCGAGATTACATCTCCATAAAACAAGCATCAGGGTATGTAAAGACTAATCTAACACCAGAATGGCATTGTCTAGGAATGTGAAACAGCAATTGTTGCTTCTAAGGAACGTGATAACAACGTGTCTCTTGCTTTCATTATAAACATCTATTTATCCGTGTTCATTGGAAACATCTCTAAAACTTCTCTTAACGGATCATGCACCTGTCGGTCACACACCTATCGGTTATATGCATGTGGTTCAAATAGGTGACACTGTTCTTTCATCATAAAATTGATTTTCTTTTGTAAAAAAGTACAAACCATTTGAACGTAGGATTTGATAATACAGATTCATTATGAAAAATAATATCCAAAGAAACTTCTTGTGATTGTAAGATTTGAAAATTAGACCGGTATTATACGTGCACGTTTCTAATGAGGTTTTAACTTGTTTTACACGAACGTCTCATGGAATTGATCCTTACATTAGATGCTGGAGCTACGTTGGGCGATCGGGTGGAAAGCAATCGCTTTCTCTTGGTTACGGTTGTCACTATCGAAAAACAGCTGTCCATGAGGTAAGTGCATTACAAATGATGAATTTGATGATTACGTCTCAATAATGTGCCTCCTGGTATAAAAAAAAGTAACCATGAAAGGCAATTGCATGCCAGATATTTCAACTGCGTCAATTTAAGTAGCTTTGTGGTTATAATTTAAAAGGAATATCCCTTTGATGGTAGGTTCCGTTTGACTCCTCAAACTGCTGTTGTATTTGCTTGAAGAAATTGTAGATATCATACAAAAGAAACATCATACAAAACAATAACTACAAATATTGAATGCGCTCTTATCTTCAAACTTGCCGACTTCGAGTTGAATAATTAGTTTTCATGGCTTTGTGATTCTCATGCTGAATCGTTTTTTGCCTTGTTTTATTGCAGCTGATGCATGCGTTGGGTTTTTGGCATGAGCAGTCGAGACCAGATAGGGATGGTTATGTAAGAATCAATACAGAAAATGTGATACGTGGTATGTCCATTCTTGATTTAAATAAGTTCGTTAGTCACTCTGAGATATTGAGAAGGTCTTGGGAAGTAATAATGGTGTACAGATCACGTAACTCATCCTTTGGTTTTTAATATTCAGCAATGCTTCACAACTTCAACAAGAAAAAAGCCAGCGATGTTACCGATTTTGGACACCCGTATGATTATAGATCTGTTATGCATTACAGCAAGTAAGTATCTCTTATTAACACATAATGAAAAATTCCTCTTTCCAAAATTTATATTTTGTTTGTGTAATGTCAGAAGCAATAGCAACAAACAACTAGTTTGTAAAAATGAAACGTATGGTATTGCAAGATATTGCAATGGAAGATCTCAATCCCAGTGAAAGCAATTAAACTTGATGCTGTTGCTATTTTTAGGAAAGCCTTCTCGGCTAATGGCAAAGACACCATAACAGTAATTGGTAATCCTGACCAAGAACTTGGTCAAACATTTGTTGGAGGCGGTTTGTCAGCAATTGATGCTAAGCAGTTGAATGCAATGTATTGCGAAGACTTCACTACATGTATGTATCTACATTTCGTAATATAAATTGTCAGATGATAGATTAATCAGAATTTCAGTTTTTGCCATCGTTACTCAACTTTCATTCATTGTAAAATTGTTTGTCGATTGGTGTTGCCAAACTTTCTCAAACAAATGTTTCTCGTGAAAAACTTAAAAAAAAAAATATCTCTTTCAAATACACACACCATTTATTTGAAATAACACGATGGTCATGTAAAATGATTTTTCATTCGCTATTTCAGCAACACCTACTAGAACATCAACAACCACTAGAACAACAACGCCTTCTACAAAGACAACGCCTACTAAAACTACAACGCCTACTAAAACTACATTGCCTACTAAAACGACAGCGACCACTAGAACGACAATGCCTACTAGAACAACAACGACCACTAAACCCACCATAACAAGAAGAAGAAGGATTTCGGTTTCGAGAAGAAGGATTTCGATTTGTAGAAGAAGAATTCCGATTTCGAGAAGAAGAATTCCGATTTCGAGAAGAAGAATTTCGATTTCGAGAAGGAGAATTCCGATTTCAAGAAGGAGGATCCAAATTTCAAGAAGAAGGATTCCGATTTCAAGAAGGAGAATTCCAATTTCAAGAAGAAAGATTCCAATTTCGAGAAGGAGAATTCCAATTTCAAGAAGGAGGATCCCGATTTCAAGAAGGAGAATTCCAATTTCAAGAAGAAGGATTCCAATTTCGAGAAGAAGAATTCCAATTTCAAGAAGGAGGATCCAGATTTCAAGAAGAAGGATTCCCATTTCGAGAAGAAGGATTCCCATTTCGAGACGAAGGATCCCAATTTTGCGAAGAAGAATTCCGATTTCGAGAAGAAGAATTCCGATTTCGAGAAGAAGAATTCCAATTTCGAGAAGAAGAATAGTTCGAGGAAGACTTTTAAGTTTTAGAAGAAGAATTGGAAGAGATGTAAGTTCAAGTGTTGGGAAGAAAGACGATCAAAAAAAGAAAGTTCCAGATGACTTACAAAACATAATAGACAACAATTTCCCTGATACTGAACAACTTCCACAAAAAGAAGTTGATAACAATGAAGTTGAAAGCGATGAAGAGAATAGTGTAAAAAATGATAGAGGAGGTAAAGATGAAATTGCAAAGGGAAGGGAAGATGCAGACAAAACAATTTATGAAAGCACTGATGATAATGACAACAGTGAGGACATTGAAGAAAGCTTAAACGTTGGTGATGAAGACAAGGAGGAATATTTAGGCAATGAAGACGATGATGAAAGTGATGCTGACAATGAAGATAATGATGGCGATGGTGATGAAGGTGATGCTGATAATGAAGATAATGAGAACAATAGTGATGAAGATGATAATGCTGATGACGACGATAACGATGATGAAGATGGTGATGGAGAAATTGATAAAGAGGTAAAAAATGATGATGCAGAGGAAGTTGATGAAGACGCAACCGACGATGATGAAGTTGAAGACACTGCTGATATCAAAAGCGATGATGATGATGATGATGATGATGATGATGATGATGATGATGATGATGATGATGATGATGATGATGATGATGATGATGATGATGATGATGATAAAGGAATTGATGAAAACGAAAAAGATAATGGCGATGGAGCTGACGTAAAGGAAGAAAGGGGTGATAAAAAGGATGTTGATAAAGACAAGGGACCTAATCAAATCGTCTTCCCCAAAGACAAAGAGGAAAATCAAAAAAGCAAAAAAGATGGAAATCATCCTAACGAAATACCGTTGAGTAATAACATTTAATAGTTGAAAACTACCATATGCTACACGGCAATAATTAAGGTTATTTTGCTTCAATTGTATTATTTTCACTAATTTATTATTGTAATTTATAAAAACATGTCTGTATAACAAACATATCCATGCGTAATGATTAAAAAGTGGTTTATATCCCTGTACACTGAAATTTAAACAAGTTTTTTATATCAACTGTTTTGTTGCGGATACTTCAAATCGATCAATCTATAAATGAATATCACTGAAATCTTTACTTTTAATGTTGAATCGGTTCCTTTTTAGTTTTGATCAGAGGAACATATTTTAAGGAGATGTCATGATTGCAGTGATTACGTATATTGCTACCATCTGATAACTTTTGTAATTGAAATAAAAACAAGAGGCCCTGAGGCCTTAAGGTCAGCGCTTTCAGCAAAGTTGAAAAACGACGGACTGTGAATCAAAACCCAAAAAATGTTTGTTCCAGAAAGGTCAAAACAGCAATTTCTGGTTTGTAACTAGGAGGATTAAGGAAATAAATAAGTATCCATGGTTACAGCTCATAAAGTATACTTCTTTTGTTTCAATATTAATTGCTGTGTATCAATTAAGCTTCGTTTACACTTACAAATAATTTTAAAACATGTAACTCAGGCTAAATATAAAGTTAAAGCTCTATTTCGGATGTAGTCTATTCATACCGGGAATTAGTGTCATAACGCTGCTACCGTTTCACACTGTTTGGTTCTTGTTTCCTTTTCCTTTTTGGTCGGGAGATTTTCGTGGCAGCATGTAAACTGCATACAGCAACACAATACGCATCAACAGAAATCATATGGGCATTACAACACTACAACAACTACTTTGATACTTTAATGGGTTTTATTTAAGCTTCAAATTCCAGTTTTACAAGTTGGACTTTACAGGTTTACGTGTTTGGTTAATCACACAGGTGAGGTTTCGCTTCTAACAATTAAGTGGTCTCTAGATAAGGTTACATGAACATCTAATGCCAAGCAGTTGCTGATTACTAAAAATAAAAGTATAAAAAGTTCTAATTAATTTAAAAAATTCAGACCTTACAGAAACTTGAATTACAGCATCATCATTTTAACTCTCATTTTATACCTGAAGGGAAACTAATTACGGAATCTCTCAATTTCGTAGTGACGGCTGAGTCAATATTGGTCAATAAAACTTTAAATTTATCATGCCGAAGAAGGTAAAATTCAGTTCATGGAAATTAATACAAATTTATATGAATTTCCATTTTACCATCGCTGCCTGAATGACTTCCTTTAAATGAGCTTAAATGCAATTTACCGACAAAAGACCAGGCACTTAAAATTTCTCTGGTAGCAAGTTCACTAAATTGCAACATTTTGAGCAGAGGCATTCAGAAGTATACAAACAATTCCAGCTTGTCAAATGACATTGTTCACAGTATGTAAATGATCCCTCAAATAAAAATCTGTCTTGATGAGAGAGACTCCTAGATGGGGAAGCAATTTGTCGCAAGGGATGGAAATTTCCCTTATGGATACTTCTTTTCATACCGATGATGAAAATATCAATATTAATATTATCTTTGTTTAAAAAGGCAAGTAAAATATGTTACCTTCTTCGTATAAATTGCTTGCAGGAAAATTAATTACATTACAGGTTATTGCAAATTGAAAAAACTTAGAAAAGGAGGATAGATTTTATTTTTGCGAATTTGCCAAAAGTCTCGGAATTTGCGGGACAAACGTGAATGACTCAAAGACAAACTTGAAAAAATCAAATTTTTCTTTTTATCCTTTACTCATCATCATTTCCATTATCAAGAATATCAAAAGTATTCGTATCTGTACAATTTTAAGAATTTCCTTCAATGTTACCTGTACCATCAACAAAAAGAAGTTCTGAATATTAATAATAATGATGTAATAGAGATAGATTGAAAAGTAAAATTATTATGTCTTCTTATTTCGGGGTCCATTATTTCCATATATTTCATCATGTCTGTGCTCTGCAGATACAATTCACTTCCCCTTTACGTGTATAATTTGGGAAAAAAAATTGCTCTAAAAATGAGAGAAAGCTTATCAATTGCAGGGGAAATTTTTGTGATTTCATGGAAAAATTACAAAAATAAATCCAGCAATTAATAGTGCTGCAAGAAATTCTCCTAGCATTTATAGGTACGAATAAGGTAGTATAATTACATTTATCTTCCACATTTTTTAGCACTTTTTCTGATTAACAACTTTTTATTTAATCTTTGTATTACTGTAATATAACTTCTTGTATATGTATAACATACTTACGATTCAGGTTGTAGTTTAATTTTACTACTAATTATGACAACAGAAATGTCGAAACGTGTTTTAAAAAAAGTTGTGTTGTTCGTAAAACTTGTGCCATTAACTAAGGTCTTTTGGTAACTTTTTGTGTTTAACAGTACAAGAACACAATAAAATAGAATAATTCAGTAAAAATCACCTAGTCTTCTCATAAGGCATGTAAGAATGTTTTGAAGAAGAAGAAGAAAACATAAATTTGATTCCCATGAGATAAATAATTTATGCAACTTGCCTGGCTTTTTCTCCCTCCTAAATTTTTATCCCATCCAATTAGGATACATGGTTGTTAATGTCTTGGTTCAATACACTTCAATGTAAGTTTATACTGTTTCCAGTTAATACACGACGTCAATACAACGTTGTTTTATGGTTTTTCTAACGCCATAACCAAAAACGACCATAAACCGACGTCAAGAAAACGTCGGGGTTGGTCGCAAATGATTGCGACCTGAAAAAAACATTTTCAAGATCCTACAATGGTTGAAAGCTTATGTCGTGACTAGAGTGGTATATACTGTAGTTTTGTGTTTATGCTATTAAAACAATTCATTTACTTACAATCAACTCTGACGTTCTTTCGACGTCAAAAGAACGTTGCATTTTGTATTCCGGCATTCTGTATGCTATGCAACATTATTTTGCGGTCATTTGACGTTGTGTACAACATCAATTTTAGTTATTTTTAATCGTTGTTTTGACGTCAATATCCGACGTTCTTTTTCTGTTTCCATTTCGACCATAAAACGACGGTCAAGCGACGATGGAATACGACGTCGAAACAACGTCTTTGTGCTTACTGGGTTGTATTATCGCATCTGTAAAATTTAATTCGACTGTTAGAGGAACCAATTAACAAGGTACTTCTTTAATTATTGATAACTTTTAGCAGCGTTTCACTCCCAGAATGCACTACGTTAAAAAAGGGTGGGGGGAGGGTGCATTAAAACAAATAATTCATTTATTTATTCGAATGAAGAGAACTCTTTTGTACTGTAAATATAACTGCGTATAACTGGGGCGTGAAGAACTGTGATCTTACACACACACGGACGAACGGACTGACAGACACGGGGAAGTGAAAGATCAGCTACCTTACGGCGCTGACCGATTAGCTTAAGAAAAACATGTTTAACCTAGGAGAAGAGAAGAAAAATGCGAGAGTAGAAAACACAACTTCAGAATATTCTTTTGAAATGGCCTTAGACAATGCAACAACATAACTCACTATTACTCATAACTGCTTTGACATCAAGTTTCATCATTTATTTTGATGCGTTGAATACACGTAGCTTGATCGACAATAGGCTGACGAAATAGCCGTTCTTATATAAAACATAATAAGGCAAAGTTATTTAACCTACCAGTAAGCTTATAGTTATTCTCGTTGGGCCATTTATTTATTGTGGGATCGTTGAAGGGCTGCACTACCATAGGGAACTTAAGCAACTGCGACAGCAATGTGGACAATGCTGTTAACAAAAATAACGAAATAACTAGATTATCAACAAATGACAATTGGAAAAACTTATTTTTTTCACACAACAACTCAAAGAAGAAGAATAATTTTGTCAAGAAATTATTCTTTTTTAATACGTCCATGTACAAATTCATGGGCTTTCCAAAGGAGGAAAATCACATCGTAAAGTAAACAAGATGCCTTACCGGGCAGAAGTATTCCTGCGGATGACTGTAAGACTTTCTGGAGCCTTTTCAGAAAGAAATGAGTGTTAGTTCACGCTTTCAAACCATATGCATAATGCGAAATGATGTTTGCAGTATTTTACATTTTACCTTTTAGCTATATTAAACTTTTTTGTTTCATATAAAACTTCAGTCTTGCATCAATTTAGAGATTTTTTTAAAAAGATTTCTATTCAAAGTTGCACTCCCTAAAGCATCTTCAAGAAGCAATTAACTAATTAAAAGATTATCGCGTTAAGAATAATCTGTGCTTTAAAAGGTGAATGTTTGTTCACGGTTTAAAACAACATGCATAATGTGGTATGATGTTCTTTGTGTTTTACAGGTTATCTTGCAGCTGTGAAAGAAGTAATATTTGTTATTTCATATAAACTGCACTGTTTTGCATCATTTAGAGATTTTTTCAAAAATTTTTTTATTCATAGTTATATTCCCTAAAGCATCTTCAAAAAGTAATTAAGTAATGAAAACTTTGTCACATTAAGTTTTGAAGGGAAAATCTGTGGCGTAAATAGTAATAACTTCGAATTCATTTAATTGCATTCCCGAGAGCATCATAAAAGTTAAGAGACTTTGAAAAATTTTGCCGGAGATCAAGCTTAAAAAGGAACACCGTCAGTTTAAAAATCCATTAGAGAACACTCTTCCGTGGACGTTTCAAAATACTCCTTTTAAAATTATACAGTATGAAAATCTTTATGTTGTTTGTACCTGAACTTCATAATAAAAACTTTTACTTGGCCATGCGAAATAATAATAGTATCTGTGTTTCCTTTTTATCGTCAGCTTGATAGTATACAAATTTTAGAATCATACAATATTTTAAATTCGACTAGTCAATTAAAAAAGTGGTCATCAAATGATAAATAAAATAGGTAGAAGTTGATGAGGAAGATGAGCTGTGCTTCATGATTCCAGAGCTTTATAAAAACAGGGTAGCTTATCTAGGAACATGAATTAAAAAATTGTATTATATTTGGAAAGACTAATAGAAACCTTACGCATTAAATCGATATAAACATACCCTATTGGTAGTCGTTCATATCTGTTTTGAAGCATCAAGAACTGCTTATTTATGAAGAATGACTACTAAAAATATTAGTTTCACGTAGATTATCAGTTTGGATCACAAATGTTCTTGATTCTTTTAAGTTTTACAGCCGTACTACAACCTCTTCTATATCCATATATTCAACAAAGAAACTTTCACAGATCTACGCATGCTTCTTCGCTTCCATTTCTAAAACAACTACGGAAAACGTAAGAACGTTGCGTAAGACTCACATGAAACAACATTTCTACCTTGGCATCTGCGATTTAGCCATATGTTAATTATTCCTTTCACTAGAGCTTATATTTTACACTTTTAGAGTCTTTTCAAGCAAAGTACTTGTATACAATGAATATAGTGTGAGTTTAGACTGTTAAATCATAAAAAGAATGTAAGTTGGGAACATTAATGATTTGAATGGCTATTTCCCATCGGCAAAAATTGGTCTAGGTTTGGACAGTGAAAAAAAAAACAAAAAAAAACAAGATGCCCTACCGGGCAGAAGTATTCCTGCAGATGACTGGAAGACTTTCTGGAGACTTTTCAGAAAGAAGTGAATGTTAAAGTCTGTGTAAAAATAGTGTGCACACTTTTAAGATTTGCTTGCCATTTGCTCAATACTGAATCAATTTTAACAAATTTGGTATCGTTGGATAGATATTAAAAAGCACAATATTCTACAAAATTAAAAAAACCCAAAAAAGAAAAAGAAAATGAAGAAAACAGAAGATGAAAAAAACAAACTTTTTATACAAAAGTCATATATATTTGATTTTTATATCATTGGAAACCTTATTCTTTTGCGATTTCAAAAATATATATGTTTAATGGAAAATTTTCATTAGTTTTTGTTTATTATGATACATTTGAGGGTATATTGAAATTTTGGCAGTTTTGTTGATTGTTGAAAGACGGGGGAAATATCTGAAAATACAGTAATTGTACTTGTACTTAAGCAAGAGCATTAACACATTTTTTATGGTGTGAAAGTAATAAACAAAATCACATCAATCAAATCAAAGTCTAGATTACACTATAACATTACATTACTTTTACATACATTTTAAACATACACGATTTTTTTAATAAGCAGCACTTTTATAAGCAACACTAGGCTGAAATGGGCCGAATAATAAGCAAAACCTAAGCAACAATTGAGCCTGAAATTCTTTTCTGAGAATCCATGTCAGATCCATAACTGACATGAAATATATTTCTACAAACAGGTTTTATGATAATGTAACTATGCTTTAAACTTCTACAACGTTATAAGCGTTATAATTTCACGCTTGAAAACACTGTTTGAGTGGTTTTTTGTCTATTCCATTTTATCAAATCAAGTTTTGGCTCAATAAAGTTTGGTTCCGCTGGGAGACTGCAATAAGTTCAGCATTATTTTCACATCAAATGTAATTGTTTTGAATAATGTATAACTAAATGCACTATAAAATTATTTATAAAATAACCCCCGGTTTTTTAAAAATTGAAAATGGTTGAAAAGTCTAAAATGTTCCAAGCAATAGCATCGTTGCTGCAATATTCCAACAACTAATGAAAATTTTCCATTAAATATATATATTTTTGAAATCGCCAAAGAATAAGGTTTCCAATGATATAAAAATCAAATATATGTGACTTTTGTATAAAAAGTTTGTTTTTTTCATCTTCTGTTTTCTTCATTTTCTTTTTCTTTTTTGGGTTTTTTTATTTTTGTAGAATATTATGCTTTTTAATATCTATCCAACGATACCAAATTTGTTAAAATTGATTCAGTATTGAGCAAATGGCAAGCAAATCTTAAAAGTGTGCACACTATTTTTACACAGACTTTAGTTCACGCATTAAAATGATATGCATAATGCAGAATGACGTTTGCAGTATTTTACATTTTACCTTTTAACAACGATAACAATTAAACTTTGTTGTCTCATATAAAACTTCAGTCTTGCTTCAATTTAGAGATTTTTTAAAAAAGATTTTAATTTAAAGTTGTATTCCCTAAAGAATCTTCAAAAAGTAATTAAGTAATAAAAAGTTTGTCGCGTCAAGAAAAGTCTGTGCTTAAGAAGTAATAACTTCGAATTCATTTAATTACATTCCCGAGAGCATCATAAAAGTTAAGAGACTTTGAAAAGTTTTGCCGGAGATCAAGCTTAAAAAGGAACACCGTCAGTTTAAAATTCCATTAGTAAACACTCTTCCGTGGACGTTTCAAAATACTCCTTTTAAAACTATACAGTATGAAAATCTTTATGTTGTTTGTACCTGAACTTCATAATAAAAACTTTTACTTGGCCTTGCGAAATAATAAAAATATCTGTGTTTCCCTTTTATCCTCAGCTTGATAGTATACAAATTTTAGAATCATACAATATTTTAAATTCAACTAGTCAATTAAGAAAGTGTTCATCAAATGATAAATAAAATAGTTAGAAGTTGATGAGGAAGATGAGCTGTGCTTCATGATTCCAGAGCTTTATTAAAACAGGATAGCTTACCTAGGAACATGAAATAGAAAATTGTATTATATTTAGAAAAAGACTAATAGAAACCTTACGCATTTTTTTAAATCGATGTAAGCATACCGTTTTTGTAGTCGTTCATATCTCATTTGAAGCATCAAAAACTGCTCATTTATCACGAATAACTACTAACAGTATTAGTTTCACGTAGATTATCAGTTTGGATTATAAATGTTCTTGATTCTTTTAAGTTTGACAGCCGTATAACCTCTTCTATATCCATATATTCAACCAAGAAATTTTCTCAGATCTACGCGTGCTTCTTCGCTTCCATTTTTAAAACAACTACGGAAAACGTAAGAACGTTGCATAAGACTCGCGTGAAACAACATTTCTACCATGCATCTATGATCTAGCCATATGTTAATTATTCCTTTCACTAGAGCTTATATTTTACACTTTTAGAGTCTTTTCAAGCAAAGTACTTGTATACAATGAATATAGTGTGAGTTTAGACTGTTAAATCATAAAAAGAATGTAAGTTGGGAACATTAATGATTTGAGTGGCTATTTCCCATCGACAAAAATTGGTCTAGGTTTGGACAGTGAAAAAAAAAACAAAAAAAACAAAAAAAACACGAACGGTTTCAAAGTATTCCTTGCTTACGCAGGAATACAAAAACAAGACGCCCTACCGGGCAGAAGTATTCCTGCGGGTGACTGTAAGACTTTCTGGAGCCTTTTCAGAAAGAAATGAGTGTTAGTTCACGCTTTAAAACCATATGCATAATGCGGAATGATGTTTGCAGTATTTTACATTTTACCTTTTAGCTACGATAACTATTAAACTTTGTTGTTTCATATAAAACTTCAGTCTTGCATCAATTTAGAGTTTTTTTTAAAAAGATTTCCATTCGAAGTTGCACTCCCTAAAGCATCTTCAAGAAGCAATTAACTAATTAAAAGATTATCGCGTTAAGAATAATCTGTGCTTTAAAAGGTGAATGTTTGTTCACGGTTTAAAACAATATGCATAATGTGGTATGATGTTCTTTGTGTTTTACAGTTTATCTTGTAGCTGTGAAAGAAGTAATATTTGTTATTTCATATAAACTGCACTGTTTTGCATCATTTAGAGATTTTTTCAAAAAGTTTTTTATTCATAGTTATATTCCCTAAAGCATCTTCAAAAAGTAATTAAGTAATGAAAACTTTGTCACATTAAGTTTTAAAGGGAAAATCTGTGGCGTAAATAGTAATAACTTCGAATTCATTTAATTACTTTAATCGGAGAAACTTTCGCGGGAGAAACTTTCGCGAGGTCAAAAATTCGCGAAATGTTTTGGATAAACTTTCGCGAATTGGAAAAGTCGAAAAATTTCGCGAGATAAACTTTCGCAAATGAAGAATTTGATAAATTTTCGCGAGATAAACTTTCGCGAATGAAGGAATTTTTTGAAATAATTTAGGAAAGTTTTTAGAAAACAAAGAAATTTTCCATGCAGAAAATTGACAAAATGCATGCATTCGAATCTGTATTTTTCGTTCACTACAAATAAAAGTGAAGATAAATATAGTTCAAAAACTACAAAGATTGTTCGTCGTCAAGTTCGTTGAAAACGTCATCAAATGTTCGTCGTCAAGTTCGTTGAAAACGTCATCAAAAGCATTTCTAGTACCTTCTGGTCCCCACTCCTCATCGTCGCCGCCATTCTCATACTCATACTAAAGAAACCGCGAATCGGAGATAATACACTGCAGGGAAAGGAATCAACTGATATTGTCATTATCGACGACTGAAAAACATTTTTTACATAAATAATATTTGACAGTCTGTGTATCAAAATATGACTGATTTGTTACAAGAAAAAAAAATGCTTTCAAGAAGATCAAATTGGCAAATCTTTCCCTCCCTTATATACATAGGTTTTTAAATAGATCTCCGACGTTTTGGTAGCTAAAAAATGTTAAAAATTGCAAATCGAAATTTTACTGGATAAACTTTCGCGAATTGGAAATAAGAGCAAAATTTCGCGAGATAAACTTTCGCGAATGAGCAATTTTAAATTTTTCGCGGGATAAACTTTCGCGAAAAAGGCTCGAATTCGCGAAATTCGCGAAAGTTTCTCTCGTGAAAGTTTCTCCGATTAAAGTACATTCCCTAGAGCATCTAATAGAAACCTTACGCATTTTTTTAAATCGATGTAAGCATACCGTTTTTGTAGTCGTTCATATCTGATTTGAAGCATCAAAAACTGCTTATTTATCACGAATAAAGTCAAAACGAACCGTACCTCGTGACGAGAGGAAAGGTGGATGATTAAATTCTCATATTATAAATCATTTCTTTTACCAACTTTATTATGGCATTTTTTCTGTTTATACGCAATTTACCAAACAGAAAAACAAAGCGTTAGTGGAAGGCCTCTACGCACGCAAAAACGACTAGCTGCTAATTAATTATCAATATCATTATCACTAGAGAGCAGGCAGTTAGGAACTAACTGAATATGAATGATTATAACATTCCTTCTCCGTCGAAAATTTAAAATAAAAGTTATCTTGTATGAGCAATGCTTTGATTTGGACCAGCATGCATTAAAAACATTAAATATTTTAATAAACGAGACAATGTTAATCGTAACGATAACATATTCGTCTGCCGGGAATTTCGAAATAACTGATATACTGAAAATCTCACTTGATAAACCTAGTATATCAAACTTTACTAACCTTACATTTTAGCAACGATAACAATTAAACTTTGTTGTCTCATATAAAACTTCAGTCTTCTTCAATTTAGAGTTTTTTTAAAAAAGATTTTAATTCAAAGTTGCATTCCCTAAAGAATCTTCAAGAAGTAATTAAGTAATAAAAAGTTTGTCGCGTCAAGAAAAGTCTGTGCTTAAGAATTAATAACTTCGAATTCATTTAATTACATTCCCGAGAGCATCATAAAAGTTAAGAGCCTTTGAAAAATTTTGCCGGTGATCAAGCTTAAAAAGGAACACCGTCAGTTTAAAAATCCATTAGAGGACACTCTTCCGTGGACGTTTCAAAATACTCCTTTTAAAACTATACAGTATGAAAATCTTTATGTTGTTTGTACCTGAACTTCATAATAAAAACTTTTACTTGGCCATGCGAAATAATAATAGTATCTGTGTTTCCTTTTTATCGTCAGCTTGATAGTATACAAATTTTAGAATCATACAATATTTTAAATTCGACTAGTCAATTAAAAAAGTGGTCATCTATTGATTAATAAAATGGGTATAAGCTGATGAGGAAGATGAGCTGTGCTTCAAGATTCCAGAGCTTTATAAAAACAGGATAGCTTTCCTAGGAACACGAAATAAAAAATTGTATTATATTTAGAAAAAGACTAATAGAAACCTTACGCATTTTTTTAAATCGATGTAAGCATACCGTTTTTGTAGTCGTTCATATCTGATTTGATGCATCAAAAACTGCTTATTTATCACGAATAACTACTAAGAGTATTAGTTTCACGTAGATTATCAGTTTGGATCATAAAAGTTCCTGATTCTTTTAAGTTTGACAGCCGTATAACCTCTTCTATATCCATATATTCAACCAAGAAATTTTCTCAGATCTACGCGTGCTTCTTCGCTTCCATTTTTAAAACAACTACGGAAAACGTAAGAACGTTGCATAAGACTCATGTGAAAAACATTTCTACCTTGGCATCTGCGATTTAGCCATATGTTAATTATTCCTTTCAGTAGAGCTTATATTACACTTTTTTAGAGTCTTTTCAAGCAAAGTACTTGTATACAATGAATATAGTGTGAGTTAAGATATTTAAAGCATAAAAAAAATGTAAGTTTGGAACTTAGAGGATTTGACTGACAATTTCCCATCGACAAAAATTGGTCTAGGTTTGGACAGTAAAAAAAAACAGAACAAAAACAAGATGCCCTACCGGGCAGAAGTATTCCTGCAGATGACTGAAAGACTTTCTGGCGGCTTTTTAGAAAGAAATGAATGTTAGTTCACGCTTTAAAAAGATATGCATAATGCAGAATGATGCTGCGGTATTTTACATTTTACCTTTTAACAACGATAACAATTAAACTTTGTTGTCTCATATAAAACTTCAGTCTTGTTTCAATTTAGAGATTTTTTAAAAAAGACTTTAATTCAAAGTTGCATTCCCTAAAGAATCTTCAAGAAGTAATTAAGTAATAAAAAGTTTGTCGCGTCAAGAAAAGCTGTGCTTAAGAAGTAATAACTTCGAATTCATTTAATTGCATTCCCGAGAGCATCATAAAAGTTAAGAGACTTTGAAAAATTTTGCCAGAGATCAAGCTTAAAAAGGAACACCGTCAGTTTAAAAATCCATTAGAGAACACTCTTCCGTGGACGTTTCAAAATACTCCTTTTAAAACTATACAGTATGAAAATCTTTATGTTGTTTGTACCTGAACTTCATAATAAAAACTTTTACTTGGCCTTGTGAAGTAATAAAATTATCTATGTTTCCTTTTTATCGTCAGCTTGATAGTATACAAATTTTAGAATCATACAATATTTTAAATTCGACTAGTCAATTAAAAAAGTGGTCATCTATTGATTAATAAAATGGGTATAAGCTGATGAGAAAGATGAGCTGTGCTTCAAGATTCCAGAGCTTTATAAAAGCAGGATAGCTTACCTAGGAACATGAAATAGAAAATTGTATTATATTTAGAAAAAGACTAATAGAAACCTTACGCATTTTTTTAAATCGATGTAAGCATACCGTTTTTGTAGTCGTTCATATCTGATTTGAAGCATCAAAAACTGCTTGTTTATCACGAATAACTACTAAGAGTATTAGTTTCACGTAGATTATCAGTTTGGATCATAAATGTGACTGTCCAGGGGATTTTGATAACAAACCATAAAACGTTTTTCAAAAAACGTTAAAAACGATAATTAAACAATGGAAGAAAACGTTAAAAAACGTTAAAAAACGTTTTTATGAAAAAGTAAAAACGTTTTTATGGAAACGATAAAACGTTACAAAATTCGAAAGCAAAAACGTTAAAAACGTTTTTTGTTAAAAACGTTTTTTCGTTAAAAAACGTTTTTTACGTAAAAAAACGTTAAAAAACGTTTTTTAGTTAAAAAAGATTACTTGTTTTGCCTCCGCGATACAGATAAACTTTGAATAATAACTTTTATGCTACCTAGGAAACCTGTTTAAATTTTATTGATACTAACAATAATAATAATAACAAGAATGCCTAAAGTGTGATACGAATTATGTTTCAAAGTATTTATGTTTTTTTATTTTTCTGAGACATGCGACCTTCAATCGGAGCTACTCGGAAAAGAAACGGGTTTAATCAGAAGTTTATGAACCCAGCGATTACCGAAACGGTAAATCTTCTGTTAGTTTTCCGTTCCGCTTCGTTCCACGAGAAGCGTGGTGTTCTGAGAGAGCGTGGTAGTACTGAGAAGATCTTCATATCTGTAGATATCGTTTTTTAAAAACGTTTTTTGAAAACGTTTAAACGTTTTTGATATGTTTTTTTAAAAATGTTTTCATAAAAAACGTTTTTACATTAATCCATTTTTTTACAAAAAAACATTTTCAACTTAAACCGCCCAGCGGATTTTGGTATCGTTGCATTTCTCTGCAAACGTAAACAAGTTTTGTTTGAACATGGTTTGAAGAAGTGTCCAGCGGTTTGTTTATAATCACATTCGTATGCGCCATTTTTGGAAAGTTCGTTATTATTTTAATCTTTACTTAATAATACTTTGATTTTATTTTGATTTTTAATGAACAAGGTGCGTTCTTTTGTTTCGATTTATTTTAATGACGTCAATGTTCTTCAAGTGTGTACTTTTTTAAATATGCATTTGCAGGTAACACATGTTAGTATATACAATACATTGATTACCTGGTTCTCATTCATTTAAAGATTAAAGAAACAACAGCTGTTTTCAAAGTTTCCACAAATAGAAACCGTCCGCTATAATTCTATTGATTCCATAATAGAACAAATTTGATAGAATTGCTATTTTAGTAAATCCTCGGGGAAAAGTTTTATGTTTATTTTCGTAAAGATGTATTTTCACTCGGTGAAGGTGAAAGTAGTTGAAAACGGCTAATTTTTATAGAAACAGATCTGGATAAACCTTATTTTCTCTGTTTTGAGAAACATTTCACTTTCACAAAATTAAGATGCACTGTTAATCAAATTGCTTGGTAACTTTTTTAGTTATATTTATGGACTTTATTTTGATAACGTTTTCAGGTTCTGGGGCGATTGGCTGTCATATGATTTGATTCGCCCAATCAACGGCAGCTATGACTTGCTGAAGTTAAAACCTCCCGAAAATTTCAACTAAAGGCCAATTTCTACTTTATTCAACTCAACTCAAATCTAAATCAAAAATTAGTTCGCTTATACGTGCGACGACAGTGAACGATGTGAAAACCGGGCTATAGTTCCGTCTTCCTTGCTAAATAGCAGCCGAAGCAAGAGCTCTTTAGCTCTTTATTATGAGGCATTGTTTTTAACAATAAAAACATTTTTAATGATAAAACGTTTAAATGTTATTTTGCGATAGAATGCATGGCTCCAACCTCGATCCCAGCCCTGGGATCGAGGTTGTGCATGGCTCTCCACGTAGTTTGCCCGCGCAGTAGGTCTAAACATTCCGTTTCCAAAATCGTTTTTTAAAAACGTTTTTTTACGTTTTTGAAAAAACGTTTTTAAAAACGTTAAAAACGTTTTTAAAAAACGTTAAAAACGT
Organism: Turritopsis dohrnii; assembly: GCA_027922465.2. Lineage (NCBI taxonomy): Eukaryota > Metazoa > Cnidaria > Hydrozoa > Anthoathecata > Oceaniidae > Turritopsis > Turritopsis dohrnii. Next base: position 29,866 of record BQMF02000348.1, on the reverse strand, counting down.
TTTTCAAAAAACGTTAAAACGTTTTTTCGTTTTTAAAAAAACGTTTTTCCAAAAATAAAAAACGTTTTTAACGTTTTCTAACGTTTTATCGTTTGTTATCAAAATCCCCTGGACGGTCACAAATGTTCTTAATTTTTTTCCGTATAACCTCTTCTATATCCATATATTCAACCAAGAAATTTTCTCAGATCTACGCGTGCTTCTTCGCTTCCATTTTTAAAACAACTACGGAAAACGTAAGAACGTTGCATAAGACTCACGTGAAACAACATTTCTACCTTCGCATCTGCGATTTAGCCATATGTTAATTATTCCTTTACTTAGAGCTTATATTTTACACTTTTAAAGTCTTTTCAAGCAAAGTACTTTTATACAATGATTATAGTGTGAGTTTAGACTGTTAAATCATAAAAAGGATGTAAGTTGGGAACATTAATGATTTGAGTGGCTATTTCCCATCGACAAAAATTGGTCTAGGTTTGGACAGTGAAAAAACAAAAAAAACACGAACGGTTTCAAAGTATTCCTTGCTTACGCAGGAATACAAAAAACAAGATGCCCTACCGGGCAGAAGTATTTCTGCGGATGACTGGAAGACTTTCTGGAGCCTTTTCAGAAAGAAATGAGTGTTAGTTCACGCTTTAAAACCATATGCATAATGCGGAATGATGTTTGCAGTATTTTACATTTTACCTTTTAGCTACGATAACTATTAAACTTTGTTGTTTCATATAAAACTTCAGTCTTGTATCAATTTAGAGATTTTTTTAAAAAGATTTCCATTCGAAGTTGAAAAAGGAAGACCGTCAGTTTAAAAATCCATTAGAGAACACTCTTCCGTGGACGTTTCAAAATACTCCTTTTAAGACTATATAGTATGAAAATCTTTATGTTGTTAGTACCTGAACTTCATAATAAAAACTTTTACTTGGCCTTGCGAAATAATAAAAATTCTGTGTTTATTTTATATCGTTACCTTGATGGTATACACATTTTAAAGTCGTAGAACATTCTAAGTTCGACTAGTCAATTAAGAAAGTGTTCATCAAATGATAAATAAAATAGGTAAAAGTTGATGAGGAAGATGAGCTGTGCTTCAAGATTCCAGAGCTTTATAAAAACAGAGTAGCTTATCTAGGAACATGAATTAAAAAAATGTATTATATTTAGAAAAAGACTAATAGAAACCTTACGCATTTTTTTAAATCGATGTAAGCATACCGTTTTTGTAGTTGTTCATATCTGATTACATTTTACCTTTTAGCTACGATAACTATTAAACTTTGTTGTTTCATATAAAACTTTAGTCTTGCATCAATTTAGAGATTTTTTTTTAAAAAATTTCCATTCGAAGTTGCACTCCCAAAAGCATCTTCAAGAAGCAATTAACTAATTAAAAGATTATCGCGTTAAGAATAATCTGTGCTTTAAAAGGTGAATGTTTGTTCACGGTTTAAAACAATATGCATAATGTGGTATGATGTTCTTTGTGTTTTACAGTTTATCTTGTAGCTGTGAAAGAAGTAATATTTGTTATTTCATATAAACTGCACTGTTTTGCATCATTTAGAGATTTTTTCAAAAAGTTTTTTATTCATAGTTATATTCCCTAAAGCATCTTCAAAAAGTAATTAAGTAATGAAAACTTTGTCACATTAAGTTTTGAATGGAAAATCTGTGACGTAAATAGTAATAACTTCGAATTCATTTAATTGCATTCCCGAGAGCATCATAAAAGTTAAGAGACTTTGAAAAATTTTGCCGGAGATCAAGCTTAAAAAGGAACACCGTCAGTTTAAAAATCCATTAGAGAACACTCTTCCGTGGACGTTTCAAAATACTCCTTTTAAAACTATACAGTATGAAAATCTTTATGTTGTTTGTACCTGAACTTCATAATAAAAACTTTTACTTGGCCTTGTGAAGTAATAAAATTATCTATGTTTCCTTTTTATCGTCAGCTTGATAGTATACAAATTTTAGAATCATATAATATTTTAAATTCGACTAGTCAATTAAAAAAGTGGTCATCTATTGATTAATAAAATGGGTATAAGCTGATGAGGAAGATGAGCTGTGCTTCAAGATTCCAGAGCTTTATAAAAGCAGGATAGCTAACCTAGGAACATGAAATAGAAAATTGTATTATATTTAGAAAAAGACTAATAGAAACCTTACGCATTAAATCGATATAAACATACCCTATTGGTAGTCGTTCATATCTGTTTTGAAGCATCAAGAACTGCTTATTTATCAAGAATGACTACTAAGAATATTAGTTTCACGTAGATTATCAGTTTGGATCATAAATGTTCTTGATTCTTTTAAGTTTTACAGCCGTACTACAACCTCTTCTATATCCATATATTCAACAAAGAAACTTTCACAGATCTACGCATGCTTCTTCCCTTCCATTTTTAAAACAACTACGGAAAACGTAAGAACGTTGCATAAGACTCACAGGAAACAACATTTCTACCTTGGCATCTGAGATTTAGCCATATATTAGTTATTCCTTTCACTAGAGCTTATATTTTACACTTTTGGAGTTTTTTCAAGCAAAGTACTTGCATACAATGAATATAGTGTGTGTTTAGACTGTTAAATCATAAAAAGAATGTAAGTTGGGAACATTAATGATTTGAGTGGCTATTTCCCATCGACAAAAATTGGTCTAGGTTTGGACAGTGAAAAAAAAAACAAAAAAAAAAAACAAGACACCCTACCGGGCAGAAGTATTCCTGCGGATGACTGTAAGACTTTCTGGAGCCTTTTCAGAAAGAAATGAGTGTTAGTTCACGCTTTTAAACCATATGCATAATGCGGAATGATGTTTGCAGTATTTTACATTTTACCTTTTAGGTACGATAACTATTAAACTTTGTTGTTTCATATAAAACTTCAGTCTTGCATCAATTTAGAGTTTTTTTTAAAAAGATTTCCATTCGAAGTTGCACTCCCTAAAGCATCTTCAAGAAGCAATTAACTAATTAAAAGATTATCGCGTTAAGAATAATCTGTGCTTTAAAAGGTGAATGTTTGTTCACGGTTTAAAACAATATGCATAATGTGGTATGATGTTCTTTGTGTTTTACAGTTTATCTTGTAGCTGTGAAAGAAGTAATATTTGTTATTTCATATAAACTGCACTGTTTTGCATCATTTAGAGATTTTTTCAAAAAGTTTTTTATTCATAGTTATATTCCCTAAAGCATCTTCAAAAAGTAATTAAGTAATGAAAACTTTGTCACATTAAGTTTTGAATGGAAAATCTGTGACGTAAATAGTAATAACTTCGAATTCATTTAATTACATTCCCGAGAGCTGTAAATTAAAAAATTGTATTATATTTAGAAAGACTAATAGAAACCTTACGCATTAAATCGATATAAACATACCCTATTGGTAGTCGTTCATATCTGTTTTGAAGCATCAAGAACTGCTTATTTATCAAGAATGACTGCTAAGAATATTAGTTTCACGTACATTATCAGTTTGGATCATAAATGTTCTTGATTCTTTTAAGTTTTACAGCCGTACTACAACCTCTTCTATATCCATATATTCAACAAAGAAACTTTCACAGATCTACGCATGCTTCTTCGCTTCCATTTTTAAAACAACTACGGAAAACGTAAGAACGTTGCATAAGACTCACAGGAAACAACATTTCTACCTTGGCATCTGAGAGTTAGCCATATATTAGTTATTCCTTTCAGTAGAGCTTATATTTTACACTTTTGGAGTTTTTTCAAGCAAAGTACTTGCATACAATGAATATAGTGCGTGTTTAGACTGTTAAATCATAAAAAGAATGTAAGTTGGGAACATTAATGATTTGAGTGGCTATTTCCCATCGACAAAAATTGGTCTAGGTTTGGACAGTGAAAAAAAAAAAAACAAGATGCCCTACCGGGCAGAAGTATTCCTGCTGATGACTGGAAGACTTTCTGGAGGCTTTTGAGAAAGAAATGAATGTTAGTTCACGCTTTAAATCGATATGCATAATGCAGAATGATGTTTGCAGTATTTTACATTTTACCTTTTAACAACGATAACAATTAAACTTTGTCGTCTCATATAAAACTCCAGTCTTGCTTCAATTTAGAGATTTTTTAAAAAAGACTTTAATTCAAAGTTGTGTTCCCTAAAGAATCTTCAAGAAGTAATTAAGTAATAAAAAGTTTGTTGCGTCAAGAAAAGTCTGTACTTAAGAAGTAATAACTTCGAATTCATTTAATTACATTCCCGAGAGCATCATAAAAGTTAAGAGACTTTGAAAAATTTTGCCGGAGATCAAGCTTAAAAAGGAACACTGTCAGTTTAAAAATCCATTGGAGAACACTCTTCCGTGGACGTTTCAAAATACTCCTTTTAAAACTATGCAGTATGAAAATCTTTATGTTGTTTGTACCTGAACTTCATAATAAAAACTTTTACTTGGCCTTGCAAAATAATAAAAATATCTGTGTTTCCTTTTTATCGTCAGCTTGATAGTATACAAATTTTAGAATCATACAATATTTTAAATTCGACTAGTCAATTAAAAAAGTGGTCATCTATTGATTAATAAAATGGGTATAAGCTGATGAGGAAGATGAGCTGTGCTTCAAGATTCCAGAGCTTTATAAAAACAGGATAGCTTACCTAGGAACATGAAATAGAAAATTGTATTATATTTAGAAAAGGACTAATAGAGACCTTACGCATTTTTTTAAATCGATGTAAGCATACCGTTTTTGTAGTCGTTCATATCCGATTTGAAGCATCAAAAACTGCTTATTTATCACGAATAACTACTAAGAGTATTAGTTTCACGTAGATTATCAGTTTGGATCATAAATGTTCTTGATTCTTTTAAGTTTGACAGCCGTATAACCTCTCCTATATCCATATATTCAACCAAGAAATTTTCTCAGATCTACGCGTGCTTCTTTGCTTCCATTTTTAAAACAACTACGGAAAACGTAAGAACGTTGCATAAGACTCACGTGAAACAACAGTTCTACTTTGACATCTGCGATTTAGCCGTATGATAATTATTCCTTTCACTAGAGCTTGTATTTTACACTTTTAGAGTCTTTTCAAGCAAAGTACTTGTATACAATAAATAAAGTGTGAGTTTAGACTGTTAAATCATAAAAACGATGTAAGTTGGGAACATTAATGATTTGAGTGGCTATTTCCCAACGACAAAAATTGGTCTAGGTTTGGACAGTGAAAAAAAAAACAAAAACAAGATGCCCTACCGGGCAGAAGTATTCCTGCGGATGACTGTAAGACTTTCTGGAGCCTTTTCAGAAAGAAATGAGTGTTAGTTCACGCTTTAAAACCATATGCATAATGCGGAATGATGTTTGCAGTATTTTACATTTTACCTTTTAGCTACGATAACTCATAAACTTTGTTGTTTCATATAAAACTTTAGTCTTGCATCAATTTAGAGATTTTTTTTGAAAAAAATTTCCATTCGAAGTTGCACTCCCTAAAGCATCTTCAAGAAGCAATTAACTAATTAAAAGATTATCGCTTTAAGAATAATTTGTGCTTTAAAAGGTGAATGTTTGTTCACGGTTTAAAACAATATGCATAATGTGGTATGATTTTCTTTGTGCTTTACAGTTTATCTTGTAGCTGTGAAAGAAGTAATATTTGTTATTTCATATAAACTGCACTGTTTTGCATCATTTAGAGATTTTTTCAAAAAGTTTTTTATTCATAGTTATATTCCCTAAAGCATCTTCAAAAAGTAATTAAGTAATGAAAACTTTGTCACATTAAGTTTTGAATGGAAAATCTGTGACGTAAATAGTAATAACTTCGAATTCATTTAATTACATTCCCGAGAGCATCATAAAAGTTAAGAGACTTTGAAAAATTTTGCCGGAGATCAAGCTTAAAAAGGAACACCGTCAGTTTGAAAATCCATTAGAGAACACTCTTCCGTGGACGTTTCAAAATACTCCTTTTAAAACTATACAGTATGAAAATCTTTATGTTGTTTGTACCTGAACTTCATAATAAAAACTTTTACTTGGCCATGCGAAATAATAAAAATATCTGTGATTCCTTTTTATCGTCAGCTTGATAGTATACAAATTTTAGAATCATACAATATTCTAAATTCGACTAGTCAATTAAAAAAGTGATCATCAAATGATAAATAAAATAGGTAGAAGTTGATGAGGAAGATGAGCTGTGCTTCATGATTCCAGAGCTTTATAAAAACAGGATAGCTTATCTAGGAACATGAATTAAAAAATTGTATTATATTTAGAAAGACTAATAGAAACCTTACGCATTAAATCGATATAAACATACCCTATTGGTAGTCGTTCATATCTGTTTTGAAGCATCAAGAACTGCTTATTTATCAAAATTGACTGCTAAGAATATTAGTTTCACGTACATTATCAGTTTGGATCATAAATGTTCTTGATTTTTTTAAGTTTTACAGCCGTACTACAACCTCTTCTATATCCATATATTCAACAAAGAAACTTTCACAGATCTACGCATGCTTCTTCGCTTCCATTTTTAAAACAACTACGGAAAACGTAAGAACGTTGCATAAGACTCACAGGAAACAACATTTCTACCTGGCATCTGCGATTTAGCCATATGTTAATTATTCCTTTCACTAGAGCTTATATTTTGCACTTTTAGAGTCTTTTCAAGCAAAGTACTTGCATACAATGAATATAGTGCGTGTTTAGACTGTTAAATCATAAAAAGAATGTAAGTTGGGAACATTAATGATTTGAGTGGCTATTTCCCATCGACAAAAATTGGTCTAGGTTTGGACAGTGAAAAAAAAAAAAAAAAAAAAAGAAAACACGAACGGTTTCAAAGTATTCCTTGCTTACGCAGGAATACAAAAAAACAAGATGCCCTACCGGGCAGAAGTATTCCTGCGGATGACCGTAAGACTTTCTGGAGCCTTTTCAGAAAGAAATGAGTGTTAGTTCACGCTTTAAAACCATATGCATAATGCGGAATGATGTTTGCAGTATTTTACATTTTACCTTTTAGCTACGAGAACTATTAAACTTTGTTGTTTCATATAAAACTTCAGTCTTGCATCAATTTAGAGTTTTTTTTAAAAAGATTTCCATTCGAAGTTGCACTCCCTAAAGCATCTTCAAGAAGCAATTAACTAATTAAAAGATTATCGCGTTAAGAATAATCTGTGCTTTAAAAGGTGAATGTTTGTTCACGGTTTAAAACAATATGCATAATGTGGTATGATGTTCTTTGTGTTTTACAGTTTATCTTGTAGCTGTGAAAGAAGTAATATTTATTATTTCATATAAACTGCACTGTTTTGCATCATTTAGAGATTTTTTTAAAAATTTTTTTATTCATAGTTATATTCCCTAAAGCATCTTCAAAAAGTAATTAAGTAATGAAAACTTTGTCACATTAAGTTTTGAATGGAAAATCTGTGGCGTAAATAGTAGTAACTTCGAATTCATTTAATTACATTCCCGAGAGCATCATAAAAGTTAAGAGACTTTGAAAAATTTTGCCGGAGATCAAGCTTAAAAAGGAACACCGTCAGTTTAAAAATCCATTAGAGAACACTCTTCCGTGGACGTTTCAAAATACTCCTTTTAAAACTATACAGTATGAAAATCTTTATGTTGTTTGTTCCTGAACTTCATAATAAAAACTTTTACTTGGCCTTGCGAAATAATAAAAATATCTGTGTTTCCTTTTTATCGTCAGCTTGATAGTAAACAAATTTTAGAATCATACAATATTTTAAATTCGACTAGTCAATTAAAAAAGTGGTCATCTATTGATTAATAAAATGGGTATAAGCTGATGAGGAAGATGAGCCGTGCTTCAAGATTCCAGAGCTTTATAAAAACAGGATAGCTTACCTAGGAACATGAAATAGAAAATTGTATTATATTTAGAAAAAGACTAATAGAAACCTTACGCATTTTGTTAAATCGATGTAAGCATATACCGTTTTTGTAGTCGTTCATATCTGATTTGAAGCATCAAAAACTGCTTATTTTTTGTTGCTTGTTGCGAATTCGGAAACGATGTCATGTAAACGCTGCACGTAAACCTTCATAACTTGGAGTAGTAGTAGGAGGAGGAGGAGGAGAAACCACGGGTATTTTAAATATTTTACTCCACCACGGGTGTCTTAAAGTCAAATATTATATTTAATTAAAATTTCCTCATTGAAAAAGTACATGAAGCAAACAAAGAAAGTGCCTGTTTAAATCTGTTTGTTAAATGTACAATTACTTTAGGTTTAATTTGGTTAAATATTAACAACTATGTCTTTACGACTTGGATCTAATTTAATTACTAAAAGTTCAATAATGACAGAGATGTAATGAAAGTTTCTGGGCAAACTATTTTTTCAATAATTTTCATTGATTTTTATTTATTCAGGAGCCTCACCATGCAAATATTTTCCAGACTTGATTTCTTTATAAAAGCAGAGGAGTTCTCAAGCTACTCTCATTTAGCTCGACAGTGTCTTCAAAACGTACAAATCGTGCAACAGAAAGCAAGGGAAAAGTAAGTTCATTATTCTTTATTTTTTGCTCTGAGAACCAATGAATTTTTTTAACATTTTGGTTTGCATTTGCGTTTGTATTTCAATATACATTTTTTCTTTTTCAGTGAAATCTCTTTTCGTCATTATTGGAGTTGTGCTTCTTGCACAAGCCTGGACCATTTCTGTGGAAAAGGAAATATCATGTGATGAAGTTTTCTCAGCTAAGGTATGTTCGTATAGTATCAAATTTTCCACCGATTTGAAAAAAAACACCTTCAGGGATACTGCATACATTTTTCCGATTTTATTTCAAATTCATATTGAGAAAGGTGCGTTTCGTTTTCATATGAGGACGATTATACGAAGAATTCCCGGATATCACAATTGATTGATTTTTCTTAAGCCTTATTATAGATGTAATCATGAATTTTTATGCTGAACACTAATTTTTAAGTGGCTAAAATTTCATAAAAATTCAAGCGCAAAATTCGTCGGGAAATTGATATATACAAAGTATACGTAATGGTTTGTTTGTAATGGTTTGCATCACTTTTAGGTTTGCGAGGATTTCGATGCGATTGATGAACGTGTAATGAACGATTTGGACGAAGAGGTACGTGAACGAAGACAACTTCCACCTGGTCCAGATGTGGGTCCACCAGGTGGTCCAGATGTGGGACCACCAGGTGGTGGTGATCCCCAAAAAGAATTACTTGAAAAATGTAAGTAAATAGCATTATCAAGTACTATTATGTTTTAACTGGTGGCGGTAAAAACTAATCATCATTATTTCTCTGAAATTTGTGATTTCTTTATGACTATTTTATATTTTTATTTTATAGTGTTGTTGGAAAAGTTAAAGTTCTTATCACAAATTGGCCTTTTGAGAGGCGTCCCTTTAGTTGGGGAATTCATTCACAACCTCGTTCAAAATGACCCAGAGGGTGTTTCTAAAGCTCTCAGTGGTGGCATCTTTGCGATATTGGGATTTTTTATGAAAAATATTGGTTGATAATGATCGTTATTGTACATCTTGAAAGTGAAGAAATTGTAAAATTTCATTAAACTTTGTTTATTTCCTTCATCATCGCAAGAGTTAGAAAATCTTCTTTGGTTTGTTTGAATGAAAAGTAGTACTGGTCATTTCAAAACAACCATTGCTATTATTACACATACTTTTACAAGCATGCCGTTCCTTGGGAAATTCATTCACAATCTCATTGAAAATGATACAGGGAAGTTTCTGAAGCTCTTAGTGATGGAACTTTTTATTCGATGTTTTTTTTTTAATCGATATATTTCCTGCATCCATCAATGTGGTTCTTCTTACAGAGAAAGCGTATAGGATAAAATATATATGCATGGTGTTACGTATAATGTATAAAAACGTATAATAATAAATATTACGGACATAACTTATACTAATTTAGATTAAATTAAGAAATAGGCTAACAAGGTAGAAGGGTTGAGTGGGTGTCGCAGTTTAGGACGATAATTAGAGAATGAAGTAAGGTAATTCGGATTTTATCTTTTTCTCTTTTTACAAAATTTTGCATAAAAAAGTAAAGGGGAATTATGATACACGCTTTTTTTTTATAAGAATGGTGTTATTTCGTTTCATGTTGAATATTCTTAACTTTTTATTCAAAGTCATCCTAATATATTTTTAAGAAATTCTTAAGGCCGTACCTAACTTACCTACAGCAATGGAGAGTGACGTGAGAGAATGTTTACATTGATAATTACAAAAGAAATCACCTGCATATAAAACAAAATAAATTCTGACAAAATATTAAACGACTATCCTGGGAAGTACATTCGACCAGATTTTTTCAAGTTATTTACTTGTCTCAATCCTGTGTATTTAAAATAATTTTACATAGTTGGTTCTCTGAACGTCTTTTTGCATATATGATATCACGTTTTTACTTGCAGTTTTTGTTATGTACTTTTTGAAGTAACAAAACTGGCTGCTCGCCACATAAAAAGGGTTTCCTTTGGCTGTGTACACCATGATCATGTTTTTTTCAGTTGTTAGGCTACATTCAGGATGAAAATAAAATTAAAACCTTCAGCCTGGCTTTTAATAATGAACTTTCAACTTTGCACTGAAATCACAGATTCAATGCTCTGCTGTTTCAAGCATTTAATTACCATTCATCGTAACAACATTCACATTGTTATCAACAAAAAAAAAACGACGTGTCTACGTGCAACCGGTCAGGAATTTTGAAAAACTAGATGCGCGGCAGTACTAACTCCGATTCCGTTCAACAAAGTTGAAACATTAGACAATATCCATAACTCCGATTTCATTTTGTGCCGGGCAGAAAATGAAATAAGATACTCGGTAATGCCCATTATTACGATTTCATGTTTTGTGCCAGGCAAATAATGATTAACAACACTTTAAAAAAATATAATCAAAATATTTCAACACTTACTATTTTTTAAAAATTCTCAATTAAAGGGGAATTGAGGTCAAATTTTTGATATTGTTTTTTTTTCACCTAAAATATTGTGTGTGATGAGAGGATCACAAAAATATATATTTTGTGAATAATTTTTGCTTAATTAGCGAATAAGAGCATTTTAAAGATTTTACTGCTATGACGTCATTGGTGTCATAGGTGTTTACAGTTTAGTTAAAGCGACGCGAAGCAAGAACATGTCGAAAAGCGTTTCATTACATTCTTCTGAACTTTCTAATATTTCTTCTGCTTCTGATGATTCTAATGGAAGTTATAGTGATGTTGGTGGATGCTATGAGTGTGAGCCAAAATATAAGAGGAAGAACTTCAGAAAATAGATAAAGAAATTATTAATGAAAATTCGAGTTCTGACGACGATTTGGATTCTAGCCGTTTAGAAAACCTTCACACTGGTGCTGCTGTAGATGTTGCGTTATAGGTCTGACAATGACATTGGAAGAATGTAAATGTTGTAAAGAATGTAATATGTTGAGTGAAAAATTGGAAAACTTAAATTGTATCACAGCCCACCCAGACTTTAAAACACTAATTCTTTCTCCTGCTGTTCTTGAGCTTTCATTCATAAGACATAGACGTTATCAAGGCAACTTCAAGGACTTTAAAGACATGAACCAAGTATAAATTTATTTTTTTGTCAAAAACATTTTTACGTTTTTGAAGGAATCGTTATTTTCACATTATATTTCTTTTACATAAAGTACATCAAAAATATCAACAACAAAAAATATACTCAAAATGACAATTTTTTTTTTATATATAAAATGTGTACAGTATATTTAACCTAAAATGAAAATTTTTCCAAGAAAAAGATAATATTGAATATTCATTGATTAGTTCAAGTTATGTGCCATTTCGGCGAAGTCTATATCAGAGAGTTCAATGGGGTTTATACTCGTTCTTGTTCCCCTTATACATAACAAGCATGAGCGTAGTAGTGAAAAGTTCAATTTTGCTCGAAGAGAGTTGACCACGATGGATTTTGCAACGTTTCGTTTTTCGACAATTCGAGTTGCTGCGTGAGAGAAGAAACGATCGCATTCACGACTCATTCCTCCGAAGCACGTAAAGACGAGGGGTGTAAAGGAACCAGCTTCAATTGTTTGGATTCGTTCGTTGTAGGTTCTCTTCTCGTTTTCATTTTTCTTGTGTGCAGCTTGAAAGGCTCTGGTTCAGGTAACTTTTAGCTAATGGGTTAAAAACCCTTATGTCGACGTATGCTAATTGTCCCCTGACCCAAAAGTCTCTTACTGCCACATCGGTTCTGGATCCTTCGCTTTTGATGGCTGACTTGTGCACCAATTGTTCGCCCGTTAGTGGAGTGAGCGTTGGTTCGACGATAACGTGGTTGCTGACTTCTCTTGCGATTTCGGCCGTCAGGTCTCGTAGTTCATTATGTCTTGAGATGATGAAGCCACCACGGGGGCAGTTCATCGCGTGTTGGATATCGAATGGTGCACCACAAACACAAGTTGTCGGTAAACGCTTTAACGGGATGCTGTACCGGATGAAAATTGCATCCCAGAATGCTTGTTTCTCGAGATGAAAATTGCTTGATTTGATCGGTAGTGCTGTCAACCACAGTGATGCGCCATTTTCGGTGGATGCCTCAATTGACTTCTTCTTCAATGGACATTGCACTTCCTTTTTGATCTCCTGGAGCTGCTTTTGATTTTCTTTACGCTTGGCTGCTCGGATTTTCAGTTTGATTTTGATCTGATCTTGGGGGATCTCTTCGTAGATTGTCTGGTGGCTCTTCAGTTTCCATTTGATCGATTGGGTGATGTTGATGGAGTTCTCATACTCAGTGTCACACATCTGAGATGGAATGATGAGTCCCATTCCACCGAGACTTGGTGAAGGGAGAGGAGTTCACGATCTCAAAATACAATCTCAATCTCAAAATACAATGCGCTTCACAATGAAAATATTGAGTCAACAAACAAAATGTTGTCAGGCTCTATATACACATTCAAAAAAAAAAACTTTACCCCCAACCCAGCAGGCACCCAACGTTTATCTAACGTTAGTCTAACGTTGGTTCTAGGTTTAACGTTACCAACGTAAAACCAACGTTATTCCAACGTGAACTACTTACGTTAGTACAACGTTAGAAAGTTACATCAGGACAACGTTAAATTTCGTTAATTTACGTTGTATTAACGTTAGTGTTACGTTAGTTTTTACGTTGTGGTAACGTTAGTGGTTGGTTAAAATGGAAGTCTTTTTTTAATTAGTATAACGTTAAATACTTACGTTAGTATAACGTTAGATACTTACGTTAGTATAACGTTAGATACTTACGTTAGTATAACGTTAGATACTTACGTTAGCATAACGTTAAATTTCGTTAATTTACGTTGTATTAACGTTAGTGTTACGTTAGTTTTTAAGTTGTGGTAACGTTAGTGGTTGGTTAGAATGGAAGTCTTTTTTAATTAGTATAACGTTAACTACTTACGTTAGTATAACGTTAGATACTTACGTTAGTATAACGTTAGATACTTACGTTAGTATAACGTTAAATTTCGTTAATTTACGTTGTATTAACGTTAGTGTTACGTTAGTTTTTACGTTGTGGTAACGTTAGTGGTTGGTTAGAATGGAAGTCTTTTTATAATTAGTATAACGTTAAATACTTACGTTAGTATAACGTTAGATACTTACGTTAGTATAACGTTAGATACTTACGTTAGTATAACGTTAAATTTCGTTAATTTACGTTATACTAACGTTAGTGTTACGTTATTTTTTACGTTGTGGTAACGTTAGTGGTTGGTTAGAATGGAAGTCTTTTTTTAATTAGTATAACGTTAAATACTTACGTTAGTAAGGGCTATCATAAGTAAGTCCTTGAGGATGATATGAATTTTGATTTGCACTTGCTACACATTTTCGCCTTTTCAATTGAGAAGTGTATCTCTTGAAAAAACTCGCTTTTACCGTGCTAACCTAGTATTTCCTCTCCATTTTAGACATGGTAATATGTCTATTATATATCTATTATATACTTCCCGCTAGTCTAGCCTTAAAACGAGAAATCAGTTTGATTATTTAATCTTGGTTTTGCTGGCAAGATCTGTACTACATGACTTATAGATGATAGCTAGAGTATTAGGGCCTGCTACTTGATTATTTTTAATAGAAATCTTTTACTCAAGGTTTCTGATTAATTTTGTTGTATCCCCAGAGTGTTTTGCTTTGTTAACATATGAAAGCACAAAATGTCTGTTCTATGGACATTAGTCAGCTGGAAAATAGATATCTGTTCTAGCATAAATTTCTATTGATTTTCATTTATTGCAACTTGCCGTAACCACAAGCATTCGTTTAACACCTTCACTTATATTTGTTTCTTTTTCTTCTATTAGGCATGCGTAAATATTGACATAAAAATATACTTTTCTTGTCAATTAAAGGTAAATATCAACTTCTAAGACTATTCGCTGTTTTCGTCATTTGTCTTACTATGTTGGGATGGACACCGGGATTTGTTTATAATGACTTCAGAAGTCATTACAATGTTATAACATTTTGATGTTGTTAACGAAATTTAACGTTGTCCTGATGTAACTTTCTAACGTTATGCTAACGTAAGTATTTAACGTTATACTAACGTAAGTATTTAACGTTATACTAACGTAAGTATTTAACGTTATACTAACGTAAGTATCTAACGTTATACTAACGTAAGTATCTAACGTTATACTAATTAAAAAAAGACTTTCTATTCTAACCAACCACTAACGTTACCACAACGTAAAAAATAACGTAACACTAACGTTAGTATAACGTTGGGTGCCTGCTGGGAAGGTTAAAGCTAAAATTAAAATAAACATTTAAAAATAAACTTAAGTCAAGAACTTAAAAGTGTACTTGCAATTTGTTTTAGACAACTTCGTTTCACAGCGTACCGTCATAAACATTTACATAAAACATCAAAGCACTTTCTGGATAGTGTAGACCATCCCTTAATATTTTTCCTTTTTTATGTATGTATCTCTTTGAGCATGGCCAAATGACTTTTCTTTTAGTGAACGGGGGTAAAGACAAAAATGTTCTTTACAGATGGATGCAAAAAAACATTTCTTTACCCCCGGTTATATTTTGCAATCTATTCACAAAGTTATGTTGAAAAAAAACTAGCAATGCAAAAACGTAAGGAAAGAGAATGGCAAAGATAGAGATAGGAAAGTGCGGATTATAGGACAGAAATTGTATCTCGATCATATGATTTCGGGAATTTCCCTACTATAACTAATAATACCTTTGTTTTCATAACGCGATACGAGTTATGAAACGTGTTATTATGATTACATAATAAATAACAACACATAAGCAGTTTCTATTATTATAACCACAAATTACTCATAAATGTAAAACCACAAACTACTCTGAAATGTAAAAATGTCAAAGGGGATTTCCCGATTATAGTAAAAAGCAGTTTGTAGCAGTTTAAACTTTATAATATAAATAAGCTAACAATACATATAACATACAGACACAGACACACACAGATCATCGATGCAGTCAAAAAGATCTTCAAAGTCAATATTCATAGGTATCATGTATAATTCGTTTATTTTGTTTGTTTTTTTACCTCTTACCTCTTACCTCTTTGTTATCTTATTGTAACTTGTAATGTCCTCTCGCTAATGTTCTAATACCATCGACGATAATTCTTTTGTCGTCATCCGCATTGAGAGCGAGTTTGTTTGTTTTTATAGTGTGAACATCATGCTTAATCGATTGAAAGGTCATCTGTTCTCTGTAAACATTCTTACCATCGAGCAAGCATCTCTTGTAATCATCAAACCCCATGGTCTTCTTTACTACGCACTTCTTGACTCCCTTGCACTTCTTATCTTCTTTTCCATCCAGCTGTTTATATGCATAGGTCTTCGCTCTTAGAGCAACAAACTCTGTCATTATCTTACCACCCAACTCATCTTTCATTAGACCGATGACTTTCTTATTCAAACCTATAGGTAAAGGTCTGTTATCTTTCCCATCATAAGCTGAAGTGTCGAATCTCAAAGCTACATCATCGGCGATATCTTTGTAAAAGTCGTCGGTTTTGATGTGATAGACAAAGCTGTCTGTATCCATATAGCAGAGCTTTAGATTGTCACCATATTTTGGTCTCATGTAATCATAGTGAAACTCGTACATAATCGTCTTTGACAAATCAAGAACTGTAGGTCCCAGATAGATCGGCTTGTTCAACACGAGTTTGATCTTTTGCATTTCAGCAGCCATCAAATGTTCGCTGAAACAGATACTACCCTTGAAATTAGGTTTCATCACCAGCTTCTCATATTGTTCTTTCTTGGTAGCCAAGCGTATGTCTTTATGTTTACGTTGATTCTCCATAGTTTTACCAAAGACTGAATTGTTCATGAGTTTGAAAAAGTCCTTTTCAAAGTCATTCTTTGATTTAGTACGCAAATTGGTGTTGAAATCGATGTACGGCTTCAACCATGCGCTTTGTCTAAATCTCAGTACTCTATGAACCTTCTCAAGAACAAGACCATGCTTCAGCGCTTGATCAAGTGCACGGATATGAATAGTATAGTTCTTCTTGTCTGAAAGACATGGAGTTAGCTTTTCTACACCATTGATCTTCTTTCTCTCAGGCATAAATGGAAGATCGTTATGTGAATCATGAAGCTCCTGAGGATAGTTCACATCAACTTCAAGAAGATAACCATATCTATCGTCTTTCTCAGCCAACTTTGAAATGAAATCAGCGGTAAATTTATTAGCATCTACCCACTTGAAATTCCCTGTCGGTAGCTTCTGAATCATAGCCCATCCATATAGATTATTTGCATCAAGATATTGGAGATAGCTACTTTCTTCAGTCTTCTTATATTTAGCATCCATATACTTGTTATTAGCTTTAGCATGTCTATGAACAGCCTGACAGAGACCTCCTCTAATACCTTGCTCTACGAAGAGAAACATATCCATATCTGACAACAGATCCAGCTCAACCTCTGTCTTTTTCAAACAGGCTTGCCAAGCTAGTCCTGGAGCAGTGTAAAAATGTGCAGGATCCAATTTATAGTTTGTTATACATGTTTCCCTAAAAGTCTCAAAAACATCAGCAAGCAATAGAACATCTGTCTTGAGGTAGAGATCATGATACGCACCCATATTTTTATTTTTCATGTGTTTCCACACCTTCTGTGCATGCGTATAATCAGCATCACTGATACCTTTCATGTTCAACTTGCTGTAAAAAGCATCTTTCGGTGGGAGCTTAGTTTCATTAAACTTATCAAAAGAATCAATGTATTCATAAGGATAAACTCCTTTTCTTCTCAATAGTTTGAATTGCTCATCACCCTTGAAGAATTTTCGAAGGTTTTTACACTGATCGTCGGATAGATTGTTTACCAAGTTATCCAGACTACTAGCCATGAAACGCACACTATCGATGAATCTCAACTGTATCTTTTGAACTCTAGTCTCCCCATTTTTGTCAGTGTATGTACCAACCTTAACATCCAATGAGAAAGAGATATATTTTTCTTTGTTTTCAGCGATGACGGCAATCCCTTCATCTCCATACTGTTTGGCTAGTTCTTTGATAAGCAGATGAGCATCATATCCGCTCAGATTGTGAAAGACGATCGGAATGTATTTAGGCACTTTGTAACGGAGATTACAAGACTGATGTGCAGCTCCACGAAATTTACCAGTAAAATGACAGTGATCCCTAACCTTAATATTATCTTTTTCAAATTCTTTCATACATATGTGACATTTATCTGAATCGGTAAATCCCTGTTCCTCTTCATATGTGAGGTCTCGCATTCTTTGTTTAGGAAACATGTTATATAGCCTTTTCACTTCACCTACCACATGATCTACGAAACGTAAAACACAGTCTTCACCTCGATAAAGCGTTAGAGGGTCTGAAACTTCACCATGAGCAAATTTGCTATAACAACAGAAGCCTGTGGGGATATGTATACCAACCTTTTTAGTGGA
Source organism: Turritopsis dohrnii (assembly GCA_027922465.2). Lineage (NCBI taxonomy): Eukaryota > Metazoa > Cnidaria > Hydrozoa > Anthoathecata > Oceaniidae > Turritopsis > Turritopsis dohrnii. The sequence continues at coordinate 11,854 of BQMF02000348.1, read as the reverse complement.
TGATCCAATAACGCTACGCGGTTCTTTACAAACCTCTTTTGACAAAGCTTCGAAATCAGCATACATTATGAAAGGAGCTTTGAGCTGGTACTGACCGTCATGAAATTTAACGGTGCTACCCTCCTTTGGCATTTCGATCTTAGCAACATCATTATTTTTACAATAATCAAAATGTTCATCTCGTGTTTTCTCACTTGAGAATCCATTGAGACAATTCAAACAATAATGCTCCTTATTTTTGTGCTTCGAGTTGACCTTACTCAAGACACCGCTCAAGTTCTTTACAGCTATATAATGTCTCTTTTCCTCTTCACATAGTAAAAACAAAACAACCGTTTCTTTGCGATCAAGATGCTGCGATTTACGACACATATAGATACCATCTTGATCGTCTTTTGTCAAAACATGCACAGCGATATCAGGGTTCCTCCTCTCAAACAAATCTATTTTATTTAGCGCCAACGGAAACGATAAACCGCTCCAATTATAGTTATCATACTTTTTGAGAGTTGAGATTCGTTCAGGATGATTATCGATCTTATCATGATTGAGAGCTGCGATAACAGCCCATTTGAAGCACTCTTCATCATCTTCGTTATGTGGATTGATAACAGATTTCTTTCCACTGAAATTCTTAGATAAAGGTAAGTAAGAGCTGCCTCTCGTTAATTTTAGCTTGTGAAAGTCTACATCAATATTCAAAATCTTATCGATAACAAAACCGGATTGAGGTAACGCAGGGTTTTCAACCTGTTCGATTATCTTATTGAACATCTTATTAATAACATCAGATATATCGCTTTCATTGTGAATTGTTTCCATATTGCTATTGAACGCCTTATCAACATAGATTGTCGCTTCAGGATTGGATAAATCCTCCTTTCTCCAATTGATCCACACAGTTGCTTGAATTTTTATTGATTTTTTGTTTTTGAGTTCTCTCATAATCAGATCACTTAAAATGGGTCGAACCTTTTCGAGAAACAAATCAACGTCCTTTTTTCCATCTGAGTTTATCTTGAACCTTTTGTAAGAACCCTCAAACGCCGTTTCAATGGGGACAAACGCTTTTGGTTTCACTAATTTTTCATCTTTTTCATCATTCTTCCTCTTGTAGAGATTGAGAATCTTCTTCTTCATCTCTCTGAAAGCGCTACTCACTTTCTCACGAATAGGTTTAGGTGTATGACTTACCAACCACTCCTTCAACTCATCCAACTTGCTTTTTACCTGAGGTCTATTTTTTGCCATTTCTTGCTGCTCAAACAAATCCATATCTTGTTGGGTAGGAATAATTGGAACAGGTCTTGGTGGTGGAACAGGTCGGTTAAACCTAGTAGGTCTCGGTGGTGGAACAGGTCGAACAGGTTGACCATTCCTCATTGGTCTTATAACAAAACCAGGTGGGTTTGCTATTAATTCAATCAATCCAGCCTTTCTGAGTCTTGAGTAGCCGGGTATACCACGCTCTCTCGCGATAGCTTTTAATTCAACAACAGTATTTCGTGAAGTCATGTTGTATAATTATTATTTGTGTAATATTTAAGTGATCATGATTGCTTTAACTCATTTTGAAATATCATTTTTTTCAATCATCAAACGACTCAAACCCCTCTAGGTAACTTTTGTTACTCGATTTAAGTAACAAAAAAAACAACCTCTATAAGGATGAACGAGCCAATCTATTTTGTTTGCGAGCCATCCTTCTCTTCTCATATTGACTCTCTCGATACCTTTGATATTTTTCTTCGTTGTTTCTTATCCAGTTTGAATAGCGTGTATAAAATAATTGTTTCATTTCAGGATCACAAAGAAACAATGGATCCTTATCATTCTTTTCAAGTACCTCAAGCATTTTAGCTCTGTTCATTTGGTTAACATATTTTATTTTTCGTGACGCACATAATGCTCGTAACGCATTAAAACCCATTGATCGGTAATCTGATTCTGTTTTGTCAGTCATGTTTATTCTTTATATAAAAGAGATAAAACTTTTAAGCCACTTTTGTTTGTTGTGTAACAAAATGAGCTAAATAAACGTTGTTTATTTTATAAACAATATCAGCAGGATGCATAAACTTCAAGAGATTTATTATCAACCTCAAAACTTATGGAAAGGACAAAAGGCTGTTCGCAATCTAAGAGGATTTGGTTTCAAACTGAAGGAAATTAAGAAGTGGCTATCAAAACAAGCTTTGTGGCAAGTACATCTACCGGCATCGAAAAGGATCGAACGTCCACATTATGAGGTGACTAAACCGAATGAGATTCATCAATTTGATATATTGTATATGCCTAGTGATATGCTGTATGGTAATAAATACAAGTACATTTTGTCTGGTATCGATGTTGCTTCACGCTATAAGGTGGCCCGACCTTTGAATACTAAGAGAGCGAAAGAGGTTGCCGCTATGATTGAAGACATCTACAAGGTTGGACCGTTAACTTATCCAAAAGTATTTCAATGTGATAACGGCTCAGAATTCAAAGCTGATGTATCAAAATTGTTGGAGAAGAATAATGTTGAAATTAAAAGAGCAACTACTAAATATAAGCATACCCATACAGCTTTTGTTGAGGCATTGAACAAGATACTTGCTGAAAATTTATTCAAAATACAAGATGCTCAAGAACTGAATGATTCGGAAAAGGTATCATCTACATGGGTCAAATATTTGTATAAACTTGTGAGTAGATTAAACGATACGAAAACGCAGATGAACGGTATGAAACCGAAAGATGCCATCAAATTGAAAGAGGTGCCTCTCGCTAAACGAGAGAGCTATCCGCCTGAAGTAGAGCTACCTCAAGATGGTTTGTATAGATATCTATTGCAACCGGGTGAAGAGCACGATGACCATCGAAAAAGAGCAACAGATAGCATATGGTCAAAGAGGACATATAGATTGAGTGAGGTAATAGATCAACCTGGTAACCGTGTAATGTATTACCTTCAAGATGGACCTGAACGATCTTTTGTAAAAGAAGAGCTGATGTTGATACCTGAGGATACAGAGCTACCTCCTGATTATGTGCAAGGTTGGTGAACATAGTACATACAAAGTATCTTTACTAGAAACAAGTAAAGATGAGTCGTCTAGCGACGAGGTTTAGTGCCACATAATGTCATAATCAAAGAATTGTCTTTCAGGATTCTTTTCAGATAGTTTGAGCCCCTTCGGTCTGACAAAGGCTTCTCTAGAATTCCAACCATAATCCTTCAACTCAACGCAAAGTCTTGCAGGCAACCATGTCTTATATAAATTTCCTGTCCTGTCTTGGACCTCTGCATACATAGCTTTTCCAGACCCAAATTCAGATGCGGGTGTGTCTATCTCACCTACAGATTTAACATAATAAATCACATTTTCAGGTAGCTCTCTCCACTTTATGATCGGAGTAATTTGTTCCATGTTTTGTTCAAATGTTGCAACTGTTGGGAATTCCATTGTCTATATATACTTGTGATCATATTTCTTTATATCAGTTTCATTTATCACTTTTTCAAATTGAGGAACACATAACCACACATCCTAGTAACCATTTTCGGTTATGGATTTTTTCAGGTTTTGAAGTTCTATCATCAAACTTTTTTGAAATTGATTTTGGGTTTCAGTCTCCATCTTTCTATCTGTAGAACTGAGTCCTTCTAAAGCTTTGTAATATGTTCCCTGCAAAACCTGGAATTCTTTGTAATTGATCCTTCCATCAGTCAGCGCTTGACTTATGTTAGTTTCGAACACAGCGATTGAGGATGTAACAATATCATATAATTTTATCACTTTTTCTACTTTCTTTTGATATCTTTTGATGACAGCTGTGGTAAGTCCGGTACAGATAGAGCCGGCTAAGGCTACACCACCTAATCCTGCGGAAATAGGCATTCCAATAATAGTAGCCCCTGTTGCAATTGAACCGATGCCAGAGCCAATGGTTATAGCGCTTGAGCTAGCATTTAGTAGCATCGATCGTTCTATCGCCTTGTTATATCTCTTGAGCTTGATGCTAAACTTGTTCTGAAGTTTTATCAACTCTTCAAATTCTGAATTTATTACGCTTGCGTTAAACTTTTCCTGCTCATTCAAATCCTCAGGAGCAGTGGGTAGTTTTGGATAAATTTTAAAACTCATATTTAGAGGGATGTTATAACATAATTAATAATAAATTATCCTCTAAATAAATAAAATGGCGGACATTGACATTGACCCCTTTGGAGAACATGGGATGACGACAGATGAAACAACCGATGAGACGTTTCCTCTCATACCGACCGGTGACCGTACGGGTGCACAGATACATACATCAGGTGAACGAGAAACATCATTTGGAGGTCACAGTCTGAATACTAGAGTTTTGAAAGAACTAGTTGAAGGGCTGTATGATAGATTATCCGAAAATTTCCAGCCAAAACCTGAGGTGTTATATACCGATCAATTTGAAATTAGAGATGGTGAATTATACTACAAAGACAGTAGCAAACCATTGACAAACAATGGAATACTAAAGGATACCGGTACTATAGCTGACATATTGGGTAAGAAAAGACTGCGTAGTTTAGGGTTTGATATACCTATTGGCAAAATAACAGCACGACAAGCAGTTATGTTAAACAAAATACAGGAAGAACTCCCTTCATCATCTAAAATCACAAAATCGAGTGATGTAGAGCTTGAGGAAATTACGGGGAACATTGCAAATAGTACGGAAGATTTAATTTCAACGCTTAGACAACAGTCGGTCGATCATGAAACAACTCAGACCGGCGATCTATTTGAATATCCTTTGCGTGAGCTGTTAGGATTGGATAAAGCGCTGAGAAACATACGAGGAGGTCTTCAGGAAGAGGCTGCAAAAAAGGTTCGAATAGAACAGCATATCGATAAGGAGAAAAACAAGTTGGAAGAAATGGAAAATGATGCAACATACACAGATGAACAACGAAAAGAGGTTGAAGAGAGAATGGAGGGATTACGTGAAGAGTTGAAAGCGAGGAAAGAGAACATTAATATTCTCAAAGGCAAACTAAACAGTCAAGTTACGAGCATCAAAGAAACCATTGCTAAAGTCCTCGACAAAGATACCACATTAGGTGAAAGGATACAAACACTATTCCGTGAACAAGGTATAACAATCGTTAGCATTCTGACAGCGTTTGGTATGGCTATCGGTGTTCTTGTGGAAGCTTTGTTACCAGGGGGATCAGCAGCTGGAAGCTCTTCACAAAATCCTGACAAAGGTGGTGATAAAAAGGACGGTGCAAAGGAATGGATAAAAAATAAACTCAAAGCGTTAGCATCACTTCTAGGTAGATTAGCATCTAAAGCGGCAGAGGCTTTACCAGGAATAATTGGGTCTATCGTATCATGGATATTGAACAGAGCAAAAGAAGTTGTAGGTTGGCTAAGTCAAAATTTATGGGCTCTGATTGTAGGGTTGATCTATACATACCTTGTGACTAGACGATAACCACCTGAATGTGTATATGTTACATGTATCGTGTAACATAATTTTTGTTGATGGTCTTCATCTTTCAAAATACCACACCATTCCACCAATACCGAGCATACTCAGAGCTATAAAAGTCAATTCTCTTTCATGTTGATCATGACTCGGTGTATAAAAGTCGCTCAATACAGGCTCTCGTGGTAGCGGTTCAAGATGATTACTAAACACCCTATTGTACTCTCTCATTGCATCGTTTAGTTCTACGAATTTTGAATCAGCCTTCTTTTCGAGCATGAGCTGCTTATTGATAAAATCGATTCTTTCCTGTCGTTTTTGCTGCCATTCTATTTGTGCTTTTTGTAATTTTTCTATGGCCAGATCATGACGTTTTCTTTCCCTATCGATTCTGTCTTTGGATAAACTTGAAAATAGATAGCTTGATCCTGTGAAAGCCAAAGCGTTAGCTAAAGCTCCACCCAACATCATTGCGATAGAAGCCATATTTAGATATTGATATTTTCAGGCAAAATCTTTTGTTTGATTAAGTAGTCCTTTGTCACTTCACTAGCGGCGATAATGGCAACTAGTTTTCCTGTATCTTCCAAGTCGAACTTTTGAATAGAGGGAGGTGTCATTTTTAACACCTTTTTTACAAGCATAGAGTAGCCGATAGCGAGTGCTGATATGACTGATGCGTGATATAAATCGTTGACGATATTTTTCTTGTCCATGTTTGTTACATATATTGCGAGATTATATATAGCGTTATTTATCCTTTTATTCCATTTCATGTTTATTGATTTTCACCGGTATTTTAGATTTTTGTGGAAGGGGGGTGGATGGTGACCCACGGGGTAATATTTGCTCTTTCTTTTTATACACAAAATAAGCAAATCCACCAACTAAACCGAGAGCTATTATTCCACCTACACCATAGGTGTAGTTCATAGGTTGTTCATTTGGTTTGGTGAGAGAGGCCTCAGGCTTCTCCATTTCTTTTTGAGGTGACACTTGTTTTAATTGTTCTCGTTTTTTACGGTTGTATTCCGCCAACTTCTTACCCGCTTCAACCTTTTTTGGGTTCTTCGTTGTCACTTGAATGAGAGTCTGTTCTTCTGACATTTTTATTATCTGCTGTATTTATATTATCATCGGATTTATTTAAATTTCTTTTATTGATATAATGCCTCCCGGTAATAAGTCCAACACTGAGTGGTGCTAATAATGAGCCGAATTTATAATATAAGTCACATGTAAATCTTTGAAGGGCAGAGTTTAAGAAGGGATCAGTTTCCAGGTCATTGCTCAGCGCTTCTTGATTGTTTATTCCTAACGTTGCACAAGCCCCCATCGAATAAATGCGTATCAGTGATTTCCCTAAGGATTTTACCATTTGACCTGATAGTTTAGCCTCGTAAATACTAAAAAGTTTTTCTACCTCTTCATCTTTGAGTTTGTTAATTTGCTCTTCCGTGTACATTTTCCCTAAGTATAGCTTGCTATTTCCAGTTAAGACACACTCGAGTAATTTTTGTCTTTTACCATCTGAAGGTGGAAATTCACCCGGAACATCATAACTCTGGTTGATTAAATTATCGATCGCTGTTTCCACCATTTTTATTAGGGAGAGGTATTTTTTAAGACAAAATAATGATAAGAGGATGATGATGTTTAATAATATAAAGTTGATATATTCTAACATTGTTAAATAAATAAATAAACATTGTTTAAGTAAACAATTATTTCCGATGATGAATCCTCAGATGATGATATTATATTTTCCCATCAACATACAAAAAGGGTTACTTTTAGTGATATAGTAATGGTGCATTATATCTCTGCTTGTGAATCTCGTAGAGGTAACTGGATAGAGGCTGCTGTTGATAGAGTACGCTTTGAATCGAGGATTAAACATATTGGTAAAATTCTAGAACCTGTATTGAGACGTAAATTATTCTCTTATAGTAGTCTTACAGTAGTCTTACAGTAGTCTTACAGTAGTCTTATAGGAGTCTTATAGGAGTCTTATAGGAGTCTTATAGCAGTCTTACAGCAGTCTTACAGCAGTCTTATAGGAGTCCTACAGTAGTCTTATAGGAGTCTTACAGTAGTCTTATAGGAGTCTTATAGTAGTCTTATAGGAGTCTTACAGTAGTCTTACAGTAGTCTTATAGTTTTTGTTACAAGAGTCTTGTAACAAATATGTCAACCTGTTTAACAAATCACGTGCATTCTTGGGTGTTCCATTCTCATGACTAGGCACGCGTGTTTCCCTCCTTTCAGTTTTTCCTTGACATTTTTCAATTCTTCTTGCGATTCAATGACATCGTTCTCTTCATGAATGGCGGCTAGATCGTTTCTATCTTTTGGATACCACACATATAACATTTTAGCTTGCCGTCGTAAATTTTTAGGTATAGCCGTGTATGATTGTGTAAGTAACCATAGCGAATGATTTCGATGTCTACCACTAATTGCCAACTCGAGCAAAGGCTGTCTCTTTTTGTCCAATTTTTCATCAGCGATGATGTCATCAATCAGAAATAAGGTTTTATATCCTGCACAGAAAAAGTCCATACTCTTAATCCATTCATACAAAGATCCTTCCGGCTCAATTAAAATCACATAGCTGTCATTCCAGAACCACTTCCGATCTCTGTAAGTCTGATTCCACCTTAAGGTGGGACATATAATTACGATGAAATCAAAGTGATCAAAGTATTCATTTTCTAATAATTTTACAACACGATCCGTTTTACCGCACGATGTTGGTCCAACGAATAATGCTGTGTGAGGCTCTTTCATGTAAAGTGTATCCATTTTACTAATATAATGCAGACATAAATTGACCGTTTTGTATGTTTAGTTGAGCGTCCATTATTAGATATATATATGCGTTTAAGTTTCCTGCAGTTTCAGCGGTCTTTTCAATCTGTAAAGTGATGCCTTCACTCGCATTTTCAATCCTTCGACCGGTCCCATGCAAGGCATTCTCATCAATTGTTCTGAAATCTAACCATAGAGCATACTTGTTTGTCAAGTAATCAGAGACTTTTACATCATGTAATCCCAAGCGCTTTCGGTTTTCACCGACGCTATTATCTTTTGGTTTTCCTTCAGCAAAATACTTGCAAATCTCATTGTATTGTTCAAACGGCTGCATCCCTTGAGCAAAAAGTTGGTTAGGCTTACCCTCAACGATGACAGATACCTTTTTGATCTTTGGATTGTAGAATTTGCAGGTTTCTCGTTTGTAGGATTCTTCTTCTTCAAACAGAACTAAGATACCCTTCAAAGATTTGGCAGGTGTGTTGAATGACCAATTCCATGTTGTGTCTGACTTGTTTACTCTAATTTGTCTGTGTCGCAAAATTCTATCATAGAGCAAAGCCATGTTTTGATATTCAGAAGCGATTTGTCTAGCCAAGGTGGGTTGTGTCACAATCTCATATTCAAGTGAGATGTTGGATATTTTGTATTTACCGTCTGGGTTTTTTCTTTGACCTGCGGCAGAAGTTGGAGGGTCAGAATAGATAACTCGGTTATAGTCGTTAAATGTGATCTCGTAGCAAAGCCTATTACCTAAACCCGCTTGATAATATGGGATAGTACTATCTAGCATCTCAAAGTCGAGTGGAATGACAAACTTGTTTTTATAGGTGTCAGCAATGACCTTGTCTTCTGCATCAGTGGTGTCTTTATCTGAAGCACCAATCCTCAATTTCATACAATTCTCTGTACACCCATCATCGATGATGATACCCTGTCTTATCGCGTTTCTCTTTTCAAACTTGGTTAACCATAAATCTCTGTAACACCCAAAAAGATCAAAGTCATCGATGCTCAATATCTCATTACCTTCAAACTTGACAGCCAACTTTTTAACGATAGCTCTCCCAATGTTACTGACCAATGTTCTTTTTGAGTCAGCTTTCGACTCGAGTTCAATATCAAAACTTAGATTAGCTGTTCCTGGAATAATAACATCATCGCTTCCTAAATTTGGAAACCTAACCGATAATAACTGATTTTGATCGATCTCACTCGGATTGTGTGTGACAATTACTTTTTGACGAGAGCCTTTTACACCGCGGGCAGTTCTAAGTGAACGTTCTGGATTTAACCTCTTTCCATACTCCATTATTAATTATGATATATAATTAATTATTACTTTTTATCTCGGTTTAGCGAATGTGCAAAACAACGGTTCTTCCTAGGTCTTCTTTTAGCATATTGCCATGCTGATCTGTGAGTTTCAACGTGAGAGACTGAAATACACCATTTTTTAATTTTTTGTACTGAGGGTTTTTAGGCTCAACATGTGTGAAGTCGCTATGTTCAGCCATGTGATAGGTTAGTAAAATATCACTTAGCTTTCCATTCTCAAGATTTTGAGTGTTGTCGAGTTCAGATAGATGCAAATTAATTTTGATTATTTTAGCGAGCTTATTTGTTTTGATTATTCGAGGGTCTTTGCTTAATGGGGTAAGTTCTGCATCACCTTCTAAAAAGGCACCTGCTAAAAAGGCATTCAATTCCCTGCTCGTGAATGTTCCTTGAGGTACCAACTTTTCAGCTTTCCCATCAGCAGACAGTTTCAGTTTTAGGTCTGTGGTTATTTCATACGTAACATTGTCTGCAAACATATCAACCAATGCAATTTCTTTTGAGCCATCCAAGTTTTGAATGGGGTAAGATAGATATATGGTCTTTTCTCCTTTTGCGATATTTACCGTGATATACATTTCTTGTATTAGAGAATAGAGGATTATATTTTTAAATAATGGAGGATTATATTTTTAAATATGCTCCCAATGCGCTTTATAAACCAAATGGAGGACAATACCTTCAGATATTGAATTCTAAAGATTTATACAAACAAACAATTATTGTCTCTGAAAATGGTTCTTTTCCTGCGAGCTTTCCTAATATTTTTACTAATTACAAAATGAACGAAAATGAACAACGCATGAAAATTTGGCAGGAACAACCATTTAAATTATGGCAAACCCAACTCAATTTTGTCACTTGGTGTGCTTCAAGTGCTTGTGGAGTCAGTTCTGAACATCTGAAAGAAGGTCGCTCTACTCCTATGATTAGAGCAGTATATCGTTTTCACGTCTATTATCATATTAGACGAATCATTAAGCGTCTGCAGACACCTGTACCTTTTGAAGATAGTTTCAACCAATACGATAATCCTTATAACAAAGAAGAGTTTTTAAAAATCTGTAGTGAATATGGTGTCGATTCTGATCCTAAAAAATACAAAGGGCAATATTTTTACAGCTCGTATCAAAAAAGACGTAGAGACTATCCAACGCCAGGTCTGAGTTATTTCACAGACGACTCCATGACACGATGGATTATAGAAAAATCTAAAGGCTTTACAAAAACAGGTCTTGTAAAAATTTCAGAGAGTGTTAGAGCATATGCTTATCTTGTTCTTAGTTCCCAAGCCTCAGCTCGTTCTTCTATTTTAGGTAATAATTCAAGCTCTTTGACAGCTCAAAGAGTTTTTATGAACAACTTTGAAGACATTGTTAACCGCAGAGTTGATATTCAAGATGACATTAAACGTTATCAAGATACTTTAAATTACGCTTCAAGCAAAGTTGATTATTCTGTTGGACAAGGTATTTACATGCTACCTAGTGACATGAATCTAAACATCAAGTCGGGAGTGTCTGGTTATAATAATAAAATTCTCATATCTAATGACAACTTGAGCCTCGGAAGAAATAAAATGATTAATGTTATGCAAGAGCATCATATTTCACCCAAAGTGACTAGCTCTCCAACAAAAACAAATAAAAATTCTCAAAAAGAAGTTCAAACAAGAGTGAGTCAAACAGATTCACTCCCATCTCATGAAGAAGAGAAAATAGCTTTGGTTTTAGCGATTACCACGATGTTTAGTATATGGTATGTATTTCGCTGATCAGCGCATGTAGTTTGCAATTATAGCCGGCATTGTGGATACATGCTAACACTTCTAAGCCCTGGCGTTTGTTGAATTTCGATCGAAATGACGGTAACCTGAATGTCTCTATGGACCAGAGAAACCTGACAGTGATAAATCACCCAGACGCAATGCTAACCATTCCGCGATATATTCAACACAACTGCGGGAAAGTGCGCACTCATGCAAGTTTTACAACCAGAACATGAGAGATCTACAACCGCCGAAGTATATATACTTCCTTTCAGACGAACTGCGTGGGGTTCGAACACACGACCTTGTTGTTACAAGTTAGCGTTCTTATCCACTAGACTACGCTGATCTGTATGTTATATGTATTGTTAGCTCATTTATGTTATAAAAATGAAACTACTACAAACTGCTTTTTACTACATTTTTATGAGATATTTAATTGTTTACATTTATGAGTAATTTGTGGTTTATAAT